>JAMLFY010000009.1:18335064-18693847 GCA_030441495.1 Dalbergia oliveri
ACTTGGAGTCGGATATTGTGAGGGAAACGACGGAACAAATCAAGAAGATTAGGGAGAAATTCTCACCCGTCAAAGTCGAAATAAAACTATGCTACAAGTGGCGAAAACCGGCTAGATTTTCAAGAAGGGGACCATGTGTTCCTAAGAATCACCCCCACGACATGCATAGGCCGAGCAATGAAAGTAAAGAAATTTAGCTGACTTTGGTCCTTTGAAATCCTTACAAAATAGGAAATCTGCAGCTGACCAAAAGCCTACCCCGAGTCTTATCCAACCTTCATCATGTTTTCCATGTCTCCCAGTTAAGGAAATATCATTCTTACCTAAGTCATGTACTAGAGCCAGAACATGTACAATTAAGAGATGACCTAACGTTTAACTTACCACCTACGAAATCGTTGACCGAGAAGTTAAGCAATTAAGAAAAGAAGGCTGTACCCCTAGTCAAAGTAGCATGGGGACGAGGTGAAACCAAGAATTTACATGGGAGCTTGGAATCAGACATGCAAGCACAATATCCAGAGCTATTCTCAGGTAACGAATTTCGAGGGCGAAATTCTTTTTAAGGAGGGGAGAATGTAAATACCCAATTTTTATTGTAATTTTTACTATCATTAGGAATTACCGAATTACCGTAGGTAAATATTATATAAAATTTGAGACCAAACAATCCTTAATAAAGGAATATAACGTTAGAAGAAAAGTTAGGAGCAATTCGTGCAAATATTGCAAACCCCAATTTCTGTACGTGTAAAATGACCAAAATGCCCCTGAGGTTATTTTACTTAGAAAATGAGGATCGTGGGCCCCACCCATCCTCAAGGGATGTTTTGATGTTAATAAGGGATTGTTTGTGTTATGTGTGTTAATAGAGGAGAAGAATCTAATTTTGAGTTTCGACGCCGCAAAATGACCAAAACGCCCCTTGCCGAACTCCAATTTGCGTGCGATTTAGCCCGAACCTCACTAAAATGTTTTAAAAGGTGTTTTTAAGCCATGATTAACCATTGGTTAAGTTCGAATGGTCCCAACATTTTTAAGTAAAATGACCATTTTGCCCCTGTCTTTGTAGTTTTGCAAATTTTGAGATTTTGATTTTGTGAACGAAACCTAAGCAATATTAGGCTCAAATTAAAGCTTATTAAATTCTAATTACTAATCTAGAGTCAAAATTATTTATTTAGATTGATTAGAACCTAAAATTGCTTAAAACACCCAAATTGCTTAGTAATTCACTAAACCCTTAACCGTAAATTCTCTAAATTGCATGAATACCTTGCCTACACCTAAAAAATACATGGAACACACAAAATCCTCTTCCACAAGGCTGTAATGCACGAAATTATTGAGTAATAAGTCAGAAAATTATTACACAAAAATCCAAAGAATGAAAACAAAGAATCATGAAAACATGGAAACATGATTCCATGTTTTAAGCCACCAAACAAAATGATTTTTCTTCCTTATTTTTTTTCTCTAATTTTTGGTCAGATTTCTTTCCTTCCTTTGTCCATTTATGAGCTGCAAAATCTCTATAAATAGGCATGCTTGAAGATAGTTTAGATGCTTAGTTCATAACTTACACAAATTCTAGTTTTAGGAGCACCAAAAGCTCTCATTTCCTCCTCCTCTTGGCTGAATTCTTTCTTCAAGTTTTCAAGAATATTTTCTTTCATTTCACTCAAGGAAACCAAGTTCTCTTCCTTTCCTTCAAATCAGATTAGGTAGGGAGTTGTTTTTAAGTTTATTTCTATGCTTTGCTAAGTGTTGTTCTTGGTTCAAAATGATGATTTCATGGATTTTCTCTAGTTTTTCCATTTGGTTTTCTTCTT
The DNA here is from genome assembly GCA_030441495.1 of Dalbergia oliveri. NCBI lineage: Eukaryota > Viridiplantae > Streptophyta > Magnoliopsida > Fabales > Fabaceae > Dalbergia > Dalbergia oliveri. Next base: position 18,336,897 of record JAMLFY010000009.1, read on the forward strand.
CCTTTTTCTTTGAACAATTCAGCCATATGGCCTAGGTGGGACTAAGATGATGGCTTGATGATGAGGACCTTGAGGGTGGGTTGTGAATCCATCACAAGTTAGGCCTCTAAAGCTTGAAAGTTCCACTTGATGCAAAACTTTAAAGAATAATATTTTTATGATGTTTTTATGATCTTGAGTTTAGAACTTGAAAGATGTATTTTTCACTTTGTCTTGCTAAGATATATTGGGTTGAATTTATATTTCTCTAAAGTCTTGGAGGAGCTCTAGTAAAGAAATAAAATGAACTTGCATCCATGTTTAAGTTTATGCCTTGCATAACCATGTTTACTTTCTATGTCATCACTAAATTCTCAAGAATGAATAAATGAACTTGCATATTCATGTTTAAATTTCCAAGCTTGCATTTCATGTTTAAATTTCAAGTTGTCACTTAATCTCTAAAGATAATAAAGAAGTTGCATCTCATATTTATTTTATGCTCTCACTTTATTTTATAATGGCTAAAAGAATCAATGCATGACATGTTTATTTTATGTCATCACCTAAAAATCCTAGAGCTCAAAGACTTGCCCATGAATCATAAGCAAAGAAATGAGATAATTGGAGTTAAAGAATTTATTCTTTAAGAAGTCTTGAGAATTGGAGCTTAAAAATGTAATTCTCATCTCCCTCACCGGTCCTGTGCGCACTACGCGCTCCTTGCTTAAGATTCTCTTCTCTCACTGGTCCCTGCGGTTACCGCCGCTCCAGTTCTTGCATCATGTTTATATTACAAGTTCTTGCATCATGTTTAATTTTCAAGTTATCACCTTAAATCTTAAAGATAAAGAAATGGAATTGCATATCATGTTTATAATTCCAAGCTATCACCTTATAAAGATAAGATTAAAATAAGGTTGCATAGCATGGTAATAATTAAAGATGTCACCTAAATCTCTAAAGCTCAAGACTTGCTCCTTTTATCTTAAGTGAAAGATTTAATTATGAACATTCTTTCAAGTTATAAATCGGTCCCATGGTTAATTTAGGCCTAAAGTCCTATGACTTCTTTCAAGTTTAACAAAAGGAATTAGTTTTAAAAGAGTTTTAAAACTTTGTAAGAATTTTATGGGAAGCTAGTAATTTATGTGTACTTAAAATGTGATTTGATGCTTATTAAGAATTTGGTGTCATTGATTGATTCCCTGGTTTGTATGTTATAGTTGTTGTTGCAAACAATGAAAACTTATGCATGAAATAAAGACATATTCTGTTACTTGGAAGAAAGTGTATTACTTGGAAGAGTGCAATTTGGAAAGATTCTGCTAAGGAAAGATTTGGTATTTAAGCGTGTCCATTGTGACCCACCTCTCTTTCCTGAATCTCCCAGATGCATGATTACAATGGTATATATTATTTGCATAAGACTATAAATGAGAAAATGTTATGATGATTATGAATGAAGAATTGTATTATGATATAACATGCAAAGACTTAAAGGTGACTCAAAATATATGAGAAAATGATCCTTTGGACCCGTCAAACTATAGGCGGTGAAAAGGTGAATGGCCCTGAGTCCGTTCTCTCAAAAGGGTAGAGACGGAATTTTTACTTATCAAAAGGGATAAGTATGTGCTGGTGACGACTAGCAAGGTATGAGCTCATAACCTAGATTACTCCCAAAAGGGTGGAGCATAGGGTGGCCCAGGAAAATGATGATGAAAGTAACTTTAAGTCACCTAAGAAACTAAGTAAATGCATTATGTGAATATGATGTTTGCTATGCATAGTATTTATGAGATGATGATGAGAAATATGATATTCTGTATGCATAGTATTATGAAATGATGATGAGGAATATGATGTGATTTTATGCATAACTATGTTATTATATATGAAAGGAAAAGTTCATTATAAACATGACATGCTAAGTTTATGATGCATTATAAGACGCATGATTAAGTCCACGACCTCGGAAGTATATTTTTGAACTTAATAAATCAATCTTAGCATGCTCACTATTTCATAATAACCTCAGGTTTGGGACGATGATGATGACACAATGCATCATGAGGTGAGTACCCACTGAGATTCTTTTTATAAGTCTTCTCACTCCCTCTATTTTTCTTTCCATCTCGTCTTCAAAAATAGAAGGAAGCGTTCGTGAATCACATTGAGGCGCCATCCGGGTAGTTGAACTTGAATCCTAGTTTCACTCGTATATTTCAGATATCTATCCCTATCCCTGGAGTGTTATTACTAGGTGCCATTAATGGATGTCCTTCCATCCATATATTATTTATGTTTATTATTGCCTACACTTAGTCTATTATCTGGTAGGCAAAATATCTATATGATATGTAATTATGGATGCTGGATGATGGAGCCAATATATTATGATGTGATGTTTGTAAATTCCTATGTGTCTTTTAAATTTTGCTAAATCATTCACGGTAAGCGGGCTTACGTTTTCAATTATGTTTAAAAAAATGGCTCGTAATTTCACTAAGTATTTCAAAGCATGATTAAGGAACTGAAGAAGAGAAGTCTAGTAATTAATCAGATACGCCTAGGTGTATTGGGTTAATTATTAGGGTGTTACAAGGACGATTTTGTTGGTGGAAAAGAAAGGGAAAGAGTGGAGACACTTGGAAACCTTTTCAAGAGAGAAAGGTTGTTACCACTCAAGCCACCATCAATACCATATTTAAGAAGAATCTAAGGGAAGAAGCATGCTAGAAATTGCTTCTTTTTTCTACAATAATGCCATACCTTTTAATGTGGCAAAGAGTGAAGAATTTGGTAAGACATTTGAAAAGGTTGCTGGCATGGCTTAGGATTTAAGCCACCTTCTTATAATGAATTAAGAGTCAAATACTTAAAGCAAAAAGTAGATTTGACAATGGAATCACTAGAAGAACATAAAGCTGTTTGGAAGAAGGTGGGATACACTATCGATCACTACGAATGGTGGACAGATAAGAGAAGACGGACTATATTGAATTTCCTGCAAATAGCCCTAAAGGAATTGTTTTTTGAAGCTTCTTATACCTCTCATATTTCTAAAACTGTCTGATAGGATATTTTAAATGATAGATGATGTTGTAGAGGGGGTTGGTGAAAGAATATTGTTCAGGTTGTCACGGACAATACAGCTAACAACAAAGCTATCGGAGAGATGTTGATGCAAAAAGGAATAAAGCTTTATTGGACATGATGCTATCTCATTGCATTGACTTGATGTTGGAGGACTTTGAAAAGAAGTTGAAGCTACACAAGGAGACAATTTATAAGGCAAGGAAAATTACAACTTATATTTATTTAAGAACACTTCTCATTTCCTTGTTGCAACATCACACCAAAGGAGCAATTTGGTGAGACCAGGCATGACTCACTTTGCTACATCCTACCTCACATTGGGTTGCCTCCATGAGAAGAAAAGTGCATTGTTAAGAATGTTTACTTCTAATGAATGGAAGTCAAGCAAGTTTGCAAAGACAAAGGATGAGAAGTTGGTTGAAAATGTTATTTTGGATAGGCTATTTTGGAGAGATATTGTTCTTTGCTTAGAGGCGCTTATCCTCTCCATGTGCTTCGTTTAGTGGATTCAGATGAGAGCCTCCATGGGGTATATCTATGAGGAAATGGATTGAGCTAAAGAGAAAATCCAACAAGCTTTTCAAGGTGTTCAAAGGAGGTAAACTACAATAGTCTTATATGCTTTAGTAGTTTATTTTAAATTAGGAATTTAGGATATTATTATCTTTGTTAACTAATTCAATTTTTGTATTCTCTAGTTATATGCCATTGTGGAAAATCATTGATGCAAGGTGGGATAGCCAACTTCATAGGCCTTTGCATGCGCGGCTACTACTTGAATCCTCAATTGCATTATAGTGATGGATTTAAAATAGATTATGAAGTTAAAAAAAGGCTATATGATTGCATGGAATGAATTGTGGGAAGCTCCGGGAAATAACCAAGATTGATGCTCAACCTTAAGGCTTCAAGAGTCGTTAGCAAAGGTTTTTGGAGGGAAGTAGCCAAGGCTTAAGACCAAAACTCTAGCACAATGGTGGGATTCTTATGGAATGAACACCCGAGCTTCAAAGATTTGACATTCATATGTTGAGCTTGACATGCAGTTTCAGGATGTGAGCGTAATCTAGTGCATTTGAAATGGTAAATTATTAATATGATTCATATTTCATTTTTAGAAATTAGTTTTCCAATTGCTATATATTAAATTCTTTGTATTTTTTAGGTCCATATAGAGAAGAAATCGTTTGAAACAGAAAACCATGAATGATGTTGTGTTTGTAATGGCTAATTTAGGTTGGCCAAGAAGAAGCAATCTAAAAAACCTTTGAGTATGACATTGATGATTTAGATTCGATGAAGAATGGATTGTGGAAGATGAAGGATTGGATGGTATGGAGGATTTGGACATCCTAGATGATCTTAACTTGGCCCCTTGAAGGAGATGATGGTAGAGTTAGTGGCCCTTCAAATGATTTGGAAATTCCTGAATCTGGATGATGATGACTTTGATGATCTTCTTCGAGAGGGGCAATGAAGATGGAGGAGATCACATAGAAGATGATGAACATGATGATCATAATCCCATGGATTTATTAGTTTAGATGTCATTTAATTCTAGTACTTGGATTTGAGTTGTGTTCTTTAATGTGTTAGTTTTAAATTTTGTCAAAAACTTATGGTTTGTTTGTGACTTGATGCCTTTTTAATTGAAGATTTGAAGTAGTAGTACATTATTATGTCAATTATGACCAATTTTGTATATTTGTGTTGTCATATATATATATATATATATATATATATATATATATATGAAACCGCCCATTCTAGTAGGAACTTCCATTTCATACTCCATTCCCACGCTTTTCGTTCTTGTATCCTTTGATCGTTCCTACGTAGGAGCTCGCTCTTCAACCTTACTTAGAAGCCACGTGTAACTACTCTTAACACGCGCATCCCATTGTGCATAGCATATGCACCTTCCTAACCTAAAACGTTCAAAATGTCCCTCCTATTCTCTCACAAAACTTTCTCTCTCAACCTTGTATAGTATTTTTATTATATATATAACATATGATTTTGTTTTCTTTCTACCCATTCTTCTAAGTAAATTTCCTCCCTCTCTCTCACATAAAAAACAATATATTCTTAGAAGCCACGTGTAATTAGCCTTCACACGCGCCTATCCCGTTATGCGTGTCATTTACACCTTTCTAACCTAAAAAGTCCAAAATGTCCCTCCTATTCTCTACAAATTAAAACTTTCTCTCCAACCTTGTATATTTTTTTTTTATTATATATATGACATGGTTTTGTTTTCTTTCTATGCATTTTCCTAAGAAAATTGCCCCCCTCTCTCTCTCTCTCTCTCACACACACACACACACATAACCACACCTTCTCTAATTCGTCAATTGTTCTATTAGTGAACACTTAGCTCCCTTAAGCAGGTATACTCTTTCTCTCCTCTCATTTCAAAAACTTTGCTTGTTCACGTTTTCTTTGTTTTCATTTTCAATATGTAATTTTTCTAATCGATGCGTAATTATGAAGAACCTTTTTTTCAGGCTTCAATCTTACGTTGTTTTGGGGCTCTCTGCTCTTCTTCATCATTTTCGATCAAGAAGGTATAACACAGATAACCTCTTAATTTTCTTTCTTTCCACTGGATATGGATTTGTTGTCCTACTTTGCCTCCTTTCTTGTATAATTTACCAAATGGTATTGGGTAAATTCCGCCCACCGTTGGATTGTGTTGTCTATCAAGTCTGTGTGTTAAAATGTATTACTTATATTGTGAAACGCCATCGTGTCATGTTAGATTTCATGCTATTTTGTGCGGTAGTTGTTCATACCATTTAGCACCACTCATAATTCTAATGCACTTGTAAATGTGTTGCTTGCTTGTTTGTATTTTTCAATTTATTGTTTGATATTTCTTGTTGTTTTTGTTGTTGTTGTTGTTGTTATAAAAATAACAATACTTTTTTTTCATTGTTGATGGTCGGGTATGGTTTTCATCTTTGAATGTTACTGGTTTTGTGGTGTTCTTCTTCTTGTTTTTTTTTTTTTGGGTATTGGAGAGTTATACGTTGTCATGCATTTCGTTGACTTTGGATGTCGGCTTTCACCTATTTCAGTCTTTGGGTTTGGAAGGGAATCGAGTTTGCATCTTTGTTTTGGGTTGCATGCATTATGATCCTCCAATTTTTTCTTTCTTCCCATGAATATGGCAGTTCAATTATTAGTAATATTATTATTATTATTTCTTTCTTTTATTGTTCTTGTGAATCGAGTTGGTTTGGCATGAAATTGGAGTATTTTTCATATCTTACATTTCTAAATGATATTGAATTTTGGCTAGAGGTTTATGGGGGTGGCTCTTGTACTACAGTTGTTTCTTACTACTATATATGTTTGTTGCATCAACTTATTATCAAAGTAAAATAAGACTGATAATGTAATAATGTATGCACACTATGTTGTACAAACTTTTCTTATACTAAGAGTTCTAAGAGCAATAAGATGTATTTTTTCTTTCTTTTTTTTACGTTGTTTTATTTTAACTTATTTAATTTTTTTTTTAATAGGTTCATGCTTTTCCAATGAAAGGCCTTGTGAATTGCTCTAGAGAGCAAGTGCCCGATCCTGATGATTATGATAGTTCTAGTGATTCAGAGATATCTCTTACGGTGGGTGAGCAGCACCTAGTTGAAATCCCAGCACTGATGTCAAGATCAAACTATTGCAAGCTTCAAAAGAATTCACATGGCCATGACCCTCTAAGAGGATTAGCCATTCCATTGAATAATGGAATGCAGGTGAATAGAGGCAAAGGCCATTATTTGGTTCCTGGGTCTTTGAGCAATCACTGGAATGAGAAAGAAGAGGACATTTTCATCCTTGCCTTGTATATATTTGGAAAGGGCTTTGATAAGGTCAAGAGATTCATTGGCACTAGGAAGATGGGAGATATATTGTCTTTTTATTATGAGAAATTTTGTAAGTCTGACAAGCATCGGAAATGGAAAGAGTGGAAGAAATCGCATATCAAGGATTGTGTTTTCGGGGAAAACATGTTTCTACCACCATGTCAGCACAAGATCTTGTCTCGCCTACGACACAATGTGACACAAGAATGCTACATTGCAATACTTGAGGTATGAATGACTTATATTCTTACTATATTTATGCCCTTTTCAATTCCACCATTTCTTGACATTACTAAACATAAACTAATCCATATTTGGTTTGTATTTTTATTTTCTGTTTTTATTATTTTTGTTTAATTATATGTTCATGATTTTGTAAGAAAACAGTGAAACGGGGAATGAAAAAACATAACACGGGATTTTATTGTTTTCATTGTCTTCTTTATTTTCTTCACAAAATCCTGAAAATAAAAAAGCACAAAAGTTAGAATAGAAAATGAATCAGAAACCAAACTGACCGTATTTTCTTATTGACTCTTTTTTATATCAAAAAGTGTAGGTGGGTTGGCGTCCATTCCACCAGGATTAGGGCAGACTTCACTTATTCCGAGAGCTATGATCTTACTTATTACCCAAAAATGGAGGTCTCACGCGGTGAACAGGAGTTGAACTCACTTCCTTATTGTGGGATATATATGGGTCAACTCCTTAACCACCTGCGTCACACTCCATATGCTTCTTATTATCTCTTTAATTATTGTGACAATTACCAAGCTATTAGCACAAGTTATTCTTAATTTCTTATCCCTTGCATCTTCCAATAATCTAGAATTTGATCAACCAATATCTTTCTATTGTATGTATATTGAACCAACATGGATGTAATATCCACAATACACCTTCATTGATGTTGAGGGGATACATGTGGAGCTAGTCGTAACTACTTGGAAAAACTTTTGATATAATTCTTTTCCATTGCCTACAATTTTGCGTGACAGACAGGAATCGACAATCGAATTGAGATTTCCAAAGTGACACATTTGATCTTAGCTTGAAAACTTAATGCACTATCATATATCTCGAAAAAAATCATTACCTGATGGACCTTACGAGCTATATGCAGATCAAAGCCTTCTTATCATTTTAGTTGTGTATGCTAGTTCACCATGAGTTATTGCCAATAAGATTCAACACTTTGGATGTTCTCTAACCAAAATATTCAACTATTTTTGTTTGGTAGGTGTCCTGGTTATATGCGGAGTCCAAGGTGACACATGAAGACTATGCTTTCGCTTTGAAGAAATTAGTTGGGGTCGATGCTCTTGTTGAGGTTATAGCAATTGGGAAAGGAAGTAGAGATATTACTGTTCCAATTGTAGAAAAACTCACCAAGGCTACACGAAAGATACCATTTGGCAGAGATTGCTCAAGGCTAACGCATAGGGAGATAATACACATTCTAACAAATTTCACCTTAAGAAAAGCTCGATCCAAGGATCTTTTCTGGCAAGCTGTTTGGCCCCGCATGCAAGCTCGAGGTTGGCACTCTGAGCAGCAAAAGGGCAGTCATCATAAATATGCGGCTTCTTCTTCTTCTTCTTATTATTATTCGTCGAATAAGTTACTGTTCTTTGCCCCTGGAGTTGGAAGTTTCTCTACAAGACTAGTGAAAGGAAACCACTATTTTGATTCAATAAGTGATGTCCTAAAAAAGTTGCCTCAAATCCTGAGATAATCGAGGTGCCAACAGTTGAAGCAAAAGGAAAGATGACTGAATTGGGTAGCTTACCGGTTATTGTAACCAAGGCTTCAACTGGTATATATATTTCTAGCAATGTGGATACTCAAAAGGCAGAGCAAGGTGATGATACTATTGGCAAAGGCAAAGGGGTGGCTTCTGAGATGAACACAACGAGAAAGGTTACCAGAACAAGACAACCAACAACAAAAATGCTGGAAGCTTTGGAGTCCGAAGAGTATCGTCTGATTGAGAATCGGAAAAGAAGCAATAGTCTTCTTCAAGGGAATACAGCGGCGATTCCTTCGCGGAACACGCGTCGAATGTTGGATGGTGAGAGCTCTCATCCTAGCGAAGCTGATGGTTTGCCATAGGGAGAAGGAACAAATGCTGTGTGTGCTGGTAGCAGGGAGAAGTTCTGAGACCATTTTCAGGTCTCTCAAGTTTGGTCAAGCATGATTTTTTAGTTTTCATTCAAGTACATTTTTAATGCTTCTTGTTAGATAAACTTTGATTGGAAGTGTTTTTATGTTAAAGATTCTTAGCGCAAGGGATGGTGCTATTAGCTGAGTTACTAGAAATCTGAACGTAGAGTTATCTAACAACAAGGGTGAAAATGAAATGCTCTTCTTCTACTTGAGTGAGTGAAAATTAAAAATTATGCTTGACCATACTTGAGAAGCATGAAATGTTCTATATCTTGATTGAAGGTGGGACTTGTACTTCCACCCCATGTCCCTGTTGATCAAGTGATTTATCAATGTCGCCTAGTTTAAATAAAGAACACAAGTAATGGAGATCACTGCAGTAGGTTGCTTTTATTATTATTATTATTTGTTATTATTATTACATCCTGATTAGGCAAGTAGAAACTTTGTCAGAATTTTATATCTAAATTGATGTGTTATAATTGTTAACCCTTAAATGAATTAGTAGTTCATACTATTTTATTTTATTCAATAATCACTATAATTTCTATTAAAGATTTGTATATATTTTTTCTGGATGCAAAAAAATTGTCCTTGAGATAACTTTTTTAACCTCATAATTATGTCAATTGATCACTGAAAAAATGAAAATGGAGCATATCACAATAGGATATCCCCTATTCGGTTATGTTGTCCTCGATGCCTTCACGATGACAATACTTATCACTAAGAGGAGTATATATGGCTTGTTTGTTTAAAATTTTGGAAGAAGTACTTCTTCAAAAATAGAAAATTTGTATATGTTTGAATATGAATGTAGAAGTACTTTTTATTATAATTATAAGTTGTTAAATTGTATGGATATAATAGATATAGAAATACTTTTTGGTAAAATTACAATTAAAAATATAATTTGTAATTTAATCAAGGCAACAAGTGAAAGTGATTTAGTATTAGGTTATTTTTTGTCTTATCATAAAATTTGTTAGGATTGTAATTCAAATAATTTTAAAAAATAACCAACAATATTCTTACACTTCTACATCTTCTGTTCTACCAAACATAGGTCCTACCTTCTAAAAAAATAATTATTTTTTGTTTCTATTTTTTTAGAAGCACAAATCAACATGTAATTAAATTCTAAAAGTACTTATTTTTAAAAAAATTGAAAAATAAAACTACTTTTTTCTTCCAAATGTTTATCCAAACGAGCTCTATATATTATGACAAATTTTTAAATGCTTTAAGAGCAAAACAAAATATTTACTTTATCCCATTTCGTATTTGATACGTTAATTTTATGAGTCATTATTTATATTATTCTCCTAACATTTCTAATATATTAATTGACATGTCATTTAATAAATCAATATATATTAGACGATTTTCATTCATTGTTATTTTTATTTTTACAAAAATATTTTAGGCAAATTGAGCTAACCTACAAATATAAAATGATCTAAACTAGTGCTTTTCTTATCATTGAAAAAATTTCGTTGTAATATTTTAGTCTTTAAAAGATTAAATATATAAACTTTACTCATTAAAATACCCTATTTAATTTCTTAATAAAACTTCATATATGCATTAGCCCCTAAAAATTTTATACATTAAAAGCCAATTTTTTAGGGACTAAATTTAATCTGTTAAAAATTAATTATTTTCAGAGACTAATATACTATAAATTGATGATACAGGGATTAATGTCTCTAAGACTTTTTTTATTACAGAAATTAATATATTTAACTTTAAACTTTTTGTTCTTACAAACTTTGATTAAATATTTTAAGAATTAAAATTTATTTATTTATTAAAATGGAAATTTTTCGAATATAAAAATGTATATGTACTCTAAAAAGAATATCAGAAATTTTTAGTGAAATAAAGAATTTGTGTTTTCAATAAAAAATATAAAAAGTCTAAAAATCTTCACGTCAAAATTTATAATAAATAATTATTAAAAATAAAAGACACAAAAATTTTAAATAAAAATAAAGAAGCGTTCTTTTTTTCTAATATTTTTAGTTTAATTTTTATGTAATTTGGAATATTAATTGCAACATTTTGATGAGAATCTATTTATGTTTTTTGTTATATTTTTTCAGAAAAACATAAATGTTATATTAAAAACTTCATTTTTATTTTATTAGATCTTACACTATTATTTTGTATTATTTTATAATTTTTAATTTATATAGTCAAATTCTCCTTCTTAATTAATTATTAGGTTTAGTGTTTCTCTTTCTTCATTAAATTGTATCATTTTAAACTGTTAGATTAACATGAAATTAATAGTTAGATATTGGTGTAAGAATGAAACTCTTACACGAGTGTAATTAGATTATGCCTCTAGTTATTTATATAATTGTTAAATTACTTTTTCAAATGAGTTAATCCTATTTTAATCCATAATTTTATATTTATGAGTCATTTTAGTCCTTAACTTTTAAAATAAGTTAATTTAGTTTGATATTGCAAAATATATCATTTTAGTCCTCTTAATTACTTTATTTAATATCCTATCAATTAAATGATGATAGGTAATCTTAAATGAGACTTAACATACCTTATGTCGTCTGAAATATAATGGAGTTTAATATAACTCATTTTAGTATATAAAATTATACAAAATAAGTCATTTAAATTTTTATTTTAAATCATAAAATGACTTATTTTGTACCATTTTAGACATCATAATGAGTTATTTTAAACTTTATTCTTTTAAAAAGATAAATGGTATGTTAATGTATTACTTAAAGTTACCTATCATCAGTTAATTGATAAATTGTTAAATAAAGTGAATTAGATTAATATAACTCACATTTTGTAATGATGGACTAATTTAACTCATTTTAAAAATCAGAGGCTAAAATGACTTATGAACGTAAAGTGAGGGATTAAAATGAACATTAACTATTTTCAAATTGGTAAAAAAAAAGTATTTAATTATAAAAAAATTGATTGTCTTAGAAACAGTCATGAGTAATTATTATTAATAAATGTAAAAAATATAGTATATAACACTCATATATTTCCCATATTTTACACCATTAAAATAAATCATATTAGACTTATCAATCCAACCAAGAACTGATCCTAAGTCTGTTTGATCCTCTAATTATTATTATAATTAAAAATTTTAATTATTAGTCATTAATTATTAATATTATCATAATATTAATAATTATTTTTATAAAATCAATATTAATAAAAATTAATAATTGATATCAATTAATGTTATATTAATTATAATAATGATTAGTAATATTGGTTAGAATAATTAATTATTAATATAATTAAAATTATTAATTAATGTTCATAATTATTTTATATAATAATTTATAATACAAATAATAATAATTAATTATCAACACCAATAATTATATACTAACAATTATTATCATTGTAACAATAATTATTAATATTCAAGAATCATAATTAATAATAATGAGGTATATTATTAATATAAATAATTATTAAAAATATTATCAGGATTGATAATAATAGTAATTAATAAAAATTAGAAATATTATTAATAATTTATTATTATGATTATTGGGATATAAATATTTTATTCAAAAATAATATTATTATTTATTTCAGGTTTATAGTTGTAAGTCTATTAACACGGAATAATAATCAATCAATAATTCAATTTATAGCTAGTTGGAAATATAATATTTAGCTAGCATTAAAAAATATATTTTTATGACATATTAAATTTATTCAAAATTAAGAATTGAAAATTTAGCTTAAACTAAATGGTAACATATAATAATAGATAAATTAATAAAAAATATATTATTATTATTATTATAGCATAATACTATTTTTATATTAGTAGATAATCTATATAATAATATAATAAGAAATATTATATTCTATTATAATAATATTAATATATTATTTTTATATTATATTAATAATATTATTTTATTTTATTTTATTTTATTATGATAATATTATTTTATGATTTTATCATATTATAATAATATTATAATATTATAAGGACATGCCTGGGTTGGATACATAGTATTATTTTATTATATATTATTATATTATATAAAATGGCATTATATTATTAAGCAGCAAAGGCGACAAGGAAATTTACCGCATGATACCAGCGGTTGGTTTTATTATTTTTGTCCCCCTCCTTCGAATTTGCTTCTTCGTAAGGCTTGGTCTGCATTGCTCTATTAATTAATAATATGACTTATTAGCATAAATTTTAAAAATTAATTTGTATTTTATAATTATTTAGTTTTATAATTACGTAATATCTAATTTAATATTGTTTACAATAACTTTTCCTTTACATTTTATAAATTTCATAGTAAAAATTGAAAATTGAATTGAACCAAAATCTAACCAAAATTGAGTAGAGTTAGTTAATCGAAGCCAGCTAAATTAACAAAACTTAACTTAACGAAACCAACTTGACCCTTAACCAAACCACCAATTAAATAGCCAACTCAAATTCAAAATGAACCAAACCAAGCCAATCAAATTGAAATTTGAAATCAACTGAACCAAATTAAACCAAGTCTAACCAAACAAAATAAACCAAACGAACCAAATCAAAAACCCAACGAAACGAAGCCAACCAAGTCAGTCCAAGTCGAACCAACCAGCCAATCTGAAACGAACCAAGCGAGTTGAGTCGAATCGACTGAGCCGAACCAAATCAACAAATTCGAGTTGAACCAAACCAAATTGAAAGTCGAACCAAATCTAACCGAGCCATAACCAAATCGAACCAAACAAACCAACCCAACCAACCAAAACGAGCCTCAATCAAACCAAGTTGAACCGATCCAGTTCCAGCAAACCAACCAAACTCCAAATAACTCAACGAGCCAAACCAAGTCAGAACTCAACTCAACCAATCCAACCAACCAAGAACCGAAGGATCAGTTGAATCGAGCCGACCGAATCGAGCCAAATTCGAAGCCAACCGAACCAAATCAGCCGAAAAACCAGAATTCCAGTTGAACCAAACCTAACCAGTCAATGAAAGAACCAAATGAACAAAATCAGCTCTACCAAACGAACCAAACCAAATCAAACCGAACAAAACCAAGTTGAACGAAACCAAACTGAATTCAAACTAAGAAAAACTAGCAGCATTGAAGCAAACAAACCAAGCCCAACCAAACCAAACCAAAGAATGAATTTAAACTCAAAAAACCAAACTAAATAAACCAAACTGAATCCAATCTGAACCAAACCAAGTCTAGCCAAGTCGAACCAAAACAGAATCAAACCAAACCAAACCAAACCGAAACCGAACTGAAACAAACTGAACCGAACCGTCGAACCGAATCGAACCAGCCCAACTGAATCGGATCAAAACCAAACCAAGCCGAACTAAACTGAACCAAGTTAAACTAAATGAAAATAAAATTTCTTAATTGGATCAATTAGTTTTTACCTTAAAACCAAACCGAACCAAACCGAACCCTGAACACCCGCACACTTCATATATCATTTACACTAAGATAACGAAGTTAGACTAGATGTCACATCAAAATCATATAGAATAAGAAAATTGAAAAATAATATAAGACAATATAAAGTAAGGGAAACAAGGATGTTGATGTTGGCTTTCATTGGTGATTGCTGATGGATATGGGTAAGGCAAGGCAAGTTGGTATGGGATGATCATTTCTTTTTGCCTTTCTTAAAACAAAACAAATGCTATGATGAAATGAAGCTCATGAAAACAAAAACCAACCTCTAACTCTCACAAAAGCTTATTGGATTAGATTATCGAACATTCTCACTCCTCATCTTCTATCTCTCTCTCAGATAGATGAGATGACAAATAACAAATTTGTAATTTAAAAAAGAGTATTTGCACGATCTCAAGTCATAAAATCTTAGCCATTAGTTTGGATCGTAGGAGAGCTTAAGATTTTTGTTCCATAATGAAATTGTCCATAGAAGAACTGAACAACTAATACTCAACTAGTGGAGTGCATTTGAGTTTTGTTTCAGATGCGTTTAGTATGAATTCTTTCATCACTTGAGATCTATATATAGTGTAAGGTGTCACCAACTCACCACTGTGAAATTGATACATTAAGCCACTTGCTAGCTTCCATTTTTGTGGTTGCTAATAACTTTCCCATCACTCCTAAGCATCAATTTCCTCATATCAAATACTCCCTTGTCCCCTTCGCCCCAAAACAAAATCTCTTTTCAATTAAGCTCTAAAAAATGTCTCATGAAGTGCAGGACATGCGCACAGCAACAAGCCTAGAAACATATGATTAGATAATTTACAAATTATATTGTTAATTCATCAAAATTAATCTTCTACCCAAAAAAAGAAACTCTTATCTTATAAATTTTTGGATTTGGCTCCTTTAAATGAGAATGTAGGTAAAGTGTTTCTTAATCATATTAAATCATTTAGTTGGACCCACATATAATGGAAGTTATTAATATAATAGTGATCAATCCCTCATTTTATCCCTTTACTAATTGTTCCAGATCCTTTTTTTTATGATTGTGAAGATGGGATTAAATCAAATTAATCATAATGTGGTGGTAAAGGGAAATAGGTCCTAGAATTAGCCTTTCAAGTAAGTGGATGCATAGGATAAAGCTCATTATAATATACTCTTGAGGGGTTGATATTAGAACCTATGGAACAAACTTTACACATGGCTTTGGGAGGCTTTGAAGTTTTGTTATCCCTGACGGATTTGCACTTGTAAAAGGCAACCCAAGGAGATATTGAAGGAGCCCTTCCATTTAGCCCAAAGCAAGTATGCTATGTCTAAAAAAGAGAGAGAATGGCCTACCCCAAAGTAAGAACCATTTTTGGCAACAAACCAAATCACACACATCCATTGTCCCACAACAACGTAAATGAGGAAATATCTCTAACCTGGCCCAAACTAGAACCCATTCTAGCCCATATATTCAAAAAGTCCAATCTTGTCCTCTTGTGTAAATGTCACACTTTATGTCTTTTTAGCAACAGCAACTTGAGCCAACCAACACCCATTGTTCATGCAACTGTTCCATCACCAACTAGCAAGAAGGAGACCTTTTCTTGGTCCTAAGGAGTAGAGCCCATGTACATATACAACTCCCATTCTCTTAGACAAGAATCTTGACCCCTAATAGCCCTCCATTTTTTCACAACAACATAACACAACCCGTAACCCCTTTTTCCCACAACAACAACAACAGTACATAACCTCCATCCTCAATGGTATCCATTCACAACTATCATCCTCACACAAATAGAGAACCACTCCCTTACATAGTGACACCACGCATAGGGAGGGCAACCCATATATGCTCTCATTCTGAGACACAGAGAGAACACCAAGAGAGGGTAACTAACATGGCGTCCTAGCACAAAGGAAAGAGGAAAGACTTCTATTCATCCATCATCATCTTTCTAAGGCTGTTATTACTCGTTTTCTATCCAAGCCATAAGGGAGGAAGTCCCAACTCTATCATTTTTCTCATTATTTCCTCATAAGCTTACAAACTTAAAGATTAAAGCCCCGTTAACATCTTTAATCCATCCCCAAAAATTTGGTCTGAAAACAATAGTGACTCCACTGGAAGGAGTTATGAGAAATGGAAGGGTCTCCGTGAAGTGAACAACCACTGATTTTCTGAATGAATTGTTTTGAACTTTGAATACTCCTTAAAGGCAGAAAGGAGAATAAGACGCCCAAATGGGGGTAGGACAACCTAGTGGGGGAAAGGAAAAAGTGTCCAAGGGAAACGCCTTTGGTAGATTTCTTTACTCTTTTGAAGACTCTTAATGCGAGCTTGTTGGGATTCACAAAAAATTAAAATTTATAAAATGTCAAGTTGCACAAAAATGTAGTAAAGGGTATAATCCAAGTCGTCTCACAAGGAAGTGTTACTAGCTAATTAGAAATTTGGTGGTTTTGTAATTGTTGCAATAATGTAAATAGAGAAATTTATATGAGAAGAATTACCTACACAAGTAGTCCTTCAATTAAGAATTGTTCAATCATTAATTTAAAGGATTAATTCATGGTTGTGGTTACTTTCATTAATTATGTTATTACACAACAATGATGCAATTCTACTTAGCACTTACACAATCACACTCCCACTAAAGGTTTGACAAACACATGCACTAGTAATCCATAATCATAGTTCTATGAGCCTATGCCAGTTTAATTACCAATTACAGCAACCAAATCTCCTAATAAAGTTGATTCCAATCTCTACCAATTGGATGTAATTTAATCAATTGACCAAATACCTCAATGAAATCCTAATTATGTATATAACTCACAACGTGAATGACCACATAATCAGGCAACTAAAAAACACAATTGCAATAATTCATACAATCAATATTCAAGAGAAATATTAAAATGGAAAGAAAAACCAACCACAAATCACAATTAAAATTGGAATCTCAAGATCAAATATCAATCCTTAGTTATCCTTGCATAAGGTAAAGAAAATCACTCCTCCATAGGTGAAGGATCACAATCAATGTTAAGGAGAGTACAATTGTAATCCCAAATGAAAGACAAAACAAGGATTGAAAACTTTAAAACCTAGAGAGAGTAGAAAGATGAAGAAAAAGAGAGCAAGGAGAGTAGAGATAGTGGAGGCAGCCTTAGAACAAGTGTGGAAGATCCTCTTTTAACTTAGGCTAAGAAGTTATATATAATATATCATCATAATGTTAAAAAGGCTCCAAAATAATTAAAAAAAATGAGTGTAAAAAAGGGCCCCAAAATAATAAAAAAATGATGTTTTATGAACTGGCCTCATGTAGACACTATTCCGTACAATTTCAAGCCCATGTTGAGGCCCAAAATGTTCAAATTAGCTCTCGCGCCTAGAAATAGAAGTTGTAGCTATTTGAATAAGCTTTTCAACGCCATAAGAATCACTTCAATCAAACATTTGTAGCTTTAGATATTGACAAAATACTAACTAATGGTCAAATTAGATTGCATTGGAACATCAACAACCTTTTAATCTTGTAACTCAATTTTCACTAAGAGGCTCTTAAAACTGGATGTTGAGCTAACATGAAAGTTATAAAGGACATCTTGAACTTTGCAAAATATCTTTATTTGTTTCAATCCAATCTCTGGAGAGAGATATAAATTTTTCATTATAATACTTCTGCAAATGTGTTTAAATGAGCTCAAAACTCTTCTATTTAGCTCCCAAATCCTCCTAAATTTATAATTGCTACAAGTTTCATGCACCTCAATGATCTTCATCCATTAATATGAGAAGTCCTTGTAATAAAATTACACTTAGCAGAGGATTAAAAGCATAAAAAGCTTCAAAATATATTTACTCATCAAAATGGTGCAATTAACCATGATATTACTCAATGATTTATAATGAGGACTAAATACAAATGAACCAAATGTCAACCATTAAGCATATAAATAATGCAATATGCTTAGAGTTATATAGGAAAAGGGTGCATGAATGCAACTTATCAACTCCCCTTCCTGACAAAGCCTTTGTTGGTTACTGGTGGTATGTCTATATTGGCCATCCTCATCGTACATCTTCGATGGTCATTTGTTTCATGAATTTTTTAACATCCTGCATTCGAACACTCGTTCAAGCTTCCTTTCATCTTGGAAGATTTTCCAAGAGGAAAAGGTGTGTGTAGTAGTGGTATAATGCAAAATGGGAATTACTTGAAAGAAGACAACCCTTCAACAAAAGATGTAAAGCCAAAAAAGATGCAACGCATACCTCATGTGTAATAGTTTGGCTGCCTATGGATAGAAGACTGTCTCCACAAACTAACACGGGATCTTTTCAGTGTGCTTAGTCCTCATTCACATGCTTCTTAGGAGGTCACCCATCCTAAAATTGATCCAAGTCAAGCATGCTTAACTAAGGAGTTTTTTAGTGATGGACTATGAAAAAGAGATGCATCTTATTTGTATAGGTAATACAAATCAATTCATATAAGACATCCCCAACTATATAGTTTCATACCAATACACCTTCCGCTTAGAAGCCTACCAGGAGTCGCTCATTGTCCATGTCTTCTTGCACTGGCGATTACTCCCTGCCCTCGTCACCAGCGTTACAAATCCTGTGTTAGTTTGTGGGGCAGGTCAATCCATAAGGCAGCCTAGGCTATTACATCATGATTTGCTTGGAGACCCCCATTTACAAACAAAAGTAGCTTATGAACAAAAGTGTGTATAAATGAAGCAAAAATAGAAGATGTCAAACACATGAACAAGGGGTGTCCATGGCAAGACACCCGACCAACTATTAAGCAAACTAGTCACTAAGAAGACTTATCCACTATCACTACCGTCATGGGTCTCCAACAAGGCTAACAAATAATGTTGTTTCATGTTAAAAGGAAATTAAGAAGTAGCATAAGTGAACTCAGGAATAATGAAAGAAATGAATCTTCAAAGATTTACATGTGTGACTTATTCTGAAGATGATTTCTTTTGGCATTAAGATAAAAACAATGGACACCATGATATTGACGTCGTGACAAAAACGAATCTATGATACCACAATGAAAAGTGGAAAATGATGAAAGATACTGCATGATGTGTTGTGAAGTGAATGATGTTATGACAATAACAAAGGAGGTGGCATGTTGTGCCAAATAAGTGAAGGATGTTGTGACAAGAGCGAAGGATGTTGTACTAAAAATGATGTCATAGTATCCTATCAAGAATGCAAGGCATGATTAAGCTGAAACATAAGGAAAGATAACCTCTTATAGACGAGCAATAGCAAGATCCATCATACTATATCCCCATCACACTAAGAAATGATGTACTATGTATTGCTTTGGCATTCTAGAAGTCTTCCACAAGAAAGTGGGAGAAGGGAAGGTGTTGCTACAAATAAGAGAAAGTGGCAATGAGGACTAGAGTAATATCCTTTACCCACATTAGGGGTGGGAATGCCCATGCAAGATAGAGATTCAAGGAAGCCAGATTCACGAAAGAAACCATTCCAGACACCCTATTGAATGTGTTGAATCTATAAGGATGCTAAACAAATTCCAGACACTTCATCCCATGTGTTGCCAGGGCATCCTTGGATCCTTTTACACCAGCATGTACCATCCATGTGGCGTCAGTATGTAAGGTCTAGTTTAGAGAAAACATGGAAATCCCTGCTACAAAGACACCATTTGATGCATTGGAGGAATACCCATTCAATGCTAGAATGTTTGAGGAATTGACATCTCCAAGGGTCTACATGATGCAAACAAGGGAAATAACATGAATTGGATCAAGAGAAAGAAAAGAAGGAATTGATCTTGCCACTACAATGAGGTGCATACAAGCATTCAAGAAGCTAAGAGAACCAGAAGAACATACTAAATTACAAAAGATACATCTTTTTTCAAAGCTATAAGTGGTGCGCCCTCTAAGGACGGGGGATGTAGCAATAAGGCATCTCCAAATTCTTGTTGGCTTCAAAATCTCAAGTGTCCTAGAGTAAAGATACAATATGATACATGCTAAAGGGGAAACTAAAGCTAAACAAATGCACAAAGCAACATGTGGACAAAAGAAGCTTGATCTGTCAAAGATTGCAAGGGTAGGGCGTCTTCTAGCCTAACATGGAAGAATGAAACACAACTAATGTGCAAGTCATCCTGATGAAGAAAGTATACAGAAACTCATATAAGGTAAATCCAATGCAAGGAAATTCACAAGGCTTATGAATCCCAAGTACATTAAGGATACCATGCTTAATATTTTATTTGCATCCATAAGAATATCAAGTATGCTAGGAATAACATGTTTAGTACTATGGATGCATTTTTCTAATATATGCTTCCAATGACGCCCTATAGTACATGACCTATAATTTTCATGATGGAATGATTAGCATGGCATGCTTTAGAAATACAGAACTTGATAGTGCAACATGTTAACTAAACATAGTTATGAATCATGGTATAGTTTAAATAGAAAAACATCATAAATAGTTAGATTAAGGAAATAAGTCATGACAAAATTGGACCCTTCCCAAATGAACACTGCATTGTGCGAGAATAAGTTCATTTGATGATGATGAATGCATGTTTGAATTTTGTATCTCATTTATGAGCCCTGGTGTGCCAAGAGGAAAAGTTTCTAATATGATTAATGAATGGTTGAAACTTGATGATGTGTTATGATCAAACAATACTTAGTACATGTATCTTGCTAAATAAACATCTAAAACCCAACTCTAGATGAAGCTAAAGTGTTTCCCATGACCACTTTGAACAATGTTACAAATGAATTAACTGTGCATAACCCAAAAGGGGATCCTGAAAAAATAAAGTTTTGACTAGTTTAGTTCTTGTACTTTCTACTTCACAAGGGGAAGAAATTGTACCCCCTAAAGTACACCCCGTGTCTCTTTTTGACATCATTATGAATTGCTACCCCTCTGTCACCTCTTATGACTTTATCCTTCTCTCCACTTGTTGTCTCATCAAGTCAATTGGAAAATAGGCATGCACAATAAAGGTCATGAAATAGAGAATGCATAAGATGAGTCATATGAGATTCTTAAAGGTTTAAGAATGAAGCAATGTGCAGAGAAAAGTCATAGGTAGGTTTTCGAGGCTACAAGGAAACAACATGACACATAAGGGAAGGATGATACAAGCTCCACAAGGTATTAAGATAAAAGTTGAAACCAAAAGATATGTTCTAGAATAATTGAGCATCACAGAGCCTTAGGAACAACCAAGGTCAAGGATGCCCAGACAATAACAAAACAAAGAGAAGCCTTGAAAGAATGCCCAAATGATGTTGAACAATGCAATGATTGCCAAAAAACAAAGGCAAGTCAAATGATGATGGCTGGGCCTTATTAATAGTTTTCTCATAAATTGCTAAATACCCAAGCCTTACATTTTTCCTGAAAAACTGAATACACAATTAAGGGCAAGCAAAAGGATGAGAATATTTCTTGCCAAGGTCTAGAGACATGCACAAATGTAGGGATTCTTCCCATATGTTTTAGCAACCATGATGGCAAGGCTTGATGAAGATAGCCACGTGTTCTTACAAATCATCCTCAAGTTACTAGTAGGTTTAGGGTTTTGTTACCCTTGCCCATGGATTTGGGCTTGTAAGGGGCGACCCAAGGAGATGTTGAATGAGCCCTTAAATTCAGTTCAGAGCATGGATGCCGTGTTTGATAAGAAAGAAAGAGAGAATGACCCACACCAAAGTAGGAATCATTTTTGGTAACATACCAGATTACACATATCCATTGTTCCACAACAACCTAAATAATGAGGAAATACCTCTAGTTGTGGCCAAAACCAGGACCCATTCTAGCCCATCTTTTCAAAAAGTCTAATCCTGTCCTCTTGTGTAAGTGTCACCCTTTATGTCTTTTCAACAACAGCACCCTAAGCAAACCAACACCCATTGTTCATGCCATTGTTCCATCACGCTGGCAAAAGGGAGACCATTGGTCCCAAAGGAGTAAAGCCCACATACATACACAAGCTCCATTATCTTGGACAAGAATCTTGACCCCTAATAGCTCTCTATTTTTTCACAACAACATAACACAACCTGTAACTCCTTTCTTCCCTCAACAACAACAACAATACATAACCTCCATCCTCAATAGTACCCATTCACAACAGCCATCCTCACACAAACAGAGAACCACTCTCACGTAGTGACATCCACGCACAAGGAGGGTGACCCAGAATACACTCTTATTGTGAAACATAGAGACCACAAAGAGAGGGTAATTGACACAACATCCTAGCACAAAGGGCAGGAAATGCTTCCATTCATCCATCATCATCTGTCTAAGGGTTAGCATTACTCCTCTGCCAAGCTATAAGGGAGGAAGTTTCCAACTCCACCATGTTTCTCATAAGCCTACAAACCTAGAGATTAAAGCCCTTCATATCGTTAATCCATACCCAAAAATTTGGTTTGAAATAATAACCTTCTTATTTTAGAAGAATCAAATCCTAACTTTTTATCCCGTTCAAATTGGAAATCAAATTTTCCTCTTCCATCTAGTGCTCCTCTAAAACCCCAACAAGACCAACTAATATATAGACCAAAACTATATTGGCTAAGGATTCATAGGTCTTTCCCAACGTAACTCCACCCTAATATTTTTCTCAAATTTACAAAATTAACCTTTTTAAAAAAGAATTGTGTTATTAATAAGTAAATTAAAAGTTTGACTCCATTCATTTGAATCATTCACATAATATATTAGTTAATCCAGTAGTTTTGAATTGTGGATCAATGTTGGTCTAAAAGTGAGGGGTGACCAAGGAATAAGCTATCCATTATCCACTTATTTACTTAACCCACTTGTTCTAAAGAGAAAATTTTGCATGCTTCTAAGTGTAATATCCCAAAAATAGATGTCTTTAGGAAGGTCAAGTCTAAGCTATGGAAGTATTGGATAAAGTATCAGTTTGATATTGGTTCATTCATTTTATTAGAGATTGTAATTATTCTATAAAGATTTGATTATTAGTGTATACATATGGAATATTTCATAGATATTACTTTCATAGTAATGATGTTAGCATAAAGTATTTTATATTGTTAATAGATATAATTTTTTACGTAGTTATAAAATAGTCAAATACTTTCAATAATAAAAATATATAGAATTAAATGAATATGTTAGAAAAATATGCTTCTTTATAAACATATCAGTTTCATAAAAAAATTGAATAAATTAAATCAAAACTTAAAAGATTTTGAAAATATTTGACAATTAACCAAAATTATGAATATTATGATTTGGAAAATATTTTCTATTTTTTGATGAATTATAATGATAATTATTTAAAGATATTAGATATTATTTATATTTAGCATGTATTATGAATATGATTTGTTACATATTATTTTAATAGAGAATTATTAGATATTCTTTAAGAAGTTATTGATGATAAAGATTATGTATGTAATTTCTTGATTGTGTAAATTATTATTATTATTATTATTATTATGGAAAACGTTAATATTGGAACATCATGGCTAGATTTGTTTGTTAGAAAAAAATAAAAAAGAAAGAAAAAGTAAATAAAAAATTTGAATGTGGAAGAATGTGTGATTTGTTAATTAATTTAAATTAAATCATATATTTTGGCCATTGCTATAAATGAGGTATTGCAACACATGCACATGGATGCGAAACTCCCTCTTTAAGGTTTCAAATTTTATACCACTAATATATATTTGATGCATTATAATACTCTTAAACAATCTTCTAAGAACCTTAGCTGCTTAAGGATTTTTCCTAAAGAGAAAAACACGAATTTCTCTCAGCTTTCTTCAATTAATATCTTCTGGTAAGTACTTTCATCTATATCCTTATACAGGCTATGAGTTTGGCAAATCTTTAGGCTATTGTGGTATAGTTTTCTCTTCTCATTCAATTCCCAATCATTCATGATTCTTGCCTATAATTCTATGGTAGTTGAGAATGTCATTCAGTTCTCCAATATCATGTAGACAATGGTCAAGCATTCCTAGGAACGAACGGTGAGTGGGTAGTTGCTCATGGCTATATTTTAGCCATTAAAACATTTTATAAATTGATTATTATTGCTATTATGATGAAAATCATATTTTGGAAAACTCATAGGACCATTGTTTGTTGCATAATTGTCAGAAGGTGTCACAAGTCAAGTTATATTATATTTCAAGAATATATATTTTATATGGCATGATATGAATCTTCTATTAGAAAATAGGTTAACAGTTATCATGATTTCACAATTAAAAGTATTATTTAATTATCAAATATGAACAACAGGCAAGACATCATAGAACAATTTATACGAATATTAGAAAATATTAATATTATCTATTTGGCACAATATGACCAGCTAGTTATCATAAACAGTTAAGAGGATAAAATAGTTTATAACTACTTAGTAGTTACCATATGAATGATAGTCAAAATAGTAAGGACAATTCTATCGTTATTCAAATTTTAATTATATATATAGAGCCCAACCTAATATTAGAACCCAGTTAAACAACTAGTACAGTGTCAAACTAAAATAAGAAATAGTAATATTTAGCATGATAAGATTTAGCTAGTTGATAGAGAGACCAATAGCTAAGTTATATAAATAGATTAGTACATACTTATTATGTGTTATAGGAATAACGGTAGAATAATAAGAATGACCTAAGTAACAATTAAAGTTTAATTAATAATTATTAGGCAACATGATATGACTCAATCGGTTAATAGAAATTAACTAATAGCTTTTGCAATCTCTAGGATTAATTTATGAATTAATTATTAAAGTATAAGAAGTGTTCAATATAGCAAGATTAGCTTTAGTTTTATGGGTATTATTTAACTATTATCAATTTCTAAAATTAATTTACTTATATAGTATGAGGCAACCCAACTTTTTAGAACTAATAAAATAGGTAAATAATAATTAAATGTTCATAGTTAAATTATTGATATTATATTAACATGATTGTTGATGTTACAAGTGGTTAGTAGACATAACATGAATAGTTTCTACAACATGATATTTAATATCTAAATTATTATCTCATAAGTAGCAAGCAGAATACAAGGAATGAGTTTCAAATGTTTGAATTTATTGTTAATTCAGTTAGCTTATGTATGGTGAGATCAGTCTAGCATAATTACAATTTGTGTTTGAAAAGTTGTTAACCTTTATATGCCTAGCCCAGGAGCCTGGTGTACCGGCGGCCATGGAGGTAGTCTTATGAGATGTTAACCTTGGTATGTCTAGCTGCCAAGGAGTCGGTATATCAAGTGGTCATGGAGGTAATCTTATAAGTCGTTAACCTTGGCATATTAGCTGCCATGCAGGATATGCCAAGTAGCCATGGAGGCAAACTTTTATAGTTCAAATATATCACAGGATAGTATCCTTAAGAGGACAAACCCATAAGTAAATATTTATGATGCAAGTGAGTGCATATTGAATATGAATTTAGTTTTAAGTTAATTTCCTTTAAGTTGGATTTTATTTAGTTAGACAGGAATTAAATTGAATGCCTATAAGTATTATTATTATTATTATTATTATTATTGTTATTATTATTATTATTATATAATTATTTGCATGTCCATGATGTATGTATTATGATTATTATGTAGTTCCTTGTTGTCCTATATGAACGAGATGGCTATCTGCAATTAGTTTTGATAAACTCACCCTTCCTTTCCTCGTCCTTACTTACAATTGCAAATTTGGTTATTATTCAAACCCAGGCTCAATAGCTTTGCCGCCGTTCTCAGTGATCTTCACTATGTTGTGAAGTTTGAATTAGGATCATGTTAGAATAGAGTACTCCAGTATGTGTGTAGGTTCGAATATTATTTAGTATACATGATTATTTTAAGGTTATATTATTTTGTCATAATTATATGATATGTAATTTCTTCCAAGAACATGATTTAAGATTGTCTATTTCAATTATGGATTTTAGAACGATTTGGAAGAATTAAATATTTTATGTATTTTATGAATAAAGTTTTCAAGAAGTTTTGAGAAATTTATTTATTTATTTATTTTTATAATTTTTTATGAGCATTAATTTAATAATTTACTATGCATGATTGTATGAAATCAACTCCAGAAGGCTTCTATAAGAGACAATATCCCTTATGTGCCGGTCACGATTTTTGGGTCGTGATAAAGTGGTATCAAAGCATTAGGTTTCGCTGCACTATATTAGAGCAAGTGTACACAAGTAATATGACGCTGTGTGAATGGAAGCACATCTATTCGCATGGAACATGATGTTATTTAAGGCCTTTAGGAGTGTCAGTTATGTCTAGAATCAATAGAGAGTCAATGTCTTCTTTGGCAATCTTGTCCTAATTCCAAGTTATTATTCTTAGGTGAAACTATGTCATATTCAACTACGTATGTTTGATTCCAAAGATATGTAAAGTTAAATTTAGGGACCAAATTTTTTTAAGGGGTTAGAATGTAATATCCTAAAAATAGGTGTCTTTAAGAATGTCAAGTCTAAGTGATATAAGTGTTGGATAAAGCTTAAGACGATTCAAATGTCTTATATATATACACATACATATAAAGTTGACTTAAACAAATAATGTATCCCAAAAAGAGAAAATAAATCATAAATTTATAATGAATTTTGTACATGAATGTTTTTATATGCTTATATTCAGTTATTATTTGAATTTGATATTTCTTTTATGAAATCTAATATTCATTTATGATATCATGTTTGATTTTTTTAAAACTTTGAAAATATCATCTTACCAAATCTATTAGATCTAATCTATAATACTAATATTTGAAACTCTTATGAGGGAAAGTTTTTCACGTGTCACAACAAGAATAATTTAGGCCCACAATTTTTAAGATGTTAATTTCTAATTATATTTTTGAAAAATAAAACTGCAATTATTACATATTATTAGAATATTCCTGATAATCATCAGCATTTAATAGTAAGATTATAATACAAAAATTAAATATCTTTAAAAATTATCACTATTTAATTAAATATTTAAATATTTATACTATCATTTAAATAATAAACACAATAATTTATTTATTTCAAAATTTCAATTCATTGTAAATAAAATTTAAATATTTGTCCAAATGATGCATCATACAATTTCATAAGTAAATCATCATCTAAAATATTTTTTTAAAAAAATGTTAAACCTAGCTATATATATAATATTTAGGAATATTAAATAATAATTATAATGTCAAGTATTATTTTTTGGTAATTTTAAATTTTTTAGAAAAAATTTCTTTCGCCAAAAGTAAAAATACATTTAACAACACATATTCTGATATAAAATTTAAACCTTCTTTAAATTAATGCATATTATTTTACAATGTATCTATAATTATAATAATGACTATCATAATAATTTATATTTCCTACAATCACTCTAGTCACTATATCAATACCGATCTTTCTATGGCTCATCAATAATATAAACTCAAATAATAATTCTTTTTTTTTTATATTTACAACTAATAGAATGGTCCTCTATTTATTATATATAATAATATAATTAGTATTAATCTATATAGTAATATAATATTAATTAATCTATCAATATGGTTTCCCATATTAGTTCTAACAATGAGTCATACTAATTTCATGTTAGAATTCTTCGCTTATAGAATATCCTAAGTTATAAAAATTCAAAGTTCTATATCTATCGAGAGAAATGAGAAAAATATAATTTTCAATGTCATCAAAATTGATAAGGATAAGTAGTACACCTTATTTTAATTTACAATAATTTTTACCACCATCAGTTCTACATATTTTCCTCTTTATTATTATGTTTATATTTTTCATCTTTTGTTATATATTTTATATTTTTCTTTAGCTTAGGTGTTTATTTTTTTTAGTTCATTATCACATTTGAATTGTCTTCACCTATTGTTTTAGAAGCTTTGAAAATAGTTCAAGATTAGAGGGACAAGTTATGTGATCAAGAAATATCCTTCAATAAGCACATTGAATTGTACAAGTTATTCCAAGAAAATATTATAGTAAAGAAGGACATTAATTTGGCTATAAGTGATATGACTAATTCCATATGTTAATGAAGTTTGGAAGTATATGATTATAATCTTTTTTGGATTCATGCTAAAACAATATGAATGAACGTAGCTATTAGATATATTGATAGTTAGTATAGGTAGTTTTAATGGTATAGATTTTTAAAATATTAAAGATTATATATGTATATATATTGGTTATCAATACTAATAATTTTATTGGAATGTAATGGTCTTGGTATGAACTTATTGATATATTTCAATTAAAAAAAATCCAATGTTAAAAATATTTATGATTATGTTTTCAATTATAGGTTGCTAATTCAAAATTTGATCAATATTATACATCTCAATTCTATTTTTTGCCTTTATATACTATTATTGTATTAAATTTTTTTAATCTTGAATTTAATTAATTTGAATTTAGTTACATAATTTTATTGTCTCAATTTTAAATAGGATTTTATAGATAAATTTTGTGCTCTAATTGAATGCAATTGTCCAAATGATATTAAATTTTATGATACTCTTTTATATTTTATTCATTATTTAATTAATTAACTAACTTATTTTTAAAATTAATTTATATATTCAATTTAAAATAATGTATATTCAATTAAATTATTATTTCTTTTTAGTAACGATCAACAAATTATTTTTATATTACCTGTTGCGATTGACAAACGACTAGTATGTTTATAAGTACTATATATTGATATTTATATTTGTATCGGCTATATATTTTGTTGGAATTACAAAAGATGAAATATACTGTATTTCCCTTTTCACATGTTCTTTAGAAATTGATTTTAGTATAATTACTAAGGTTATGTTGAGATTTATTTATATATCTATCATTTATATTTATGGTGTAAATATCAATTAGGATTTGAGAATATATATAATATAATATAATATAATATAAAGTATTAGTTTGATGTTTGTTCATTCCTTTTATTAGATATTGTAATTATTCTATAAAGATTTGATTATTAGTATATACATATGAAATATTTCATAGATATTACTTTCGTAGTAATGATGTTAGCATTAAGTATTTCATATTGTTAATAGATATAATTTTTCAAGTAGTTATAAAACGTCAAATACTTTCAATAATATAAATATATAGAATTAAATGAATATGTTAGAAAAATATGCTTCTTTATAAACATATCAGTTTCATAAAAATTTGAATATAGATAAATCGATACTTAAAGATTTTGAAAATATTAGACAATTAACCAAAATTATGAATATTATGATTTGGAAAATATTTTCTATTGTCGATGAATTATAATGATATTCATTTGAAGATATTAGATATTATTTATATTTAATATGTATTATGAATATGATTTGTTACATATTATTTTAATAGAGAATTATTAGATATTATTTAATAATTTATTAATGATTAAAATTATGTATGAAATTTCTTGATCATGTAAATTATTATTATTATAATATAGAAAACGTTAATATATACTGGAACATCATGGCTAGATTTGTTTGTTAGAAAAGGAAAAAAAAAAGGGAAAAGTAAATAGGAAAAATTGAATGTGGAAGAATGTGTGATTTGTTAATTAATTTAAATTAAATCGTATATTTTGGTCATTGTTGAGGTATTACAACGCATGCACATGGATGCGAAACTCCTTCTTTTTGAGGTTTAAAATTTTATACCACTAATATATATTTGACGCATTATAATACTCTTAAACAATCTTCTAAGAACCCTATCTGCTTAAGGATTTTTCCCTAGAGAGAAAAATGTGATTCCTCTCAACTTTCTGATTAATCTCTTTCGCTAAGTACTCTCATCCATATCTTTATACGAGCTATGAGTTTGGCAAATCTTTAGGTTATTGTGGTATAGTTTTCTCCTTCATTCAATTCCAATCATTCCTGATTCTTGTCTATAATTCCATAGCAATTGAGAATGTTATTCCAGTTCCCTAGTATCATGTAGCCAGTGGTCAGGCACTCCTGGCAACGAACGATGAATAGATAGTTGCTCATAGCTATATTTTAGCCATTAAAAGTATTTTATAAATTGATTATTATCACTATTATCATAAAAATCATATTTTGGAAAACTTATTGAACTATTATTTGTTGCATGATTGTTAGAAGATGTCACCAATTCAAGTTATATTATATTTCAAGAATATATGATTTTATATGGCATGATACGAATCTTCTCATAAGAAAATAGGTTGACAGTTATCATGATTTCACAGTTAAAAGTATTATTTAATTATCTAATACGATCAATAGGCAAGAAATCATAGAACAATTTATACAAATATTAGAAAATATTAATATTATCTACTTAGCACAATATGACCCAGCTAGTCACTATGAAACGGTTAAGAAGATAAAATAGTTCATAACTAATTAGTAGTTACTATATGAATAGCAATCAGAATAGTAAGGACAATTATATCGTTATGCAAATTTTAATTATATACATAGATCCAAGCTAATATTAGAACTCAGTTAAACAACTAGTAGTGCCCAATTAAAATAAGAAATAGTAATGTTTAACATGATAAGATTTAGCTAGTTGATAGGGAGCAGCCAACAACTAAGTTATACAAATAGATTAGTACATACTTATTATGTGTTATAGGAATAACATCCAGAATAATAAGAATGACCTCGATTAGTAACAATTAAAGTTTAATTAATAGTTATTAGGCAACATTATAGGACTCAAGTTAGTTAATAGAAATTAACTAATAGCTTTTGCAACCTCTACGATTAATTTATGAATTAATTATTAAAATATAAGAAGTGTTCAGTATAGCAAGATTAGCTTCAATTTTATGGGTATTATTTAACTATTATCAATTTCTAAAATTAATTTACTTATATAGCATGAGGCAACCCAACTTTTTAGAACTAATAAAATCGATAAATAATAATTAAATGTTCATAGTTAAATCATTGATATTATTAACATGACAGTTGATGTTACAAGTGATTAGTAAACAGCATAGCATGAACAGATTCTTCGACATGATGTTTAATATCTAAATTATTATCTCATAAGCGAGCAGAATACAAGGAATGAGTTTCAGTGTTTGAATTTATTGTTGATTCAGTTAGCTTATGTATGGTGAGATTAGTCTAGTACAATTACAATTTGTGTTGGAAAAGTTTTTAACCTTGGTACGCCTTGGCCCAAGGAGGCGATGTACTAAGCGGCCATGGAAGGTCTTATGAGATATTAACCTTGGTATGTCTAGCTGCCAAGGAGCCGGTATATCAAGTGGCCATGGAGGTAATTTTATAAGTCGTTAACCTCGGCATATATAGCTACCATGGAGGGGGGATGCCAAGTTGCCATGGAGATAGACTTTTATGATTCAAATATACCACAGGATAGAGTCCTTAAGAAGACAAACCCATAAGTAAATGTTTATAATGTAAGTGAATGCGTATTGAATATGAATTTAGTTTTAAGTTAATTTCCTTTAAGTTGGATTTTATTCAATTAAGACAGGAATTGAATTGAATGCCTATAAATATTATTATTATTATTATTATTATTATTATTATTATTTACACGTCCATGTTGTATGTATTATTATTATATAGTTTCTTGTTGTCCCATATGAGCCGTGGGTGGCTATCTGTTCATTGAGTTTCGATGAACTCACCCCTCATTTTCCCCACTTATAGTTACAGTTGTAGATCCAGTTATTATTCAAACCCAACCTCAATAGCTTTGAAGCTATTCTAGTGGTGATTTTCACTCGGTAGTGAATTTTGAATTAGGATCATGTTAGAATAAGTGCTTCAGGAGTGTACAAAAAGTTTTAGACGTTATTTAGCATACATTATTATTTTAAGGTTATGTTATTTTGTCATAATGATATGATATAATTATAAACATTATAGATATTATAAACTAAAATGAATAATTATGGTTATTTTTGGAATACACATTAAACATACTTTAGGAGCATACAAGAATTTTTCAATGCCAAGCATTCTCGTGAGGAGACAATTTCAACAACTCAAATTTATATATACTCATAATAAAAATAGATCCTACTAATTTTATTTAAAATACAATCATTTGATTGTGGGTCTCACACTCATTATTGTGAGTATGAATAAACTTGGGTTGTTAGATTTGTGATATATCAGAATTTTCCTTTTTCATAATAGTCCCAACTTCCAATTTAATGAATTATTGCCACTCTCTTTTGTCTATTTTCACTCATCTTTTAATGTTTTTAGTTTGATGTTCTCAAGATGCCCTTAATTAAATATTATGTTTAATTCTTTTTATTACGCTTTTCATATTTCAAATTATATCTAGTAATTACACTAATTAATATCAAATGTATAATTTGATTAATTTTAATTTTAAATTATAATATAAAATAATAATTGAATTCGTTATTTTAATAGTTCAGTAAATGCTTAATTAATTATGATTTTCTTTTAATTTAATAACGTGAGTATTTTAATATTTCAATAATCGCGTTATTTTAATATTATATTCATGAAATTATGTTATTTCAATATTACAATCACAACTTCATAAAAAAATATTATAATCAACCATAATCACGTTAATGTAAGATAATCACGTTATTTTAACATTTGCGCAATGAACCTTTTAATACACACAAAGGAAGGGTAATTTGCTGATTTTTTTAAGTTTAGAATTGAGAAATTTGATGACCAAAAATAATAGAATATTAAATTTCAACAAAGAGATAAAGTATTTAAATTTATTAATTATGAAAGAATTACATTGAGCAGATTTAGCATTTAAAATAAAATAAGATAATATAAATCAAAGAATTTCTAAGTGAAACAAAAATTAAAAAATTTGAACAAAACATACTGATAGTTTTATTTAATAAAATTATCTTCGTATTATACTAAACTTTGATTTTACACAATGATTAACAATTTGTAGGCATAAAACTATCTTTCGAGTTATAATTTATATTTTATATATTTGACATATAGTATAATTTGAGTTATAATTTTATATAAAACCATATACCATTCTATGGGTGCGAGTATGCCACAGATATAATTTGAATAAAAATATTTGACATCCAGTGTACAACATATTCTAATAACTACTTTATATATTTTATAGTTTGTGACCATAAGACCATCCCACTTATATAATTGACAGTTTGACACAATTTAATTAAGAGCATTTAGGGTATATTGAATTTAAAGCATTAAAAAGGAGTGGACTCCCAATGAATTAATGTAAAGAGGGAGAAAGAAAGAGCCACGAAGGCCGCGTTTGGCTTCCACACGACGCATGGGTCAGGCATTTCGTCGAGCATCACGAAGAATCCAAACACCTGACGCCTCATCATTGTCTAAGCCCAACCCCGCCGTCGATCGCCCACCGCCGCCAAAAGCTGCCGCCGGCAAGGCAGCGGACATCTCTCTGGCCGGCGAGCAAGCCGCACTTGACGCCGGTAAGTGTTTCTTAGGGTAACGTTTAAGGCTTTTAGGTTATGGGATTGCGAAAAAAAATTGCTCTTTTTTACATAATTTCTTTGTTAGAAAACGGAATAGGTTAGTGGGTAGCTCAGAAATCGTGGTAACTAGTGATTTATTTATTCTTTTATTTTTTGAGAATGTGTTCTACAATGTTGGGGAACTGATGAATAAGACCCATGATAACGAATGTGGGTGTTTAGGAATAGTAGCATTCAGTTGAAAGTTTTGATTTTTGAATTGATATCTTGCTCTTTTCGGTGTGCTTGAAAATGGGGTAGGGAAAAGTTTGAGCCAAAAAATAAAAAATTAAACTTTTAATTGTTGCGATCAAATTGCGGGATGGTTGACAGTGTCATGAAGCTTTCCTTCATCTTAGTTTGTGTTTGTGTAACATGGCTTCGTAGATATTGCTTACAAAAATTTTGGTTTTTGTGTGAGATCTTATGATGCTACTATGAATCTATGATAATTCATTGTGGTTGTTATTTTTCTTGGTTTAAGATGGTCGTCCGAGAGTTAATTTTGACAACATTCTGGAAGAAAGAGACCCCAAATATGATGCTATGCTTGGTCAAATGGTTGGTAGAATCAAATCAAAGCCGGGGGAAAGGCTGAGATGAGTGAGGTGAGTTTATGGAAGTTGTTTTAACTCCCTTTGTACAGTTGAAGTTGATACAGAAATGTTATGAACTTATGGTGTTATGTGCATTTTATCCAAATCGATTTCAATGTTTACCCATTTGAACTCCAACATTTGACATCGTTTTGTCAATCTTTTGGGAACTAAACTGTACAGAGTTGAATTGACTATGATTAAATGTTGATGCCTATATGCTGATCTAGAAGAACTTATTATTGGCATTGAAGACCAAGGAAATCCTGTTTCTGTATATTGGTTTGTTCATCTCCTGTCGGATGAACTGAAATGTGCAGAAAAAATCCTACCAGGACCTACCTTTGACTTTATGTTATGGATTAATATTTGCTTTAAAATACTTCATATTTTCATACCCTTATCAGCCTGTTTGGTTTAGATTTTTTTCAACGTGAAAAGGGGCATTGGATGAAAGGAACTTTGTTTTCCTATTGTTAAAATTACCTCAGGATGCCGCAAAAGTGCCTGGGGAAGGCGCAACCGGTGTAAACCAAACAGGCTGTATGTACTGATATACCAAGTATCCTTATGCTGTTGTACTGTTTATCATCAATGCTAGGTTTATGGCTTCTTTCATTTTACTAAGATGGTGTCAAGGGAAGCTAACAAATCTGATTAATCTTTTCAAATTTCAACACACTAGTCTTGCATATTATGCAATAATTCCATTAAGTTTGCTTTTGATGTTTTAGTGCATATTTTACTGAGACAATCTCATCTTACAGTTAGATAATATTTTTACAGGCCTCTCTGGTTCAGAAGTATGATAGGCCCATGCCAAAATTGCGAAATACAAAACCTGATTCTGGCAGTTATGTAGAAAGGCCAGCTCCTGCAGGCACATTGAATATAGCACAGTTACGCCATATCGTCCTATTGCACGAAGGCAAGGCTGATGATCACAATGGGCCGATGGAGGTCAACCAGATTGCTGAAAAATTCCAGGTTGATGTTGCGCAGGTTCAGAAAATCCTGCAATTCCTATCACAACCTCCAGAAGGTAGCAGCACAGATAAGAACAAGACGACGAGATAAGTAGCTTAACCAGCCTTGCTAACTGTTTTATGTGTGACAAAGGGATGTTCTGAATAGATTTTTGAAGTGTGGAGGAAGTCTTGCCCATTGAAAAATGATAATTATCTTTGACAGAAGTGAATGTCGAAGGCCGTCAGACCTCAGGTCTTTCTTGACTTGTAAATGCCTGTATTAAGAAGTGCTTGTGCGGTTATGGCATAAGTACTTCGATTTTGTTAGGACATTGCATTATCCACAGTTGAATTTGTTGTGTTGGAAATTATCTTTGTAGAGAGTGAGTTGCAATAAGGGTTCGGTAACCCAACACTCGGGCTTTTGGTTTGTTCATTTTCAATGTTTGACAACAATTCTTTTATTAGCCTCTATTTCTCAAAGAACAATAGCAACTTGAGATTTTCGCTTTGCAAGATTGTGAGTTTCTGTGTTTGTATTCTGTGTAGTTTCTAATTTCCTCCACATTTGCGCACGCTTGTTTTGAAATACGTTTTAAGGATATTTTTTTCCATTTTTTTCTTTATTTTTCTTTTTAATCCAAGCAAAAGGTAAAATGTGGTGAAAAGTATAATTTCAAGACTGTACCTTTTTTTATTTCTTTTTGATATGAAAGTATTTTGTTGTCAATTAATTTGATTTTGACGTAGCAGCAGCATCTGATTGTTGATCACCTTGTGAGTCGAACCCATACCCCTTAGGACCTCGGGACACGATGACTTGCTACTAAGCTGCGGCCACTGCCAACGTTCTGAAGATTTAAGAACGGGAAAACACACGTTTCGAGACACTTTTAATCGAAGGAGATTCTTTTGTGTGGTACCTAGGATTATGCTCCATCCACCTAAATCATGCCATGTGGCAATAGGGCCCATCACTTGAAATTAAATTTTAAATTTTAATTATGATACATTAACTGTGGTTAACTTTTTATTTTTTTATTATTTCTGGAAAATGAAATACGCTGAGTTTGCCTTAAAGGAACGTTTGTTCATCTTCTCCAACAGAACCTACAACCCAGGTGCAACACATCCACGACTAAAACGACATCCTCCTCCTTCGGCTCTGGCCAAACCTCCACCGCTTGAAGCTCATTCAATGGACCAACGGTTGCTGACGTCATTGCTGGGATTTGACTTCGCCGACCTCTTCCACCATTGCCAATCCCTCACCTTCCTCGTCTTCATCCTTCTATCATTGGCTAGAGGACCTCTCTCTGGTCTGCGCCGCCAACCCCATCACCATCGCGTCGTCGCTGTGGTTTAACCTTGAGCACATTCTTGTAGCTTGTAGCTTCGATCCGAGGTACCTTGGTTGCATCGGTGACGAGGATGCTCGATAAAAGCACAACCTTTGGGGTTAAACCACGAAAGTTTGAATCTGTTTTTTTAATGCTAAAAGGTTTTAAGATTTTTATTTTTTGGTGCTTTATTGAATTAGCCAAGAGGAAAAGTGGGTGTTAATCAGTAACAGGGGGAATGACATTGTCACAGTTCCTTTAACCACCGTGGCTTCCAGTAGTGACAGGGAATGGGGAGAGAGGAAGGGGTAGGAAACTTTTTATTCTCCAGAAATGAAAAAAAAAAAAAAGTTAACCATAGTAGTTAATGTATCATACATAATTAAGATTTAAAATTTATTTTTTAGTGGTAGGCACTATTGTCATGTGGCATAATTTAAGTGGAAGGAACATAATCTTATGTAATGGTTACCACACAAGAATTTCTCAAAGCAAAAGAATCTCCTTTGGTTAAAATTGTCTCGGAACGTGTGCCACATTAGGCACGAACCTTGCATGTCTACCGTGGTTCCCTTTTTTTCACGTGACCCATGGCCAAATAGCAAATTTGCAAAAGAGCTTTAAACAAAGCATATCTTGCCGATATCAGCAACCATCCATTTGACGTAGTTATACAAAAGTTCAAATTAAAAGTAATAATTCTAGTAAAACTTGTCATTTGGACCAAAGAAAAAGTAAAACGTTTCATAAAATAACAAAATGCCTAAATTTGAGCCATAAATATTACAAGTAATGTTTAATTGGACTCATACTACCTCCATCTATAAACAAGTATCTTTTAAGGTTTAGGCACATAGATTAAGAAATCATTTAATAAGCACAATTATCCCAAAAAAAAATTATTTTATGTTCATAAAATTGTGCTTTTATTTTATTTGTACAATAATTATTATGAGAAGTGTGAGAGAATCTACATAAATGACAGATAATATTGAACAAATTTTTTTCCTAAAAAGACACTTATACATCGATAGAGAGTAATTCACTTTTATTACCACCAACCATTTAAGCTTATGTTTGGTTAAAAGATAAAAATTAGATAGAAATTTTTATAGATGGATTCCAAGTGTAAAATTATATATAGAGCTAATCTTTGAAAATTATCATCCCATTTTTACTGTATAAATAACACATAATAACTTCTGCACATGAAAATTTGAAATTGATGATAACTATTGTAAAAAATGCACAAGAATCAGCATAGTGGACTCTGAACAAAGAAAGATGATGAATAATTCTTTTTGACACCCATATGGGTGTATGGATCCCATGTGGTATGAGAGTATGGAAAGAGAATAAGTTGAAGAAAAAGTAAGTGATAAAATCCATATTATTTATGAGTAGAGTATTTGAGTGTTTGAGAAAATTAGGTGTTGAAATAACAAGGTTGAAAGATTAGTGTCAACCAGGTTTGAAGTTTGCATTTGCATATGCTTAATCTCAATTCACTTCAATGGAACAAAAAATGCAAAAATCCCACCCTCTATTTAATTCGTCCAGGCTAAGGATATATTAGTTTTAGATTTTTAAAAAAATTATCGTAAAACTCAAATTTTATATATAATTAAAAAAATTGAAAACTGAATTATTTTTAAAAGCTATTCTCTTTAACTCCTATATAAGGTTAAAAACTGATTTTTTCAAGATTTAGATTATTTTTAAAAAATAATTCAAATATAAAAAATATTTTTTGATTAAAAAAAGTGACTCAGACTCCCAGACTCACATCCAAACGCACCCGAAAGCACATGGAAAGACAAACCACTAAGGACGTGATCAAAATTGAAAATAGACTCAACAGCTGCAGCTCAACACCCAGCAAAAGGAAAATTGAGGTTGCACTATGCCAGATCTTGCTTTAACATTTTTTTCCATTTAAACAGAATCTAATCGATTATCACCATAGTCAAAATAACTAGTATACACCTCGTGCTACCTCCATATACTTAGGGTATATATACGAAATTGAGTTTAAATTTTGAAAGAGAAAGGACTAAGGGAATTGATTTAAGTACAAAAGAATGAGATCAAAAAATCACAAAAAATCTCTCCCCATCTCTCTTAAGTGTCAAAAATCAAGTCCAGATAGATTCCAGCCAATCTGATGTCAATTCATATGCTACAAATGTTACAGCACCAGCTGGTGCAGCTTTAACAGTTGATGGGACAATTCCCTTATACAGACCAGCCCAACCTTCTACCTGTAATATACGTTTCATGGCATCAAACATATTTCTGTACGCACGATGTTCAACCCGAGCACCATATCTTGGATGCCTTTGTAGACCTTCAATCTGCAGCAAACACAGAATATATAGCATGAGATATCATTTAATCAACATGTGATGAACAGAAATTTTCAGTGTGTTTGGATTTACGTTATTGGGCTTCAAAATTGATTTGAAAGGCCAAAATTAATTTCAGAAAATTATACTCGTTTGGTTCAGTTTGTTTTTTCTTCAAAAGTGGGTTTGGGGTTTACAATTGATTTTGACCAGAAGCAATATTTTCTTAGTTTTGTGGTTGGTTCACAATTAACACTATCAATTTTGACAAAATCAATTTTCAGATCAAAGTACACTTTACTTCAAAATTACCTTTAACTAAAATAAATTCTACAAATGTAGAACCAAGCAAACAGACTTTTACTTTTTCTTTAAGATGTTTGTTTTGTGGTTGGAGAAAGCGGGGGGAGGGAGAGAAAGGGGGGGGGGGGGGGTGTGGGCGGGCTGGTTAAGGATTCTAAAATCTACCTGAAATCTTTTCTTGACCACATCAAGTGGATGACAAACAAGCTTAGCACATGTTCCAGCAGCCAACCCACAAAGGAAAAGCTGAAAGCTAGAGAGACTATCTTCTGCGGTAGCATTTGAGTATTGAAGACGGTTCCATGCCTAAGATTTTCACATAATATGCATGAAAAATAAACAGGGATCAGAGAATTGCTCACTAAGTAAAATTAAAAACAAAGCATTTATTAGCCCTTTCATGGAATCCAACTCTGCAAACTTAAAAAGTTAACCAAAATCTGCTAGGTGTTTTAATACAATCTCATCTTAAACCAGCTGAAATACACCTGAGACAAGGTATGAGGCAAGAACATGATTAATTGCTCAGGCTCAAGATTTTAAAACTAGTATGAACTGCTGCACAGCTTTCTCTATAAGCGCAAATAGCTAGCGCAAGAATAATTACGTCCATTTGTCAAGCATATAGAATCAATGTCCAGATGTCCATAACTAAACACATGCAAAAGGTAATATGTAGAAAAAGCAAGACACAGAAAGAGCCAGTCCCCTAACTAAACACAAGCTAATCATACACAAAGGGATTAAGAATTAATTATCAATCCATCTCATGTCATTCTTGTTCCTTTAGATTCATTTCACTTCAACGAAGATTGTAAGATTACGGCAGTGAAAAGGGGAACGAAAACATACTACAAGAAACAGTAATGCAGAATATAAGGTTGCGTTTGGTATCTGTCCTGAGATAGAAAGGACGGAGACAGTGAGAGAGAGAGACGAAGACGATACTGGAGATGGAGACAGAGTTGTATTTGGTAGTGGTGTACAGGATATGGTGATTGATGAAAAAATGAAGATTAAATTGTAATTTGATGAAAAATTGAAAAGTGAGAAGAGCAAAGATAAAATAAAAAATGTTTAAAGGGATATTCTTATTTCAAATTTGTATTCCAAAGATGTCTCTAGCATCTCTCATTTTTTAAGGTATAGAAATTGGCTAAAAAATTGTCCTAGGACGGAGACAATTTTGAGGTTTCTATCTCTGTCCCTTTCTCCAAACATGATTCTGTCCTCAATATCCCCGCATTTTGCAATACCAAATGGCATCCAATGCATCAGCTGCATAATTATGTCAATCAAAAATAAATAAATAAAAGACTGAAATTTTACCATGGCCCAACGTTTAAATGTATCGTAGGTGCCAAACTGTAGGCCAGCATAAGGTATAATCTCAACTAGTGTTGGTGACAATCCAGCATACAAACCTGGGAAGCCACGGGTCCGGACAATATCAATGAATGCTAACCTCATGTTTGGATAAACCTAGATGACAGAAAAATATTAGCATAGTATAGATACAAAAATTAACTCGAGCCTCAAATAACCTCATTATGTATTCACAAAGTTAAGTTCCATTGTCAAAGCAAAAGCTGACTTTTTTTTTTTCTACTTTCCCACCTTTGTGCAGGGTGAAACACAAACAGAAGTCATTATTGAGGTACAATCTTGCACTGAATTTGAGGCTTGGAACTAGGGTGATAATCTATGACATGTAACCCAGTAATCCCTCATGACCAAAGCTTGGACAACAGATTTTGGGTGCCTTTTTAATGTCATTGCAACAAACAGCCATGCTGTGCAGCCCCTCTAGA
Source organism: Dalbergia oliveri (assembly GCA_030441495.1). Classification (NCBI taxonomy): domain Eukaryota; kingdom Viridiplantae; phylum Streptophyta; class Magnoliopsida; order Fabales; family Fabaceae; genus Dalbergia; species Dalbergia oliveri. The sequence continues at coordinate 18,378,441 of JAMLFY010000009.1, forward strand.
CATTTGATCAGTGAATTTCAGGATTTGGTATTGTCTAGGCCAATCAAATCATACATGATATGATCTTACAAATTCTGTTGGGATGCCAATAATAAGACAGGAAGGAAGCAAAAATGAAGTGGCCTGCCCTAAAATTGGTTAGAAAGATGAAGCGCAAAGGACTAAGAATGCAGGTTCATTGTAATCATGGGGATAAAAAAAATTGAATGGATTGGAGGAGGATGTTTAGAAAGCATGCCAGCAATTTCCTTCAGTGACCTTTGAAACTAATACACATCACACTAGTTTACTTCAAAACTGTCTTTTAACCTCCCTCATTCAATAATATTCATACCTTAGGTTCACCTTGAGAAGCTAATATGGTTCGGAGAAGATCAAAGGGATATGATCCTACGGTAGCTGCACACCCAGCTAATGCCCCACTCAAATAGGAAAGATAAGGGCTCAAATTAATGTGATCCTCTGCAGCAACAGAAAGCAAGCGATGAACAACACAACCTAGAACATCTCTTAAGAGCACAAGGGCACAGGTTTTGGCCAAGCATAAATATACTTCATGATTCAGACAGCAACATCCGCTAAAGTGCCTCATAAAAATAAATTAGCAAGATGAAATTTAACATTGTTCTATAATTAACATTAAGAGCTTATGGACCTACGTTTTCAAAATTACAACTGATTATAATGTGATAAACCCCATGTGGTTCCCAACAAACTAGTTTTTTCATAGAAATTCACAACTAAGCTAGTAGACATCTAGGAGATAATTCACTTTGCTTATTGAGCTAATATACTGGGCCAGAGAACAACAATTGAAACACAAAACAGAATACCTGTCTTTGAAGAGCCAGAGGCAAAACTCTTCAGCTTGTGTAGAACTGTGAATTGTATGGCAGTATATGGCATAACCATGAGCAAAGCTGGCACATTGCCCCGCCAAAAACCCTGTAATACGTCAGACAAGAAAGGGTTAACACATTTTTCTATCAAGAAATGGCTGGTAAGAACTTCCATGATGAGTTTTTAAGAATGCAAGCACTGCCACATAAACTAACTTCACCAACAACCAGTTGGTAACATCTCAAGGGGAATAGGAATGCAACAGCAAAATACTATTGCAGAGAAGTGAAGTAGGAGGCAAGTCAAACAATAATTACACAAGCTGAGTTATTATACCCGTATGCCTTCTTCTCTAAAAATATCTTTGCTTGCTTGAAGCATGCCAGTATATTTTGATGGTGGTGCAGACAAATCCTTGCGTAGTAAATCCCACGAAGATGTGGGCTCTAGCTGAACCTGTCAGTACATGTGAACAACAACAAACAGCAATGAACCCAAGAATCCTAAATCTCCTACAAAAGCTGAAAACATTAACACATACACACAAATCTTATTGTGCATCCTGCCAGCCCAATCTCTATGCAATCATCCTGAGGTCACATAGTTTTTTAAGTAAAATGATGACAATCACTGAGAAACACCTAGTATATTAACCATGTAAATTGAAAATATTATGATGAACATGAATGAACATAGCATTTTTAAGTAGTTAATAGGCCCTTTGTCGTCTAAGGGCATGTCAAAAAGAAAATAATGACAAGTAACCATATGACCTACCACACATCTATAGTAAAATTAGCTTTATATTCAGAATCTCCCCACCCATTGCAGACAAAGCATTATGCTCCGTCGCACCAGATTGTGAAAAATCATGAGATCCAAATTGCACTCAAATAAAGGGTAGATAGTCAAATGGTCATACTCCTTCAAATTACCAACAAGCTAAAGTCTAGGTAAGCCTCATTACTTCATGTAAAATTAGCTTGGATTACCATAACCAAGATTCACAGAGATGGCACAGTGCCACACCGTGGAAGTTGATTCTCTAGCACATGCTATTCATTAATGAAAAACAAAAAATTATTTTCAAGCAAAAATCTGAAAGTTACATCACTTAAATCTCATCCAAAGTAAGATATTTCTCCCTAAAGAAAAAAGATAGAAGTAAATACATGATTACTGAGAGAAAACAATAAGAACTGAAACAGCCAAAATATATATATATACATACTATAAATGCTAGTTCAATAAAATGATGGGTCAATGCAACTGAAACATTGTCCAGTTTCCACAGTTCTCCACCTACTAAACCATGAGGCCAATGCTCTTTCCAACTTCCATGCTGTGAGCTGGAGGTCACTATTAATGAAATTTCCACAACTCTCACCAAATTGTATTTCATCACCCAATAGTGCTAGAACCTAGATTTTTAATGTATAAAAAAGAAATATTTCTATTCTCAATTCAACACGTTGTACTTGCCCTTGCTTATATGCATTTCTTTCTCTCTTTAAATAATAGATAAACAGAATCCAACACAACTGAACTTCCCCAAACTACCACTAATAGTAGGAGTTTAATTTTGATGCACTTTCAGTCATCCAATCAAATCTCTACATTTACATAACTTTTCTGGTGGAATCAATCGTCTTTCCTTTACATGATTGGATGACTGTATATTTTTTATACTACGAGTGTGTCAAAATTAAATCCAATAATAATAATAAAAATCATAATAATAACAACAACATCAAAAGAATCAACTTAAAAAAAATCTCATGAAAAAGAAAAAAAAAAAACTGACCTGGAACCTGATCTTAATAACATCAAGGGGAGAGGTAACTGTTCGTGATATAGCACCCGAAATAGCTCCAGCCGAGGAATCAATCACCGCCCTCTTCAGCTGGCTCGGCTCCTCCTCCTCTTCCTTCTCCATTGCCACGGCCGTTCCCCCCTTCCCTAGCTAACTACGCCTGCCAACACAAAAAAACAAACAAACAAACAGCAATCAAGTCTATCACAAAAACATTTTCCATAGACAAGTTATTAAGGAAAAAAAAAAGTCATTAAAATTTATGTCCATTCTAAAAGCTATTGATATAAGAAAAACAAAAAGGGGCACGAATCAGAAGCTGAAAATTAGGGTTTCGACACAGCGGAGAATTAGCACAAAGGGAAAAGAGGAGATAGAGAGAGAGGATCAATCTTTGGGAACATACCGGCAAGCGAGGACGGAACAAGAAGCAATGGAGAAGGAAGCAGACATTGAAAGTTCTAGAGAGAAAGGCTTGTTATCGTTGTGTTGTTACCGCCTTATTTTTGATTGAAGACTTGACGACAGCTTAGCAGGAAATTTATCAGAGCCGAGGCAGAGAACTATTTATTAATTTTTTTTACCCAGAAAAAAGAGGAGTCAGAGAGAAAGAAATATCGAGAAAATATTTTAGTTTTTAATTTTTATTTTTATTTTCAGATTTCATAATTTTTTAAAGAAAAAAAATACTAAAAATTAAAAATAAAAACTAAAAAGTAAAATTTATAATTTTTAAAATTTTCAATATTTTCTTCACAAAATTTAAAAACCTGAAAATAAAAATAAAAAACTCCAACCAAACATACTTCAAGTTTTGATAAGAAAAAATGTTTATATACACATTACACATCAATGTAACAACTCTCGTGTAGACACAGTCACAATAAAAATGATAAGATCAATAATTAAGTACTTGTATTTTAAATAATATTGGTATCATTTGTTAATCCAAGTTTAATAATCTAAGGTGGATTTAATTGATTAACTCAAACACATAAAAAAAAAATATTGAAATGAGATGATCTCTGTAAAGTCAGAGATTAAAATTTTAGCTTATGTTCTCCAAATCACAATGGGCAAGATTAGATTACAATAAGTGAAAATGAAACAAAAGCAGCTTGCATTAAAATAAAAGAGTAATACAGCAAAAGATTGAAAAAAAAAGTAAACAAATAGCTAATTTTTATAGTGTGTCTCATTTACATAAATGATCACCTATTTATAGTTTCTTAGCTAAGCTTTATACATGATCACAGCTACTCCTATTTTTTAGCAATCATTACTCATCTCTATGCACGTTATCAGCCATAGCATTTTTTTGCCTTGTTGGACCAATTTCCCTTTGCATTGCATAAGCCCAATCTTCAGCCATTGCTTTCCTTTGCCTAGGCCTGCGGTTTTCATTAGGCCCAATTCCCTTTCCAATCACAGCAACCTCTATCTCAAGCGTTTGGGCCTTTGTTAGCTGACCCATTATTTTGAGTATCCAGCATATGCCTCCAATGCCTCTTAGCTCAATAGCTATTTATATGAGTTATGAAGGGTTAATAAATACTCGAGTTAAAAGCTTTTCTAGCCATTATCATTTTTCTTCTTCTTTAACCTCTTCACTTGATTCTTGGAATAGCCTTTCCCTTCAAATTTCTGTTTTGATTCTCTTTGTTCTTTGAACCTTTCCTCTTTCTTGCTCATTCTTTCTCATCTGCTTTCATCATGTCTTCCTCCCAAGGCTCTGATTCTCAAAACCATGATTCTTCTCCACCTTGGAAGAATTCTTCATCCTTTTTTTAATTCATCACACAATCAAAGTGAGGACTCTGTGCCCTCGAAGACTTGCAGCAACCAACAATGGCAGCTGAGGGTTCTTCTTATGCTGGGAGAGATGAAATGGCAGCTGTTTTGATCCCTTACAACAACAAAGGTACTAATTGCATTCTCGGTCCTATTGTTTCTGAACCCTTTCTTTCCAAAACCTTGGTAGAAACCTACACAATCCCCACCCGTTTTGAACTTCCCATTTCATTCTTCTTGGTTTTCTATTTCGAAATGCCCTTATGAGATTTGAGGCTAACCTCGCCCTAATGAAGCCTATACTAATTGGCTCGATTGAGTTGAGGAGCAAAAAGGCCATCTTTGGAAAACATGGTATATTTATGATATGATAATATTTTCCAAACAAGAGTTTTCTCCTAATCAAGATCGTTTGATAGCCTTTATGGGTTTCTGGAACATTGCCATTAACGCCTTTGTTTCCCCTTTTGGTATTTTCACTCCCACCTTGTACGACATAGTTGCCATCCTCGGCCTTCCTGTAATAAAGGATGAACTTCGAACTCTATACAATGTTTCTTTCCCTAGCCAACGTTGCTCGATCAACAGAAATAATGCTCCTTATGATCACTTATTCCTTGCCGAGCACAACCATGTGACTAGCCTTGTTTCTGAAACCGAGCACCATGCTTTTCTTCTTTTTTGAATGTGCAAGTTTTTCCTTTACACTAGCTCCCTTCAGCTGGTCAATTCATACAATCATTATGTCGCGGCTATTCTTTTTGGTAGGTCAGTAAACTTAGCTGCTTTGTTTCTCTCCTTATTCCATAAATGCATGAACCAATGGGTCAGCCATCTCGAGACTTCCTCCTCATCAAACAAAGCCTTCATCAGACCGCTTTGGTTTCTTTACCTTTGGGTTAATGAATATTTCCCTTCCTTTTTTGGTGATAGTGGAGCAGTTGCCATTCCCGTCTTGGATGCTTCTGTTGCTGCTAGCAAGTTTAGACATGGGCCCATCCCAACTCAAATAGCCCACCGAATTATGGAACAGCTATATAAAATGGAACAACGAGCCTTCATAGACACGAGTCCATTCATATATCGTGAGATTGGGCCATTCTGGGTATGTACAGATTTGCTCCAAGCTTCTATTGAGGAGCTACCTTTTGTGGCTCCTCATTGTGCCCGTGTGGTCAGTGGTCACAGCTAGAGATCTCCTTAATTGGGTGGATCCCGCTTCGAGGTACAGCAAAATATCTGCAAAGCCTTATTATGCCATTCATTTTGCTGCTCATGAACTGGGTTTTATTCAAGGGGTTCCCGTTTTATTTCATTCCAAAGTATATTGGAATGAAACTTGGTCTACCCTTCTTCACATGGCTATCGAGGAAGTTAAGGCTCTGAGTCACCGTCGGTTGGATCAATTCGAGTTTAAGCCATTTAAAGTTTGCCCTCGACCTACTCCCGAATTTGTGTCCTGGTGGGAAATGATTATGCTAGCCGCATATCCTGCCGACCCCCTTCCTCTGCTGGATAAGCTTTCCACCGAGTTGTCCGGCTCATCTTCTCAATCAAGAGCTACTAAGCCACGAGCTCCCTGGGTCTCAGCAGATAAAGATTTGCTTATTTTCTAGGCCACAAAACTTTTGGTTACATTTGTGTGCATTAACACTAATACTTTTTTTTTATACATATTTCCTTGTTCAATCACGTAGCTTTACGTGTAGTTTTTAAAGACATTTTTTTTTAGCGAGTTTTTATTTTTTTTTTTCAAATTTTCGGTACAACATCAAACATGGATGATGATTTTATTAATTCATCTCAAGAGAGTATAGTGACAGCTAGTGCTTCTGTTAATTGGAAATTACATCAATATGAAAGTATTGATGACATTGTGTCTGTAGATACTGAAATTCGCTGCAAAGAGAATATAAGTTTTGGTATACTTACTCAATTGAATAATTTTTTATAGATATCAAATTTTATAAATTTAATAATTGAATTGTAAGTTTCCATTACATAGATTAAGTGTATAAAATTTTAAAATAGTTTAATATTTTATCATCCATTTTTATTTAGACATATAACGTAATTTTGAAAACACATGTAAATCTTGAGTATTAAATAATATATTTATTAATGTTCAATTTTTCTGAAATTTTGTATACTTGATCATCAAGATAATATCACATGATTCAATGGTTGAATTGATGAAATATATTATTAATAAGATGATATTCAATAGAGTAAGTGTAGTATACTTACTCTTAGAATAAACAAATCCCCCCTCTCTCTGTATATATATATGAGAAGGGATTTACTTACTATAGGAATAAGTTATGGTATACTTATATTGCTCCATCTAATAACTTTTCTTAGGCATGAAGTCTCATCAATCCAACAATTGGATTCAAAGTTCCTACCATATAGATCAACTCTATAATATTTCATACAATTTGAAAATGATTTAATAGTTTGTCATTTTATTTTATTTGGACGAATAACATATTTTTAAAAATATAAGTAAATATTGATTATTATATTATCTGTCTATTGTTATTGAAATTTTCTTAAGTTTGGTATGCTTAATCTTCAATATAATATCATATAAATCAAAGATCAAATCAATTTCAATGTAAATAAAGAGTTATTAAATTGAGTAATTAAGTATACAAAAATTACTCTTAGAGTAAATGAATCATCACTATATCTATGTGTATAATGTATTAAATATATTTAAAAAACTAATTTTTACTTAAAGTCTTTTCTTTTTGTTTTTTGCTTTCTTAAGTCCTTAATTGATGAGAAAATCCCAGCTAGAAACCCTAGAATGGAAAGAGGTTCTACAAATAAAGTTGCTTGGTCTAGGAACCCAAACCTCTTGCTTCATGAATCAAAAACCTTGGTTTGTTTCTTCCTTGCTTTGAGTTCTAAGACTCTTGAATGATGTTAAGTGAATGATAAAGTTATACAATAATCTTACACCAACATTTATAATGCTCTGTCTTTTTATGAAAATAGGTATTGATAGATAGATTAAAAGATGAAAAAACATTATGAACGTTGGTGTATAATTATTATATATAATTTTATTGTACACAAATATTATTCAAGATTCTTTACACGGAATGGAATGGTATCGCGTGCAACCTGTGGTCTCCAGCCCGCGGCATTTGTGCTCTATGCCTCTTTGGATGGAGATGCGTGACTACGTGTGATGCATGCACATGCATGACTCGTCAGTTGATGAGGTGCAACGCGACTAATGTTTGGGAACAACTACTGCAGAAGAAGGGGACAATTTCCTTCCAATAAGGGCTAAGTAATTTCTTTTCATGCTGTTGAAACGATTTTAATTACTCTTACTAACTTCACTCAGATTAAAAAAAATACAAGTCATCAGGATTGGATTAATGATAAAGGCATTAGGTGGTTTATTATGAGGATAGGTTTCGAACCTTATTACCTTTTAAATAGACCAAAAAGATATTAAAAAAAATTAACATATGTACCAAAATAATACTTACATTAGTCAAATGTAAGCAATCAAAATGCAATCAATTACGAACTACATATCCATATATGATACATTAATATTTATATGATAATGATGTAAACAAAGAATATATGACAATTAAAATCATTACAGATAAAATCAGAAATTTAATAATAAAAATTATATCATATAATATATATTCTTTGGATAATTAAAAGAGCTTGACTCTTAGATAGAAAAGCATACATGAACATCAAGTGTTCCGAAAAACAACATAAATTAATAAAATCAAGGCATGAAATCGGACAACGAACGACCTCTAAAACAAGAAAGAGCCCACCTCCTCACACTACAACGAAAGAGAAGACTAGCCCACGGCCAAAAGATGACGAGCATAAAAAACGTTCACAAAAGTCCCGAAAATCGGCAGCGAGCAAATCGACAATGGCTTGCCAATATCAGAGGGACATAAGCATACTGGAAGTGGCGCAAAACCTTCAATTTTTTTTTTATTAAAAATAATATCATCCAATTTGAATTAGATTAAATCAATTCCAAAAATTAAATCTGATAACTAACTCAATGTAATCGGTTTTTTTAAAAAACAAGAACCACTGCGATTCCAACAAGAATTCTTATTAAACAAAAAATTGAACAACTTCAGGGAAAATATATCTTTAATTAGCAAAATCTCTTAACGACGAAGCATAAATAAATAAAATAAAATAACGACACTGTACCGCCCTTCCGGAATTTAGATATATCTAGGAACGAAAATGATAACTGAAAATAAAGAATGGCAATATAGAAAGTAATGCCTCAACATAATACCTGGAAGATTCCTAACTTACGTCCTTCTTCGCTAACTCCATAATTCGTATATAAACTCATTCAATCCTCAGCCACGTACCCTCCATAATCACCAATACCAAATCCAAATTCCATTTGCTATTTTAAGTCCCAACAAATAGGGAAAAACACAACCAAACATCAAAAGTTCAGAACCCTCTGAATTACTACATAGTGTCCTAGGTTCTTTGTCTTGTTGATTTCCCTAGAACAATGGAAAACAGGACCTTAGAACTCAACATCATATCAGCGAAGGATCTCAACAATGTCAACATGTTCTTCAAGATGAAGGTATACGCCACAATTTTGCTCTCTGGCGACCCCGTCCATAGCAAAAAGGCCAAGACACGCGTGCATGTTGACGGCGGTTGCAACCCAACATGGAACTATCCGGTGAAGTTCACGTTCAAGGAGTCGTTGGTGCAAGAGAACCGCCTCTCCCTTGAGATCACGATCATCTCCAGTCGCACCCTCCGCAGTGACACCGTCATCGGCACCGTCAAAGTGCCCCTCCGTGAACTCCTCAACGACCCTGGGGCCAACGACAAAAACTTCTGGCCGGTCACGTACCAGGTCATGAGGCCCTCCGGAAAGCCAAAGGGCTCCCTGCATTTCTCTTACAAATTGGGACCGCAGGACTCGCCGGCAGTGGGTTCAAAGCAAGAGCCGGCACTGACTAACCCACAGCCAACGACAGATTCAAAGTACGAGCAAGTAATGACTTATGCCCCTCATGCCACGGCGGTGACAGGAGCAAGCTTCCCACCATATGGAAACCCTTACGTGCCACTGCCGCAGCAATATTCAGCTGGGTATGGATATCCACCGCCTCATACCGGATACGGGTATCCGTCCCAACCGGGTTATTGGTATCCTCCTCACGGATACCCGCCAGCCCCATCAGGCTATGGGTATTCGGCTCATGCTGGTGATGTATCACAGGAATCGTATATGGCAGGTGCCGATCCACAACGGCCGGGTAATGGGTATCCTCCTCTGGGATACCTGACCCAATTTGGCTATGGGTATGATGGATCCCAACTTGCTCAAAAACCTTCTAAGTTGGGAGCTGATCCTCCTCAGCCGGGTCATGGGTATCCTCCTCCTTTGGGATACCCGACTCAATGGGCTATGGGTATTCGGGCCATGCTGGTTATAGATCTCAGCTCGCTTAGAAACCCTCGAAGAGCTGCGAGAAGATTGGCGTGGGGGTTGGGAGCTGCTGGGTTGGTAGTGGGGTTGCTTGGCGGTGCCATTAGTTGGGTTTTGATTGGGAAGTGTCAAACAAGGTTGAGAGGCTTCTAAAATTGATGATGTTCTTGGGATTTGGTAATGATGCTTTTGGTTGGATTTGAACTTTTAATTTTTTTTTTAATTTTACTCTCTTTATTCTGAAATAATTATTCAGTTATAAATACTTATTGAAATTTAGAAAATAATTGGTAAAATATTAATATTAGTAAAAATTAGAAATAATTTATTAAATTATTCTTATTTTTTTTTCAATACTCCAACTTTTCCTTTCCTCCTTCACTAATAAATTTATAGTATTTAATAAAGATATTATTTATAAAAATAATTAATACTATCTAAACTTTTAATATAGATAATTATTTTTAGATAATGTAAATTTTTAAAATGAATAATTATTCAAAGACAGATGAAATAATGTTTTTGGAAATAATGTTTTTGGAAATACGTATAAGGCTGGTTTTTATTGGCCGTATTGACTTTGGTCTGATAGGTTGCTCGTGGCGTTTGTTGAAACATGATTAACATGCATGACTAATGACTGTATATCTATCTGTATGAGTAACAATACATACTTGACATCTTTGCTCATTTTGTATGAGTGATTAATTTTGGTTAGAACATCACATTTATACGTCCAAACGAGGAAGAGTTTTATTGTGTCATGTTCTAGGGGAGCAAAACTGTGATATATACATGTTGATGAAGCTGCTGCTCGGCGATTCTCTCATTGTTCCTTTTATCCAGCTTATATTACGGTAGGTTTACTAGGATAAAGTCTGATGACTCAGTTCATGAATTGATGAAGGGAGAAATAATTCCATTTAATAGCCGTTACATTTGAAATCAAAGACTGAGAGGCTCCTAGCTGGAACAAGAAATTTTTGCTGAGTATGAAACAATATACCCTGTTTTTCTTTATTGTGTCTCTTCCTGAACCGTACCATTCCTTTGAGCTAAGCTGCCAGCAAATTTAAGGGTGGCAAGTTCTTCTTTCTCGTGTTCGCCATCTCAAGCCCTATACATTGGTGAAAATAACCAATTTTAAAGTGGGTAAAAATAACAAATATTAAAAAAATAAGTGATTTTTGTTTAAGCGATATGATGATGTGTCACAATAACAACTGTCGGATTTGCTTTTAGTGATAATGTATGGTTGAGATTAGATGGACATGACAACTTCCTGTCAATACTCAACACGAGAGGATCCTGGTCCAGTGACCTCCACTAGCCAACTCCTATTGCATATGTTAATTGGTTGGTGTTGGATTACAAAACGCAATCACGAGGAAAAACTAGCTGTTGCATGGTGCATGTTACAATTAACAATCATAATAAGTTCAATTCTTAATATCAGGAGTTAGTGTTAGAAATTTAGTTCTATATAATCCCAAAATTATCAAGAAAACGAATAGATTAATTGTGGAAACATACCTGAATCCATAGGAATCGACTAATGTTTGGGTGTGTGATTCTTAGTCTTCCAACATAAATTAATTTTTTTGTTGGCAAAAATATAAAGTCGGGATTCATTCTTGAGTGAATTTTGATTTACCTCTAAAACCTGCAAAACAACAAAACTGCCGGCCAAACATGAATGGATCTAGGAATAGGGGAGCAGACACACACGATATACCTTTGATGAAGTGTGTCTATTCTTGTCGAACTATTTAAAGACAAGGCCAAGCCTCGCTAAACCAATTCATCTTGCCCCTTAATCTGTTCTCTCACGAGTGTTGCTTATTTTGATAACAAATGGCAATCAAGGTTCATGGTATTCCAGCTTCCACAGCTACTGCACGCGTTTTGCTGTGTCTCACTGAGAAGGGAATAGCATACGAGCTTGTGCCAATAGATTTGGCTGCTGGCCTCCACAAACATGAACCTTACCTTTCCTTAAATGTAAGAATTTCATAATCCATATTCGTCTCTCTTGCTTTTGTGTAATTTTGTAGCCGCTATGACAGTTGAATTGGAAAGCTAAAAGATTTGGCAATAACTCATTTTCTTTCTATATTGTATACTTATCTCAATTGAAGTTATGTTATTTGTACATTAAAAATAAACAGTTTGTAATCATTTTATAGATTAGCTTGATGGTAGTGAGTGTTCAGATATAAAAATTAAAATTTAGTGTCTGTCTTTCTCTAAGATGTCATTGAGATGTCTTGTTTCTTATGTATTAGTCATATAGCTAATACACAATTTTTTTGGGTGTCTAACTGGGAAAAAAAAAAAACGCTGGCCATAATACTAGAAAGGAAATTCTCAAGTGCACTCAGATGGAAATAACATTTACAGTTCAATGTTTCACCTCTGTAAGTTATCGCTTTAAATGTTACATCACATAGTACTGTAGTAGCATGTTCTTCTTGCTTAAGACCATCTAAGTATTTATCATAGTAATGTGTTCATCGCTAGTTGTCCTATGTTTGACAGCCATTTGGCAAGATGCCAGCACTAGAGGATGGTGACATCAGTCTCTTTTGTGAGATTATCCTTTAAACCATTGTGCTATATTTGATTGGGGGTAAAAATATGGATAAATTTTTCATTATTGAACTTTATGTGTAATTTTATACATCAAACACAATCATAAAAAATTTACTCTAATTTTTGCACTCCAACCAAACATTTCCCAAAGTTAGAAATTTCCATAGAATTGCTTATATTACGTTTCCCATATGGCTAGAATCAAGAGCAATTAGCCACTATTTGGCATGAGAACACAAGAACACTAGACTTGACCTCCTTTGGATCCAATAGCTCCACAAAATCTGCCAGTGTAGATACCTGGATGGATGTGGAGGCTCACCAATTTGATGCCCCTATCTTTGCCATCATTCAACCAAATAATAGTTGATCCCATGTATGGTTTACCTCCTAATGAGCAAATTATTGAGTCTGAATCACATAAGCTAGGGAAGGTTCTTGACTTTTATGAAGAAAGGTTTGTTAGCTTTAGAACCCTTCAGAAAACTAATATAGCTTATGTTCTGAAGAAAGAACTAATGTTTCAGATGAGTTTCTGTAGTGATTAACATGTCCATTCTCGTAACATATAAGTTCAATTAATGACATGTTTTTCACTATATCATGTGTTTAAACATGATCAAAATCTCATGTAAAGAGATTCAAAGTTTTAATGATATGAAAAACAATTCAGGAAGTGAATTGAGATAGGTTACAGTCAAGAGAAAGTTATATGAAGCATTAGAAACCAAGTTTGGAACTTCAGAAAGTGCTTCACATGTTTTAGGAAATGTAATATTCATTGAAGAAATCAAACTCTCATGAATATATCATCATCATAATCTTTAATCACAATAGCTATCAACTCTGAAGACTTTCTACATGTTGAAAAGATCTTTATCAATCTAGAGTTAAACTTAGAAGACCAACACGAAGCTTAGAAAGAGCGAAGCGTCTTCAAGAAAGCACACGTTCTTCATAAACCGTGTTGAGTCAACAAAAATTGAAGGAAATTTGAATTTTCAAAAAAGTATTAACAATGACACCTCATTTTTGTATTTGGATAAATCCTCGTTTTCTAGAAGAAAAAGTTCAGAACCACGTTCATAAAGTAAAAGTTGTTTCTAAAGCCTCCATTCAGAAACTACATTGTCAATGGTTCTACACCAACAACGACAACTATGACACAGATAAGCTACTCTTCTAGAGGACAACTCCTAGGACAAAAAAAGAAGATCAACACATGTCAAGAGGAGATGAAATCAAGGGATAATGATCCAATTCAAAATCCAAGTAAAAAAGGAGGACGTCTTCATACGAGAAGGAACTTTTGTATCTTGAGCGCTAAAACCTTTTCAAGTTCTCTTCTACATCTTATAACCAGTTTCTACATAGAAAATCTTCTTTCTTATGATCATTAGCTAACATCTTCTTCTTAGGAAGAATCTAGAAGAAGTCTCTCAAGTTTCTTTCACGAAGTTCTGTTTTATTCTTAGAAAGACTTGAGTATTTCGTTGGAGTAACCAACCCAAATTATATATCTGGACCCTAATCTAGTAATGATCAAGTGAGTTTAGTTTGAAGAGGCTAGGACAAAGACTACTTGTAGTGAGAGTAAATTGAAATTATTGCTCATTGGAGATAACTTCAAAAGGCTATTCAAAGAATATTTTTCTTTCTCGTGGTTGAGAAAGTAATTTCAGTGGAACTCAACAAGTTGTTGAGAATTGGATGCAAGCAGTTTTGGCTAAACCAGGATAAAATCACTGAGTAATAACCACTACAAGAAAAACACGGGTTCGAAGGATTTTACCAACGGTATTACTGATGGATTTTTTGACGAACAATATGAAATTCAAGAAAAAAAATTGTTTTGTGGCTTTTGCTCATTACCAATGGATTTTTTCGTCGGTAATCCATCGATTTACATAAGAAATTTTGGAGCGCGTATTACGACGGATTTTTCCATCGGTAAGTATTTCGAATTATATTATAATGTAGATATTAATGTTACTGACGAATTTTTTCCGTCGATAACAAAAATTTCAAAAAATTATTAATTTTTTTATTTCAAAATTAGAATTACTTTCGCAAATTTTTTTTATTAAAAAATATCGATGGAAAAATCCATCGAACGATTTAGAAATTATTTGAGGGAAAAACAAAAACATTGTGCTATTAAGTTCATGCCGCCTCTCCCGTCGCACAGTCACACAACACATCCCCTAACACTACTTTCCCTGACCTCACTCTCACATACACAAACTAAAACACAAAACTCTCTCACTCACACATCACTCAATACACTCGCTCAACTCTCTCTCTCTCACACACACACACTCACTAACACACACTCTTTCTCTCTCTCTCACACACACACACCCAAAGCACTAATACATATGGAGAGAGGGGGAAACAGAGAGGCTGAGAAAGAGGACCGAGAAGGAGAGCGAAGGCACAAGAGGAAGGAGGAGTGCGGCGGTAGGGAAGCTCGCATGTTAGCCGTGCGGTGGTGATTTGGAGGTGAGGTAGCGGATTGAAGCAGTGGAGGAGGAGGGTAGAGCGCGCCTCGTGAAGAATGGAGGCCGGCTATGGAAGGTGTGGTGCGGAGGGGTGGCTCTCATTGGTCTTGGAGAAGATCCGCTCGGCAAGCATGCGGCATCGACGGTGAGAGGAAGGAAGCGCGAACGGCCTAAGGTGGCAGTGCCGTGGCCACTTCGTGAAGGTGCAAAGGCAGGAAGGAAAACAGAGGTGGAGCCGTGCGCGGCCGCGGTGTGGCTGAAACCCCCTTGTTTTCCTTTCCGTTTTTGTTTTTCTTTTTTTTTTAGATTTGTGTTTGGTTCTTTTGATCTAGAATTGGGATTCTCAAGTGTGTTGAGATGATGATGGTGGTGGCTTTTGGTTTGATTTGTGTTTTGGTGACGTTGGAGGAGGAAACCGAGGAAGAGAGAAGAAGGTAGGGGATGGAAGTGATGCTAGTAGTGGTTTAGGTGGAGATGGAAGAATGGGGAAGAGGGAAGGGGAGGCCGCCGCAGTGCTTGGCAGAGAGGGGAAACCACGACCTCCTTTTCTTTTTCTTTTTTTAAATGTTTTTTATGATTAAAAAAAATACCTATACCTAGCTCCTGCCTCGTTTTTTTTTTTTTAATATTCTCCAATCGACCTTTTGATCTATCTGGATATGTGTTTGAAACTTTTCTTATGTGCTTGAAAATTTTTTTGATGGTTTTTGCTGATCCCTTCTCCTTGTTGCGTGACTTCTCTTATATGAACTTGCTCTGATTAATTAACCAATATCTCCATATACTTCTCTATCTCTGAAATGCAAGAGCACTCAAGCAAGTTTGTTCCCCATGCCTCTTAGTTTCTGCCAAGTCCGAGCTAGGTAGAGAGCCCCATTCTCTACTACAGGCGTGCAAGGAGTGGAATGGCTATAGTGGGAAGCCATGTTACAGAGAGTGGGATAAGTGGGGTGGCTATAGTGGGAGGCCACCACGCACATGCCCATCCCGTTTCTTTTTTTTTTTTATCATTTTTGTATTTTTATATTGTTTATTGTTTTGGAGAAAGCTAATAGAAACAAACACGCAGGACATGGACTTTTTTTCTTTTTTCTCAAAAGAAATGAAGAAACAGGAAATAAAACAAGAAAAAAAATAGAATTAAAAATTAAATAGAAAAATAAAAATTCTAATTACCGACGGAATTTTTCGGAAAATTTGATTTAAAAAGATTCTAGTTTTAAATTATCGCGGAAAAATTTGCCGGAACTTTAAGGAAAAATAAAAAATAAAATATTGAAAAATTACCGACGGAAAAATCCGTCGGTAATGCAAATAAATCCACCGGTAAATGTTTTAATGATGACGAATTTGTTGGTGAATTTCTCTTAGCCTTTATTGACGAATTGTTTTGAAAAATCCATCGAAAAATCCATCAGGATGTTTTCCTTGAGATCTTCTGGAATACGTAATATGACTACGTTATTATCGCGACAAAATCTGTCAATAATTTCGCCCGTAACTTAATATTCGCGGTAACACCGTAAAATCTATCGATAAAATCCATCGGAACAGTGTTATTCCTATAGTGAGCTCTCTCTCTCTCTCTATATATATATATATATATATATATATATATCCCTTTATCATTCAACATTTGTTCTATTTGCATTGTGTGTTTCTTTGAAAAATAATTTCAAATTGTTTATGAAGGTTTTATGTTTATCATTTGGTTCAGAAAGTTACTTTCTAAATTACACTAACTACAATTTTTGCCGTCTTCGAGTGAATAACTTGATAAACTCTGTTAGTATTTCATAAATTAGAAAAGTGAGAAGTACGATTTAACTCCCTTTTTGTGCTATTTTTAACTTACAAGGTTGTCCAAAAATCAATATCTTGTTTGTGATAATTACACTTTGACTGATTTTCACTACATTCCCTACCTTATTTACCTCATGAGAACTCTTAAAGCTTTAGTATCGTTGTTAAATAAAGGCTACAATTTGGTTAGGCTGTCACTTTTGAAGTTTTTTTTTTCAAGAAAAATGTTAGTTATACATAATTTTTACTACTTGTAAAAAAAAAAAAAACTAGAGAGAGAGAGTAAAGTGTAGGAAATGTAGTTAGTTTTAAGAAGTCAAGGGCCTCTTTTCCAATGTATTGTCTCAAATGCGCAAAAAAACAAGAAGTCTTCTGGTTAATATCTTCGCATCTAGATTTTTCACAGTCTTGAGTTTCATTTGTTAGCTACAAATTGCTAATCTTACACAACCATCATACAAACTCTCTGTATTTCAAAATTGATGATCTCATCAAAGTGTTGAAGTTCAATTTTGTTGTAGACATCTTTGGAAATTTTTTCATGAAAACTCTGGAGGAGCTCTCATATCAATTTGTTGTAATATAATGGACCGAATAACACAAATAAAGTAGCACAAGATAAACATGTGAAAGCAAAAAAATAAATAGTACAACGATAACACTACTAAAAAATGGACTTTACTGAGAGATTTTACCGACGGATTTTAAGGTTTTATCGATGGAATTTTTAAAAAATCCATCGATAAAGGGCTACCAAAAATTCGCCAGGAAATTGTTACCATAAAAAATTATCGGATTTTATTTGGTTACCTGGAAAAATCCGCGGTAATTTTAATAGTATTTTATTTATCAACGGAAAAATCCGCGGAAATATATTTTTTATTTTTTAATTTTTTTGTTAAAGTTACTAGTGGATTTTTTCTTGCGAAAATATGGTGTTTTTATTTTTTTATTGTTTTCGTTAAAGTTGCCTGGATTTTTCGCAAAAATATGGTGTTTTATGTTAAAGTTACTGGAGATTTTTTCCGTCGGAAAGTAAAAATTTTTGTTTTTATTGTTTAATTTTTAGTTTGTTTGTTTTATTTTATCGACGGAAAAATCTGCGTTAATTAATTTTTTTAAGAATTATTTTCCCTAATTTCAATGTGCCCTATATTTTATCATCTTATATTTTATTTAAAACTAATTATATATTTGTAAATATATTTAATAATAAAAAATTATTAAAGAATACTTAATAAATAGAAAATGCAATAAATATAAGTCCAGAATGTAAAATAGATAAAATTGTCATAAAGTCTATAAAGTAAATATAAATAGTTCAATATATAACAAATAAAGAAAAAATAATAACTCAAATCATGAGAAGTCATAGCATCATCGTGAGCATCACCGTCACCGTTACCATCATATTACCATCACCATCACCATCATCATCGTGTCTGCCTAGAGGAGCCTGTATCTTTTTCCACAAAGAGACCATATCTTTCTTCATCTGCTTTTCTTAATCTCGTCTCCTTCTCCTTCATTTGCTTTCTTATTTCCGTCTCCAAGCCCTTTTCCTTGTCCTCCATCTTCTTTTGTATCTCCTGAACTGCGTTGTCTCTGCATCCTTTTCTTGCATACGATGAAGTTTCGCATTGAGCAGGTGCACTTCCTCGCGACCTCACCATCTTCAGCCCTGCCTAGATGCCTCAGATGATGGAGAAGTCCAAACCCAATAATCCACCATAAAACCATCCTTGTATAGGTGATACCTAATGGTGTCCATATCAAAATATTGCCTACATTTGCACCTAGCACAGGACACCTAACTTTTTCCTCATTCATAAATTGTACTATTGACAAGCCACCCTTACAAATTGTTCAACTTCCGTGTAAAATTCAGGTTTGATTCCCCCTCAATTGGGGTGCACCCTATCATACATCCATAGTCTGTTGCGGAACTCATGGTTCTTGAATGTGTAATTTAACCTAACAAATTCATTTAAAGTTTCCAATTAAAATTTTATTTAATTATAAATATCTCTCAACAAACCATCTTCTAAAAGTAAAACTCTTTCAAGCAAATAGTCTGTGTTCTTTAACTTAACAAAATTCGGAGCACCTCCCTTTAAATTAATTAAAAAAAATTTTGACAGAACCTCCCATAAAACTAAGATATCCCAAAAAAAATTAATCTCAATATATACATATATCAATCCAGTTAAATAAAATTCATAATACAATCAAACATTTAAAGATCCTAAAACCGTTCTAGAGTACACCCCTTTCTAACATCACAACATGCATATCCTGCAATCTCCACATACACAATCAATCTCCACAGCAAACAATGCAAACAAGTCGGAAGGACCTCTACGCCTTCCCCCCAGTCATGCAACCCCAATTTCCTACAACTCTATCTTAGAAATTATAAGTCTCTATCCTAGCAAAAATGTAGTTAAATAAGAGAAGAAACAATTACTTACCTTAATGTTAGCAAAAGAATTATATGCTTTGCCAGAGAATGGTCCATGGATTTGACGTTTTCTAATAAAATCAATTATTTAAATTAATAAATCAATTCATCAAAAATCCCTCAATCCAACCATCTTTATATGTTAAAAAATATAGCTAGTTTGCAAAACATTCTCAATGCAATATAAGAGTGACTTGAATGCTACACTGTAGAATAAGAAAATCATATGTTTGGATTACTCTATTTTAGTTCAAAACAATATAATCAAAAAAATTTTAGATAAATTGCCCAAAACTTTTACTTAATAGTTTTGTTCAAACAAGCCTAATATGCAATAAAGAATATATCAATGTGCTCCAAGTTTCACCTTATATTAGCTATGAAAATTATAGCCAAAATAAAACTAAAAAACAGGTTATTAAAATGAAATAGGGGCCATTCATAGCCAAAATCAAACTAAAAAAAAGGATGCTCACCTCCAACAACAGACTCGCTAGTCAGGAAGGAAGTTCGCTGGGAGAGGTGGCCGTCCGCGAGAGGAGAAGATTCGCCGCAGCTGGTTGGAGCGCGTGCCTCGCAGGGGGCCTAGTGTGACGCGGGGAGGGCGGCGAGGGAGGCGGCAATGTGAGGTGGGCCGGAAGGAGATGCTCGATGCGAGGGGGCGGCCTTGCGGGCAGGTCTGGACGCGAGTGGGCAGCCACGCGACGGGCGACGACACGACGAGGCGGTAATGTAGTGGGGGTGGCGATGCGCGGGAGGCGATGGGGCGGGCCCGCGATCTGTGCGAGAGAGAGAGAGAGAGAGAGAGAGAGAGAGAGAGAGAGAGAGAGAGAGAGAGAGAGAGTGTGTGTGTGTGTGTGTGTGTGAAGAGTAAGAGATGAAGATGATAAGTGGGTGTTTTAACAAAATAAGTTATCAGCGAATTTTTTGAATTACCGACAAAAAATCCACCGGTAATGAGTAAATAGGGCATTTTTTTTAATTTTTTCTCAAATAATTTCTGTAACATTTTTATCAACGGATTTTTCCATTGGTAATTTTTAATAAAAAATATTTCCGAAAATAATTCTAATATAGAAATAAAAAGATTTAATAGTTTTTTGAAATTTTGTTACTGACCGAAAATCTTCGGTAAAATAAAATCTCTGCATATAATATAATTCCAAATTATTACCGCGGAAAAATTCGTTGGTAATATGCGCTCCAAATTTTTCCATTTACGCGCACTAAATCTGAATTACCATGATTTTCCATCGGTAATGAGCAAAATCCATGAAACAAAATTTTTGCTTAGATTTCATGTTTTCCTTTGAAAAATCCAGGTAATACCTACGAAAAAAATCCGCCTAAAATCTGCGGGAATTGTTTTTCTTGTAGTGTAATAACCAAATATGTCATAAAGAAATATAGTGAAGAGTAAACCCTAAGTTAGTCTTTGACAATTTCAGCATTAGACAAGTTGGTCACTGACAATTGGAAATTGTCAACTTGGTCCCTGACAATGTCAAGAGTTAGACACTTAGTGGTCATTGAACGGAAAATATTAACGGTGTAAGTGACAATTTTATTACCAGATAAATTGGTCCTTAACGTCATTTACACAAAATAAAAAAATCCCCATTTCACATCATCTTCCTTCTTCCATCTTCTTCATTCTCACCACCACCACCATAAACCACAAGCACCTCTTTACAACTAATTCATCACAACCTGTAACACAACCACCATCGTCTACATCACCACGGCCCATTCAACCCAAAATTACAAACAATTTCGACCACATTATCCCCATTAATCCAACAAACTCAAAATCAGTAAAACCTAGAAGAAGAAAAACACGTACAACCCATCATCATGAACCCTTGAACTGTCATTAGAAAGCACCAGCCTCACAATCCTCCACCGCCTATGAAGCCCAATAGCACCGTAGAAGGTTGGTGGTGGTGCCATGAGAGTTGAGGCATAGGGTGATGAAAAAGGTTGATAGTGGTGGTGAGGATGAAGAGGATGGGGTTTGGGTTTAGGGTTAGGGGGAGGTGAGGTTGAAAACCTAGCAATGTTGGTTGGATGAAGAAAGATAGATGGAAAGTGGTGGTTGGATGAAAAAAGATAAAGGAAAAAAAATAACAAAAAGGAGGAATTAAAAGTTTTAACAATGGGTTAGGTTCCTTTTTTTGTTTTTTGGGGCTAGGGTAGGAGATGGTTGTTGTGCATTTATGATGGTGGTGGTGGTAATGAAGAGGATGAAGGAAGGAAGGTGATGAGGATGGGGATTTTTTTTTGTATAAATAATGTTAGCGACCAATTTGTCGATAACAAAATTGTCACTAACATCATTAATATTTTTCATCCAGAGACCACTAAGTATTTGACTTTTAACATTGTCCGGATCAAATTGACACTTTTCAATTGTCATGGATCAACTTGATTGAATCTAAAATATTCAAGGACCAACTTAAGAGTTTACTCTATAATAAAACATGAGCCCCTCGGAATGGCTCAAAATTAGACGGTACAAAAAGTATCGAAATATTGATTGACCAATCCCATTTGGCAAGATAAATCATAGCTGAATTGAAAAAAAAAAAAGTTATGGGTGGTTAAGATTCAATCCAATGGCTTGGTGTTATTCATCAACGATTCATACTATCATATTTCGTACCATTTGCCAATTTTTATAAATATTAACAATACAAATTGTCACATTCCACTCAAAAATTAAATCTCAAATAAATTTTACAATAAATGTTCTTTACTACAATGAGACTAGAGATGAGATGGAGAGGCCTTTTATTGGTTGATGCTAACAGCTCGAAGCAAAGATTTTCAATGAAACATTTCATGTATTCGGTGTTAGGTGCAGGATAAGTTGAAAATGAATCAAAACATGTGCATCTAATATGTTTTATTTCTTTTGTAAAAGTCAGCTTGCAACTTGACTATTGCCACCTAAAACAAGCTACCATATTTACAATTCAAAAGTGTGAGATATAAAATCATTCATGTGGCTCTAATCATAAGTTTAAGCTTCTAGAACAAATAATTTCATGGAAAAAAAAAAGGAAATTACTAGCAAAGACTTGAATGGATATTGGAATACCTAATTTCATATGCACCTAATATGTTTTATTTCTTTTGCAAAAGTCAGCTTGCAACTTGACTATTGCCACCTAAAACAAGCTACCATATTTACAAATTCAAAAGTCTAGATATAAAATCATTCATGTGGCTTTTAACATAAGTTTAAGCTTCTAGGATAAATAATTTCATGGAGAAAAAAAAGAAAATTACTAGCAAAGACTTGAATGGATATTGGAATACCTAATTTCATGTGCACCTAATATGTTTTATTTTTTTTGCAAAAGTCAGCTTGCAACTTGACTATTGCCACCTAAAACAAGCTACCATATTTACAAATTCAAAAGTCTGAGATATAAAATCATTTATGTGACTCTAATAATAAGTTTAAGCTTCTAGGACAAATAATTTCATGGAGAAAAAAAAAGGAAATTACTAGCAAAGACTTGAATGGATATTGGAATAGTTAATTTCATGTGCAGCTAATATGTTTTCTTTCTTTTGCAAAAGTCAGCTTGCAACTTGATTATTGCCACCTAAAGCAAGCTACCATATTTACAAATTCAAAAGTCTGAGATATAAAATCATTCATGTGGCTCTAATAATAAGTTTAAGCTTCTAGGACAAATAATTTCATGGAGAAAAAAAAGGAAATTACTAGCAAAGACTTGAATGGATATTGGAATACCTAATTTCATGTGCACCTAATATGTTTTATTTCTTTTAGCAAAAGTCAGCTTGCAACTTGACTATTGTCACCTAAAACAAGCTACCATATTTACAAAATCTAATTTCATGTGCACCTAATATGTTTCATTTCTTATGCAAAAGTCAGCTTGCAACTTGACTATTGCCACCTAAAACAAGCTACCACATTTACAATTCAAAAGTGAGATATAAAATCATTCATGTGGCTCTAATCATAAGTTTAAGCTTCTAGGACAAATAATTTCATGGAGAAAAAAAAAAGGAAATTACTAGCAAAGACTTGAATGGATATTGGAATACATAATTTCATGTGCACCTAATATCTTTTGTTTCTTTTGTAAAAGTCAACATGCAACTTGACTATTGCCACCTAAAACAAGCTACCATATTTTCAAATTCAAAATTGTGAGATATAAAATCATTCATGTGGCTCTAATCATATGCTTAAGCTTCTAGGACAAATAATTTCATAGAGAACAAAAAAAGGAAATTACTAGCAAAGACTTGAATGGATATTGGAATACCTAATTTCATGTGCACCTAATATGTTTTCTTTCTTTTGCAAAAGTCAGCTTGCAACTTGATTATTCCCACCTAAAACAAGCTACTATATTTAAAAATTCAAAAGTGTGAGATGTAAAATCATTCATGTGGCTCTAATCATAAGTTTAAGCTTCTAGGACAAATAATTTCATGGAGAAAAAAAAGGAAATTACTAGCAAAGACTTGAATGGATATTGGAATACCTAATTTCATGTATGTGCACCTAATATGTTTTATTTCTTTTGCAAAAGTCAGCTTGCAACTTGACTATTGCCACCTAAAACAAGCTACCATATTTAAAAATTCAAAAGTGTGAGATATAAAATCATTCATGTAGCTCTAATAATAAGTTTAAGCTTCTAGAACAAATAATTTCATGAAAAAAAAAGAAATTACTAGCAAAGACTTGAATGGATATTGGAATACAGAGTAGACATGTCTATACCTTTGATGAAATGTGTCTGTACTGGTTGAACTATTTAAAGGAACAGGCCAAGCCCCACCAAATTCATCGTGCCCCTGAACTTTTTCCATCACAAGAATTGCAGATTTTGGAAACAATGGCAATCAAGGTTCATGGTATTCCAATTTCCACAGCCACTGCACGCGTTTTGCTCTGCCTCCATGAGAAGGGCATAGCATACGAGTTTGTGCCGATAGACTTTGCTGCTGGCCACCACAAACAAGAACCTTTCCTTTCCTTAAACGTAAGAACATCTTAATCCATATTCATCTCTCTTGGCGTTGGTAATTTTGTAGCCTCTATTGTCAATTAGCACAAGAAGGTGCTTTTAATTTTAAGCTTAAAAAAAATGGTAATGACTCATTTTCTTTCTATAAAGTATAAGGGCTCATTTGGTTTCAACTTTCAATTTTCATTTTTGGCTTTTAAGTTTTTAGAATTTTGTGAAGAAAATATTGAAAATTAGAAATGAAACTGAAAACTGAAATATGTAGTTTTCAGAATATTTAGTATTTCCTTTACAAAATATGAAAAACTGAAAATAAAAATTAAAAACTCAAATCAAACAGGTCCTAAACACTCAATTAAATTAAAGGCTACACAATTGCTCTGGTGTCCAACTTAAAAAAGCACAGGCCATAAGATGCAGTTGGATTGATTTTTTTGGGATAAAATCAATTTTTCATCCAAAAATTCACTTTTCATATACTTAAATAATTTTTTTAAAAAATAGAACATCAAAAAAATCTATTTTCAACTCTTTTAGTTGTATATAAAATTTGAGTTTCATAATCATTTTTCTTAAAAGCTGAAACAAGTGCGCCTAATGCTTCACCAGAAATACTCAAATTAAATCAGAACATAAAAAGTGTTACTATGTATAATGTGCGATATATCTTTTCAGCTTTATTTATATATTATTGTTTTAAATATTACAGAATAAAATATTTTTCCTTACTCTAAAACCATTTGCTAATCTCATACTAAAATGTGTTTTATGGTTATATATGCCGTGTTTGATACCAGCACTAGAGGATGGTGACATCACTCTCTTTGGTGAGATTATCTTTAAAACCATTGGTGTTAAATTATAAACCATTCTCTATAATGATTTAGCTTTGTCAAAATTGTCTTCTTCCCAGTTCTTATTAATTATATGATATTGATAAGTTTCTCATGGCCAGAATCAAGAGCAATCAACCGCTATTTGGCAAGAAAACACAAGAACATTGGAATTGATCTCCTTGGATCCAACAGCTCCGTAGAATCTGCTAGTGTAGATACCTGGATGGACGTGGAGGCTCACCAATTTGATGCCTCTATTTCTACCATCGTCAACCACATAGTAATTAATCCCATATATGGGATACCTAGTGATGAGCAAATTATCGATTCTGAATAACAGAAGCTAGGGAAGGTTCTTGACGTTTATGAAGAGAGGTTGTCCAAAAATAAATATCTTGCTGGAGATCATTATAGCTTGGCTGATTTGCACCACATTCCCTTCCTTATACACTTGATGACAACCCCTAAAGCCAGCATTGTAACTTCTCGTCCAAGAGTTAATTCTTGGTGGAACGATATCTCCTCAAGGCCCGCAATCCTCGAAGTTTCGGAAGCATTGAAGCTTTAAGGTCGTCCTCGTTGGACGAAGGATGTGACTTATTAGGGTGCGTTTGCTTTGTATTATTTTGATGGAAAAGTAATTTTTTTTTTAAGAAATTATTTTTCATAGAAGCTCCTCTTACCAACAATATTTAAGCCTACTTTCATGTCCTAATTACTCATAAGAACCATGCATATCAAATAATAGAGACCGATAATAATGAATTTTAGCTTGATATGTCTAATACACAGAACTCATATAAGACAAGTGTAGAGTATACTCTATATCTCATATGATTTACTCAAAAGTTTGTTTTTAGCTTCTGAGTATAAGCTTATATGAATAACTTCTATAAAAAAGTTATTTTTTAGTCAATAAAATAACTTTTTATCAAAATAAACTGAAATGAACGAGCTTAATTAATTAGACTACTGTATCTGTTTTGAAGGTATTTTCAAGGAAAATGTCAGTAACATTAATATCGAAACTTTTACTCTTACTCCTTTTTCAATGCTCACTGCTTGTTGGGAGAACAAAGGAAGGTAGAGAAATGAAGCTAGTTTGAATTTTTTCCTCCCCAATAAGAGGTGTGTATGAGTTTAAGTTCAGGATAATAATGTTATTTGCTATAAAGAGATACTGCTGTTATTTGCTTCTGTGCAAATAATACAGCTCACACTACTCATGCCAATATAACTGATTAACTGATATTGGGGCTCATGTAACTAAAGGGAATGCAGTAGCATGACGGGAAATTAAGAAGCGCATGAAAATATTTGGACAAGATATGAAGGTTTTCTTGCTATTATGCTATAAAAGTATAAATCGAATAGCCAGCAGTTTAACAGATAAAAAGGGCACATTGTCAAAATAATAAGGACAGCGTGCGCATCCGGGGAATCGAACCCCGGTCAGTACCGTGGGAGGGTACTATGATACCACTACACCAGATGCGCTTGTTAGCTGGTGAGTAGGCTAATCTTGAATAACAATCTATTTTACTCGGTGAATTCTATTGGATTTCTCTTTTAAATCCTCACGCATACTTGAATAATTTCACACATCATAATTACATATTTAAATTAATTTTTTAATTAATAATTTAATGTCTTTTAAAAAAATTTAAAATGTGAAAGTGTGTCATTCACTATTAACTTATAGATATTATTTAAAGTTCAAAAGAAATACATTTTGAACTTTTGTGGTATTAACTGGTTGTATAGAACTACTTCATTGCGACCAAGAAAAGGGAGACAATTCGTCAATTTTTTAATTTCCAAAACTAAGTGGTGGCAAAACTGAAAAATCAAAATATGTGTGGGTCAAATACAAATTTCAAAGAAATTTTTATGGAGTACTTCCTGACACATTTTTTTAGCCTAATGGATCAATGAAACCCCTCATTTCAACAAGGGCGCTGAGAATCCACCTTTGATAAATGCACGTGCCATGTGCAGTCCTTCTTTTTGCAGAGGGATCTACACTAGCTTGCGTTGACGTACATTTGCATAAAATATTAGATTCAATTTAACACAGATTGATATTATTTGAATATTCAAAAAGTGAATATATGGGAAACCCATTTTGTAATCATTGAATATGATGAATAGATGAAGTATGTGGGAACTATTATTACATTTAATGATAATAATAATAATAATAATAATAATAATAATAATAAAAGATTTAGAGGTGGACGCCCTTCGTTTTCAAGGCCTTGGGCCACTCACGGCTTTATAGAGAAGTGGTTCTTAGGGCTTGGGACCGTCGGAAGCCCAATGTTGTTGATTGTCTTCATGAAGTGATGGTGGATTCTAAGACCTTCAACAAAGATGTCTTTGGTAATATTTTCTGTCATAAAAAGCATTTGGAAAATTGGATTAAGCATATTCAGAAGCAATTGGAGGTAATTGATGATGTGAGACTTCGGGATATAGAAAAAGATATTTAGGTTGAATATAATAGTATCTTGCACCAAGAGGAGCTTCTATGGTATTAGAAATCTAGGGAAAATTGGTAAGGTTTGGAGATAAGAATAGTAGGTTCTTTCATATGCAGACTTTAATCAGGCAAAACAAGAATAAGTGCACAGTCTTTTTATTGAATATGGTTCTTGGTCGGTTGATCCTGAGGTACTCAAGGGTGAAGCTTTGACCTTTTACAAGAATTTGTTTGCATCTAGGGAGGATGTGGATTCTGATGCTCTTAGTGATTTACCTTCCCCAAAGCTAAGTTATGATGGTTGTTTAGCTTTAACGCTCCTGTGACTAAAAAAGAAGTTCGTATGGCTATTATCTCTATGAACTCCTTTAAGGCTCTTGGCCTGATGGGTATCAAGCTTTTTTTTCAAGAATTATTGGGATGTAGTTCCAGATGAAATTTGGAAGGTCATTAGAGAGGCATTCTCAGGTAGTCCTTTGGATCTAAAACTTTTGGAAGTTTTAATTGTCTTAATTCCCAAGACGAGCAACTTGAGAATGAAATAATTTAGACCTATTAGCCTGTGTAATGTATTTTATAAACTCATTACCAAGGTATTGGTTAATTGTTTTCACCCTTCCTGGAAGATCTAATTGGCCCTTGCAAGGGTTTTATTCCTGGGCAAGGCACAATAGACAATATTATTCTTGCCCAAGAAGTGTTGTATTTTATGAAAAAGACAAAATCTAAATATGGTACTTTTGCTTTTAAAGTTGATCTAGAAAAAGGCTTATGATCGGGTTGATTGGAGTTTTTTGAAACATACCTTATTTGACTTTGGCTTTCCGCTTTACAGTTGAGCTCATTATGAGGTGCGTTACTTCCTCTTCTCTCAATCCTTTGGAATGGTGCTAAGATGGATTCTTTTACTCCTTCACGTGACTTAAGACAATGGGATCTTATGTCCCCCTCTTTTTGTCCTTTGTATAGAGAAGTTGGCAATTCTTATAAGCCAAAAGGTTGAGAGTGGTGATTGGGAACCGGTGCAGTTTCTAGGGGGACCAGATTTCTCATTTTATGTTTGCTGATGACGTTATTCTTTTTTGCAAAGTTAGAAGTACCCAAGTTCATTTGAGTTTATCTACACTCAATGAATTCTACCAGACGTCGAGGATGAAAATCAATTTTGAAAAATCCAGGGTATTATGTTTGAAGAATATTCTGGAGTGTAAGGACAATTTTACTAGTATATCTTCCATACATTTTACTAGTGATTTTGGTAAATATTTAGGTGTTCCTTTAATCTAGGATAAGGTGAAGCGATCTACCTTTGATGACATTATTGCCAAAATTCAAGGCCGTTTGGCATCTTGGAAAGGGAAACTTCTTAGGGTTGGTAGGATCTGCTAGCAAAGTTTGTCCTTTCCTCAATTCCTGTTCATCATATGCAAGTACTCTATTTCTCCAAGTTGTCTGCAAGACCATCAATTATATGACTAGGCATTTTTCTGAATGGCCGAGAAGGTTCTAGAAATCTTAATTTGGTCAAATGGAAAAAGATTATCACCCTAAATGTTTTGGGGATTGGGTATTCATGAAGCTCACGAAGTAATTTTTCTTTATTGGGTAAACTCGTTTGGGCATGAATTCATGATGATAACAAATTGTGGCCTCAAGTGATTGAACAAGGTATTTTCCAAATTCATTTGTTTTGAATAATACTCTTTGAGTGGCTCCTTCGTGTGTAGTTAATGGTATTATGAAGGTAGTAGATGCCCTTAGAGATGGTTTTGCTTAGAATTCGGGTCATGATAACACCTCATTTTGGTATGATTCTTGGTTTCATTTGGGACCTTTGCACTAGAGTTCCCTATATTCATATTTCTGACACTTCCTTTCTTTTTATGATGTTTGGAATAATGGTACTTGGCTTTTGCATGCATTATCTACTGATCTCTAGAAGAGTTAAGGAACGACATCTCAACTTTGCCAGTGCAATTGAGTGGAGCGGAGACATGAATGGTGGTGGACTACCTCTTCCCCTTGTACTTATTCTGAGCTTAGGATATTGTTGGCTTATTGAACGTTCTGTGATTGGGACACAACTTAGAATTGGTCTTGGGTATGGCGTTTGGTTTGTATAGAAAAAACACAAGTGTTGCTTTGATTATTTTCACATGATGTACTCTTTTCCGTTTCATAAAAGGACTTGTGATTCTCCTCTATGCAATCGATGTGGGAGGGAATAGGAAACTCGTATACACGTCTTAGGGATTGCCCAAAAGCTAAAGAAGTTTGGAATTTTTTGGACTTCTTGAAAGAGCCTTTGTTTGATGAGTTACTTGATGGTCATTGGATTAAGACTTTTGGGACTGGAAAAATGGCTGTGCTTTTTCTTGGAGGTTGTTGGTGGATATGGAGAGACGTAACAATGATGTGTTTGGTTCTAAAACTTGGTCTAGCACTCTAGTTGCTAGAAATGCCCGTCTTCTAGCTTATGATGTACAATGCACCTACAACGGAATTGTTATTGGTAAGGTATGCACATCATGGATAAATGGTCTCCATCTAGTGATGAGTTTGTCAAAGTAAATGTTGATGGCAGTGTGCTTGAATGCCCAGGAGGTGGATATGGGGGAATCATTAGAAATACAAGAGAAGACTAAGTGGCGGCTTTCTCAGGCCATAGCGAAAATTATACAAGTCCTTCATACGGAGCTTCTTGCTATTCAATGAGGTCTTAAATATGCATGGTTCAAAGGTTGAAGAAATGTGATTTGTGAGATAGATAGCCTTGAAGCTTTCTCATTGTGACTTCTTATAGACTGCATAGTCGTCACATTGAAGAAGATCTGTTTGGACATTCAACAGTTAATTACTTGACAATAGTGTGTTCGTTTTGTTTTGATTTTAAGGGATACAAATGGTTGTACTGACAATTTGGCACGTTGGGAGCTGTTCGATGATGAGTTTCATGAATGGGAAGCTCCTTCTCTTGATCTTTCAGCCTTGATGGTTATTGACAAGGGAAGCTAAACTTGTGTGTTTTGTTATTTTTGTTTTTTTGTTTTTTTTGTCTTGTTATCTACCAAAAAAAACACCCACCCAGGTTTTTTCTTGTGTTAATTTAATTAAGTGGTACAATGGAGAATAAGTTCATGTCATATGGCGGTGCCATACCATGCACTAAGACATAATATGTCTAAACTTGGAATAAGATTGATGACCATTTAGGAAATTAAAAAAATAAAAGAATTCAACAACAATAGGAGAAAAAGTTTTACAAAGAAATATTCCCAAGCACATATTGTTATATATAGATGGGTAGAAGTATTTTACTCAACCACTTATTAGTTTGAAAGTTTTACAATACGATATGATTGTTTTCTTTTTCATTTTCAATGCATTAAAATAAGGCAAAAACTCTATTATTGTCCCTCATCTTTTAATGATATTTCAATTTTGTCCCATTTTTTTTTGTTTCAATTTTGTTCGTAATATTTTGACAATGCTTCTACATTATCCTATTTGTTAATATCATCAATTTTACTAATAAATACTATCGATTCGATTTTGAAATATTTATTATCATATTATGTGGATGTTTTATTATACAAGTTGAAGTTTTATTTTTGTCTAATCATCTTTTTTGAGATAAATTTGATTTTATTTATAACAACTTTTAATTATACAAACTAAAATTCAAAGGACAAATGATGAAAATAAAGGTTTGGCAAATGCAATATGATATCCGCATGAGATAAAAATAAACACATTTGAGGCGGATCAATAATTTTTGTTAAAAAATTGATATTGTTATCAAATATAACAACATTGAGGTAATATCAAAATGTTAGGGACGAAATTGAAAAAAAAAATCCTTTTGAGATGAAATTGAAAGATCATTAAATTAAGATGAAGGATGAAAATCAAACATTTGCCTTGAAATAATAATCTAAAAAATTATATACTCCTTCGCATATTATTTCCCTGACGATCTCAATGACGCCTTTTATATACGTTTACCAATTGATTTTTTGTTTTTGTCCTGTTGCTATACCAGTTGGCGCTTATCGATGGGTGCGCTACCCATTGGTAATATTTTACTGATAAACTAAAAGCTGATGACATGTATCCATCGTTAGGTCTCGGTAAAATTTGAATCTCAGGATGTTCGTTGGTATCCCGCATAAATCTTGCATTGTTTTACCTATTAGTTTAAACTTTTGGGAGATATGGTTCGTGTTATCAAAGCCCTGGTGACTAAATAGTCAGGTATTCTCCTTATCTTATAAAAATTATTCACGCTTTAAGTCCAAAAAAAATGCATTTGCCTAAAGAGATATATTAGATATTAAATCATTCGTACGTCCAATGCCGTATCTAGAAATTTTTTGTAATGGGGCAAATATAATATACAAGCATATCAACAAGTATGACATAATTTTTATTTTAGTGTGGGGTCAAATTTACTAAAAGAATGGAGGCTAAATATGAATATTTTCATATACTTCTAGTGAAATTCTCTAATTTTAGTTGGGACATAAGACCTCACTAGTTACTAAGATTCGTCCCTAAGTATGTCTCTCTCCATAGCTAAAATCTTTGAGAGAGATGATTCATAATAAAAACACATAATAAATATCATTTGTTAACTAGAACTTAGATCTAAAATTTGAAATAATAAACCGGAAAGATAAGTTAAGCGAAAATAATCACGTAGCCTCCATTATCTCTCTCATATCATCCTCCATCAGGACAAAAGCAAGCATTAGGTGTAGGACGATTGCATTCATTGCATCGTATAAATGGCTTTAATCCGATAGTTTAATTAGAAATCAATTAATTTTGGCCATATTTTCGTTTTTGGTAAAAACGAATATGATAGGAAATTCCCTCCGTAAAATAGCTTCTGAGAGAATTGATCCTACATTCCTTATGTCTAGTACTTTATTCTCAAAATGTACGAATTCGTTCCCTCCATTTTTTTTTTTATCAAAGTTAGGCAAAAACCTAACAATAGGCCTAGGTAAGTAAACAAACCATTCTCTACTATCTTTAATCTATTTCAATTCCCCCACTCTTAAATTGTTAAACATATTCATTCCTCTGTCCATTTACGAAAGTTCTCGCGTCTGAAATATATTCATTAAAAAATATACCTTAGGTTACCTCTGGTTGGGAGTAAAGATGAAGTAAATTTCCTATGATTGAGTTTCATTTGTAATTTATTCTCATTTTTATTTTTCAACTAAGCATACTCTTAATATATAGTAAACCCAATCGGGTTTTCCACTGATTTTTTTAACTGAGTACAATGCAGAATAAATTCATAGACATAGGCAGGGCCTTAAGATGCCCAAACTGTTATATTATCATTTTGGAAAAACCATTTTGGGGGAAAATTCCTCTTTTTGAGGCAGAGTACAAAAGATTATGGTAGATGCCCAGTGGAATAGGTCTCAAATATACCTTCTTGCGAATTTAATAATAGACTAAACAAAAACATAAAAATATTAGGAGAAAGAAATTATCAAAATGACAATAAATATATCGATACAAGAATTTACGTGATTTAGTAAATCTTATATCTACATCCATCCCACTAAATCAACCTGTTTACACTCCTATAATATGCATTTACAAAGGCTCTTATTATCTTATTGGTCAGATCAGACCACTCTGTGGTATCTTTGACGAGCAGTTTTCCAAGTCGAACTTGTATCTTTTTTGACAAAATTAAATTCATGCATGTGCCAGAACCAGCTGGCTGATTTTGATTGAATTTAGAACCCGAATAAACCTGATTCCAGTCGGCATGGTAAACAGTAACTATTCGCAAGGAAATCAAATCAGAGCCATGCAATCATCTATCACAAAATTTTAAACTAATAGATAAAACCTTATGAATAATTTTTATATTTAACATGCCATCTCATATAAATATCTCCTTTTGGTTTAAGTTTTAACATATTTTTTATAATGAGAGATAGCAAAGATTAAATCCTTTAATCTCGGAGTCATAGTGATTTTGATATCATGTTATAAAACCATCTATTCCAAAACATAAGC
The DNA here is from genome assembly GCA_030441495.1 of Dalbergia oliveri. Lineage (NCBI taxonomy): Eukaryota > Viridiplantae > Streptophyta > Magnoliopsida > Fabales > Fabaceae > Dalbergia > Dalbergia oliveri. Next base: position 18,412,111 of record JAMLFY010000009.1, read on the forward strand.
TGATGGGTACGTAGAGGTACATGAATGGATTTTATATCTAACAATCAAGTCATCTAATTGCATTTAAATTTTTGAAAAACTTTATACTATGGTCCGGGTAAACTTTATGGTACGGGTAATTTTATATATATATATAATTTTGTTTTAAATCACAATTTTAAAATTGCAAACATAAATCTGAACATGAACTAAAATATAATTCTGAAAAAAATTGATAATCATTGCTACTATTTAGAAAGAAACCTCTAACATAATATTGCTAACGCAAAACCCTAGCCAACAACTCCCGTAGCTTGATTAGTGACTGTATGGATTGATTATTATTCATAGTGAAACAGTAGGAAATTGGATACAGGATTAGAGGGCGAATATAATAGAAGATAAAATTTCAAGAGGGAGAGAGACTCAGAGAGGGGAAAATATTGATCATATAATGAGTTACAACTCCTAATTATTTCTATTTGAACTATTGTCTACTCAATTCTCCTAATTGGACTATTTGGGATCATCCCATACATGTTACACATATCCCTTCTTTTAAAAGGAGAGGTTAATGTGGAAAGGCATCTATGAAGGATGCTGATACAAGCAAGTAAATTGATTGTTTTGTTAAGCACTCTTTAATTATATAAAAGGAAAAAAAAAAAAAGGACAATCATATATGGGCTTGTCGTAAACATGTGTTGCTGGAGGAAGCTTTCCATACCGCGGAGCCAACTAATTAATTATGATTCTTAATGTTACATAGGATTAAAGAAGCAAGCATTTTAAGAGAGGATTCTGTTTTGACGCTAAGGATATGTTCTTCGAATAACTTTATTGCACATGGTATGGGAAAAATCACAAATCAATGGGTATGTTGACATGGCTTATCCAGAAAGCTCAACATGGGAAATATTATTTTGGATTTTGAGAATTGAAAATGTAAGGGGAAAAAAATTGAAAAAAAACTCCCTTAAATTGAGCTCGTTTCTAAATAGAAGAGGTGAGAGGTATCTACTCTTAAATAATTTAGTGAAATTATATTTAATACCTTCCCAATTTCTATTTAAATAATATTATTTTAATACCTACAAATGGGTACTCTATTACTATTCGATTTATTGATAAATGGGGTGAATGAAAAGACTACAATTACATTCAATAATAATAAAATAGGTATACTAATAAGATATTTACTTTTAAGTATTAAAATAATATTTTTGTTTTCATTTTAGATATTAGAAGAATATTTCTCCAAAACTATGTTAGGGGTCGATTATACTAGGTGGTATAGAAACAAGTTATCATTCCAGTTAGGTCATTATTATTAAATAAGAAATATTATTTTGACTTATACTTTGTGAAACACAACGACGCATTCACATCCACCATTGGATGGAGAGTGGGACCCACATTAAGGGGTCCATATCTAATTCAATAGTAGATGTACGTGTGTTGGCATGGTATTCCATAAAGTATAAGTCAAACTAACATTATTCTTATTAAATTTGTGTGTAGGATGGAAGTTTTTTTTTTAACATGAAAGAAAATTTTATTTGTGAAAATCTAACAGCATTTATAAGTCAAAAAAGATAAATCAAATTTACATTGAATAAGAGTAAATATATTCTATACTCTAAACTAATCAACAATATATGATTCTCTTCGTCCAAAGATTACTGATGACAACACATATTTCACATAACAGATTAACACAAAAGTGCTGCATCTTAAAGAAATATTACATTATATTTCCTTCCCAAAATAAATCTAAACATCTCTCTATCTATAAGACCATCAAAATAGAAAAACTCACAAGGAGAAATGAAAAAACCAATAGAAGGGGACAACAAAACACCCACAAACAGGATAATAAAAACAGAAAACAAAATATACAAAATCCTAAGCAACGAAAACAAAAGAAATAATTAATGGTGGGGTGCCACCGAAAAAGAAAGATGGAAGCTCTGTTCAACAATACTCAACAATACTCACACAGAGACTAGAGAAAGAAAAGAGAAAGTAGGGATCTGCCCCTTAATAAAAAAATGGATGGATGTGTTTGTTTGTGCTTAGCTAGCATAAAAAATACTTCTCCAAAAAATAAAAGGTACTTATTGTAAAACTTTTAATGATGTTTGTGTTTCTAATAAAAAAAAAGTATAAGAGATAATTTTGTGAAACTTTTTTCCCAAAAGCATAAGTAAAAGAGATATAATTCGTTTGTTAAATTAGGTATTACTACCTTCTCACATAGAGAGCCCTAAAGTTTTCAAATTGGAGGTGGCCACGTGCAAAATAATTAAATTAATGGTGAAATAATGAAAAATTCTTACACGTTTCTAAAGTAACATGTAGAGCTATTCTATATAAAATAATTAATACAGCCACACTTTAATTAAAAGTGGAAATTAATTAAAGAAAAGATAAATAATCTCAATTGAAATGCCATTTTATTATTGAATATAAACTATATCCAGATAATGCTCCAAAGCATATAAAAATTTCTCATGATACAGAATCGTGTGCCGCGAGGTCGAGAGACAAATTGAAGCATAGTCATTAGTAGTCATGACTTTATTAAAGCTGTACTGGGTTAAAGAGAACGTGTGCCCTAAAAGAACTAAAACTCAATAGCTCAACTTTGATGTGGTTGCGTGGAATAGGGCACACTAGAATCTAGCACTACTTTTATTTACTCCCAAATTGTTGTGCTTACTCTCCTCCATGAGCTATTTTCCCATCTTCCAGAAAATTCTATCGGTGTGAAAACCTTGAATTCCCAATACCAAACATGTTCAATGTAATTACTAGATATAAGACAAATGCATAATTTGAAAATCACACATGTAAAAAATTTGTTTAAACAAAAAAGCTAGAAAATCAGAATTTTTTTCCCAAAAAACAAATGTCCAAAATGATTTGATATAGATGGTAAACTTTAAATGTAAATGTCTTATTATTACATTCAGACTTGATTTAGTATTATTGTAACATTTTAAAAGCTATTGAATTTTTTGGCCTTTCCAAAAACTACTGTTAAAAACTATAGTGATATTATTTGATAAAATAATATAAAGTTTACACTCAATAAGGAGAAATTACTATAGTAATATTTAATAAATATATTAGATAATTGCTTTTAGAATCTAAAATAACTATATATAGATATTAAAAAGTAATTTATATTTTCATTGCCATTAATTAGAGTAAAGTTATACTAGTTTTTTAAGTATTAGAAAGCATAAACCAACTTTAAAAAATATCTCATGACATGCTTTCAAAAGTAGTCCTAACTTTTAAAAGCCAAAAGTGAAAGTATACCTCAATTTTTGCTACCAAACAAAAATTAACCTATATTGTTCATAAGTAGAACCAACTTCTTGATAAGCACTACCAAATAAGCCTTAATCCAACTAACTAATATATACCACTATATATTTAGTCAAAAATTCTTTTTTGGTTTCATTGAGTATCACATCACATTTGAGAGATTAATCTATCATGATATAGTCAGTAGGTGTCTAAAGGGCTTCTTTTTTGTTTTTTTGGATAAATAAAAGTTTAGGTGGGTTTATATCAATCATCTCACTAAGGTCAAGGCATAGTTCCAGGGCTCTATGAGCACTTATAGAGAACTTACAAAATTGCTTATCAAAGAAGTTCTCACAGCAATGATAATCGAACTTGCTTTCTTGTGAGAATACAAGCTCGCTCTTTACCACCTGTGCTAACTCTCATTGGCCTAAGAGGCTCCTTCTAATAATCATACATATTAATCTCATAATTAGATTTAGAACCACGTGCTTAAAGAAATCAAATCCCTTCTACTCATACCAATAGCTTGTTGGTTTATCTAGTTACATCATTTGAACCACTACCATTGTTGGTTCTAATAAATACTCGAGCAGACATAAAACAGTAGGTAATAATTGATTATGCACATGTCCTACTCCTCGCATAGATTAACCTCCACGCAATGCATATTATACTGCGCTGAGTCAATGCATGGTTTTATTAGAGCTAGCTTGACTTGACCGACTCTCTCATGGAGCTATTGCAGGTTCAAATTTTAGGTATTGCGAGTCTATCTACTCAACTTCCTGCTAGAGGAGGATTAGAGCTTGGGTTTACACGCAAACTTAGACGCATACGATCAGATATGCTGATACGTTTTTTCTTTTCTATTTTCTTTTTAATCTACCGTCAAAATAATTATTAATCCCCTCATATCATAAAACTTAAAGGGCATTTAAGATTATATTTCCAGGAATTATATTTTTAGGAATAATATTCCTAAAAATATTATTCCAAAAAATCTTTAAAAGATTCTTTGTTTAGCATTAAACATTCCTAAGATTATTTGTTAAGATTCCCAGGAATAAATTTAAAACTTATTTGTTTTATAATCTATATTCTTAGAATATATGTCATAATTTTCAAAATACCCTTAGGTCAAATAATTGTGAGGAAAAAATCAAATAATTGAGAGATGATTTAGTAAACTTAATAATTGTTATTCCCAAATCATGAAATTTTTTTTCCACCCTTGAGAATGATATTTCACTAGATCATAGGAAAATCTTTTTCTATGAAATAATTAATATCCGAGAAAAATTTTATAAAACTTATAACAAACGTAGAAACATATCATTCCCAACTACTTATTCCCAAAAATAGTTAAATAAATCCCGAAATAAATGCTCCTTTAAGTAAGTAATTGATTATGTAATATAATGCAAATATATGTGAAATCTCAACCTAACCCATTGCGATATTTAGGGGAATATATAGGACATGGTTATATTGTCATTTTCAAATTGAATCATACTCAATCTAAGGATTTGGTTGGAAACCAGGGAGAGTTAGGAATTTTGAAGGAGGGGGTCAAATTAGTTAATATAAGTAAAATAAAATAAATTATCATATAAAAAATATAAAATGAGTCATTAGGGATTAGTAAATAAATTTTCATCCAAATTATTGATAAATTAGAGTTTATTTAATTTCATCATCCATCTTCTCTTTTCTATTGAGAAATTAGTCAATAGTTTTCTTCTTAAACATCTCTCTTAGGATCAATAAAAAAAATTAATAAAAGAAATATCATTAAAAAGATATTCTAAAGATATTTATATGTTTAATTCTTTCATATCATACATGTAAATACACTAAGAAGCTTTTATTATTTATTATGTATATTACTCCCTTCATTTGATTTTTCAATTAACCCAATTTATCCAAAACGATTATTATTATAGAATGGAAATAGTATGTATAAAGATGGTTGACTTTTCTATGGTTGTTATAAATCTATAATACAAATATACATATAACTATAAATAGAGAAGTGTAAAATTTTGGGGCGCCATGACATTTGCTTGCCCCCTTTGCCTTTGCCACTGGTTCGAAAGCGATAAAAAGTTTATTGTTTCCTGTTATCATCCAATGATGCCCCCCACGCAAATTATAGTAAATATAATTTGAAGGCTGGCGATCTGCATAGTCAACACTAGTTAGGCAAACAAATGCCAAATCCCTTTTGCCGAAAGTAACAATCAGCATAGACAGTTAGGCAGGATAAACAAAAAAAAAAATGCTAGGAAAGCATTCCCCCACACACATGTACTTCCTGATTGACGAAACCAGCAACTTATTTTCCACACCCACCAACCACAATTAATTGAGACAATTATTTTGAGTAATATTACGTGTTTAGAAAAATATATATAGAAAATTTTATAAAAATTATGATAATCATGGGATGAAATAAAATAATATAACCCACTAATTCATCTAAATACTAATAATTATAACATATGATTTTGTACGTGAAATTCTGATAAAGTTTCTAATTATCTGGCGTTTTTCATTATTTTTTCATAGTATATGTTTGGTTTTTTAATATAGAAACTCCTAAAAATAATGAGTAAAAGGTATAAAAGAAATTTTTTTAACTAAATTACAAATAAAATTTTTTAGCGATAGTATTATGATGCAAAATACTTTTGCATGAAAACATACAAATCCAATGTAACAGCATGAAGCTCAATGACAATTAAATAAATATATTAAAAATTTAAAAATTAACTCAAGAATTTGACGAAATAGAACAGTGCTAAACCGTGCAATTTTTTTTTTTCCAGAAACGATTAGACGAATACTACATGTTGATCCCTATTATTCTTGATTTTTTTTTTTGGGTAATAAACAGATCCATATTATTCAATATGAAACAATACAAAGTCAATGAAGGTGGAAAGTGCAATATTCAAAAGTTAAAATAGAGAAATAATATAATTCGTATCATCACAGGATTAATTTAGCCTTAATTACTACTATTTATCATTATCCCTGACAAAAATACAGCTGAGTGGTTATACGAAATTCGCATCAGTAATAATATTAAATACTATTTCGCTCTAAACATGAAAATCAAATACGCTATTATTTGATCCCCGCCTCCATTATGCACTTCTTGATGTATCCTTCCCCACAAACCATAGGAAAACTTTTTCAGAAGAACATATTATTCACTTTTGTATTACTGTGGTCATCAGCATCCCCCTTTTTTCGTAAAGAAATTTATTCCGCAACCACATTCAAACTTTCAAGTCCAAATTATACTTCTCCATATTCTTTCTCAAGACATATATTTGCTAAGGATGGATTTATCATCGTACAATATTTTGTGAAGCATTATACACCATATGTAGTTAGGAGACAGCTTTAATTGCGGTTGGTAGCTATTGTGATGGTTACCATTGCAGATAATGTGACCATTGCAATGCATATTATGATTGATGCCATGCATATAAAATTTTTGTATGTTTGTATATAAAATTTTTTATGCCATGCATATTATGTCGTGACTAAATTTTGTAATTTGTAATAACACCGCAATTGCAAGGTGATGTGAGACAAGATTGCAGTCGCATCACGTAATTCCATATGCAATTTAAAATACCAACAGGCTGCTCATCTGTCACACTCACTGCATGTATATACATCTACATTTTATCAATTCCTCGACTATGCTATAGAATAAGTTTTTCTCCTCCAGATTAAATTAACAAAACAAAGATTCTGTAAGTAGGGTTACAACTACTTTGGACTCCACGAATAGTTAAGGGAATCAGGATTCCCTCTCATCCGATTAAGACCAAGCCGAATGACCCCTTGTCCAGATGTATACTTAATTAGCTTATTAATTACGAGTTGGGTCCCATCTTAGCTGTACTCAAATCTTGTTTTTATATTATATGTGTAACAATAATACTATTCCTAGCATCTATATTTTTCAAACATCCAAATACCTTATTCACATAATATATAGGTCTCATCACTTATTTGAGAAATTCTTACTTGCTCCCGATGCAAAACATGTGTTTTACTTTGATCCATTAATCATTTGACACATTGGTTATGTGGGTCCCTTGTGCTCCCTAGAATAAAGTTTTTAACCATGGTTAATTAAATCAATAAAATTTAAATTGGGTTTTGCTAGCATTTTATCTCCAAAATTTTCAGCCCCTTTGTTTTCTGCCTTCAATGGCGTAAATAATCTTGTTTTTTCTCTACAAGCCACACCTCCCCACACATCCTTTCTCACTCTACAAAATATTTGCAGCAACTCCGCCACCGATTTCGACTAAAATGTACCTCTCTATCGACGGAGCTGCCAACGGGGGTGATGCAAGTCTAGATGGATTTCTCATAGCTGAGATCGCAAAAAGGAACAAGATAATTGTACTGCTTTTGCAATGGCAGATCTGCTAGAGCACTATGTCAGTGGCTAATGGTTATATGGCAGAATAGGATATCTCTCTTTATCTAATAAATCAATTGTTCTTGGCCAATTTTATCGTAATTCCATCCTAAGGAAAAAAATTTTGTGTCGAAGAAGAGAGAATCTGACCAACAACAAATTTGAAAAAATAATTAAAAAACTTTGAATTGGAAACGAAAGGGGATCTAAAAAGCTGAAGCTATAAATTTTTTTGTTTAAAAAAAACCACCATAGTTTATTTAACTATGGTTATATTGTTTAGTTATAATTTTTGAAATATTATATAATAGGAAGCAGGTGGGACTCACTTAGCTAATGTGTCAAATGACTAATGGATCAGAGAAAAATACATATTTTACATTGGAGCATATAAGAATTTCTCCACTTATTTTTTCTCTTAACTTATTCTCTTTATCACTCTTTTCACACCATAATAATTGTTTACACCCACATGGGTGTTAACATAACATTTTCCTTATACGTATGTCATACTCTCCTGCATATGCAAATGCAAGAATAGTTACTTAATTATGTTATTTATATTATTTTTAAACAGATTAAAAGGTACTTTTAAAATAATGGTTGAGATGTTATTCTAAATCAATCAATGTTTGAAGGATATATTTTTTTAAAAAAACCTAAAATATAGTACAAACTAAATAACTTGGATATCAAAATATACTGTATACAAAAGTGAAATAGATCTACTTTATGGTAATGTAAGAGAAATATAATTGGAAAAATTACACTTTACTCTTGAACTATATGTCATATGCACTTTATTTAGATTCTAAACTTTAAAAATGTTTGATTCGAGCATTAATTTTTATTGAATGTGCAATTTGACCCTTCTACTAATTTTTCTATCAATTATTAACAAAATTATGACAAATTTAAGAAATCTAGGATATCGAGTTATACATTTAGGACAATTTAGGAGGTCCATTTGCACATATTTCAAAAATTTAACTGGTATAGTATACTTATTTTGACTTAGATTCATATTTGTGAAAGTTTAAGGGATCAATTGGTAAATATTCCAAAATTCAGAAGGTATATTATACTTAATTTGACTAAAATGTATATTTGATAAAGTTCAATGTATCAATTTACACCTTTTTAAAGTTTAGGAATTAAAGTGCACATGACCTATATATAATTTATTAAGGGGATAAAGGGCATTGTTTCGATATTATATAAACGTAATCGTATTGTGTATATAGTCAAATGATGATACAATTCATAAATAAAAAGCTCCTCAAATTCAAAAACCCTCTCAAAATATGTTTAGATCGGTGGTGGTGATTCGTGAAATAAAATGAAACTGGACAAAATGACTTTAATTTTCTTCAGATTTTTAAAACAATGATAAAATATGATGATATGTATGGAACTCGTTTCATTTAATTTTATTCTATACTTCAGTTGTATGACTCTCTTTTCGTTGTTTGAATTTTTTCTCTTTTTTTGACCAATACAAAATAGAATAGTATTGAAAGCAACTCATTACTTCATCTTCTTCCTACAATGGAGTAAAAAAATTTCTTCTGGTCCATACCTCTTCTTTTCTATTATATTTCATTTCATTCCAACCCATTCCATTACATATTTCACCCACCATCCCTATCCAAACAGAGCCTAAAAATTTCTCACCTCATCATTTATTTCACACCTATATATATATATATGCCTGCCACCCTATTCTCTGACCAACTCGCAGCACACACTTCAATTTACGCTAGCTTACACAAGCCCTAGGAAACACACACACACACACACTTACTTTTTCTTGTTCTTGTTATCTGTTTATTGTTATATAAGAATGTCTGGCGTCTGGGTTTTCAAGAACGGCGTGGTCCGCCTGGTTGAGAACCCGGGCGCAGAGGCGGGAGAGGGGGACGGCAGCAGGGGCCGAGTTCAAGGCGGAAGGTGCTGGTTCACACGGCAAGCAATGAGGTGATCACCTCCTACGCCGTGCTGGAAAGCAAGCTCCGTTCTCTTGGGTGGGAGCGTTACTACGAAGACCCTGACCTGCTTCAGTTCCACAAGCGCTCCACCGTGCACCTCATCTCCCTCCCTAAGGATTTCACCAAGTTCAAGTCCATGCACATGTATGACATAGTCGTCAAGAACAAGAACTCCTTCGAAGTCAGGGACATGTAGGTTTATGTATGTATATATATATATATATATATATAAGAAGAATTATATATAATCACTACTATAAACACCGACGCCCGTTACTCCTCATGTATACTTTGGGAAGGTCTCTACCTGTTCAAAGTGATTGTGACATTAATTTGTTTGTGTATTGTAGGTGAGTATGTGTTTTGATTACTATATATATATATATATATATATGTGTGTGTGTGTGGGCCTGTGGGGTACTATATATATGTGATAGATGAATGGTGAAGACCGAGCTAGAGTGGTGAGTGTCATTTGTGTGTGGTGCTCTGTAACTAATCTTTGTAGTTTGTACTCATTCTAAAAGTTCAGCTTTTCTAATCTTGTGTGATCTATATTGATATATTCCCTTTGACTGTCTACTATCTATATAAATGAAAGAGAGAGTAGTATAAACTTGAAATAGATTTTGTAGTCATTATAAATAACAAGAGTAATAAACATTTTAGTCACCTTATTAAAAATAGACAGGCATATGTATAAATATGTGAAACTGTGTAATTCATCCACGTATATATTTATATCGGTCATGATAATTGATTCTATGTATTTATTAGTCATATCATCATATTTATTATATTTAAAAAACATAACTAAAATTTATACATATATTGTAGCATCAATCATAATATTTGACTCTTCCATTCACTACTTAAAAAATCATGCAAATAAAAGATTTTGATTGGATAATATTATTTTTAATGCATCAAAATTAAATTCAATTTCTAATTATTTATATATATTCATCCCAAATATCTCAATTATAGGGTGACTGGAAATATATGTATGCGTAATGAATCTTTTCTTTATCTGATTCTTTTGTCACTTTCCATGAGGAACACATCTCGAATGATAAAGTTGCTTTTTCCGGAGAAATGGATTCTTTTATATAAAGTTTGAAGTGATTTTTGTTCTGATTTCAGATGCATGGTCGACGGCCGGAAATGACAAGAAAATTGATGTGACATAACAAATTTTATTTTGTTAAATTAATTAGGAATTAATAGTTGAGTAAAATAATGAGCATTATTATTTCAACACTTAAAATTAAGTGTCCAAATAAAATATCTATTTTATTATCATTATATGTGATAGATAAGTGGAAATAATAGAGATTATCATCACATCCAATAATAATAAAATGAGTGTCTCATTTAATTACTCAATTTTAAATATTAAAATAATATTTTTATAAAATAATAATATTCATAAAACAAATATTTTTCCTCATAAAAGAAAGAAATGCTCATACTTGCAATGCATAATATTATTTCAAGTAGATGTTTAATAAAAATATTTACTCTATTTTTATTAGATGCGATGAATTATAGATCATATTTAATAATAATAAAATTATATATTTATTTTTAAATGTTAAAATAATATTTTTAAACTGACAATAGCGTGATGAGAAGCAAAGATAATTTAAGATCACAAAGACAAAAAAAGCGCAACAGACCAACAAATACAATATCCAAAGAAAGAAAGTAAACTTATAGAGCAAGAAACAACAGCACCGTGCAGAGGAATATTCGTAGATCATACAAACGCCATTCTGATTATAAATTGTAGTTACGGTTGTGGTTGTATTGCAACGCGAAAAAGTGCAGGAAAACACTGTTGACACCGCCACAATGCCAATGTGATGTATTGCGAGGGCACCACAAAAGCAATTCTCTTGGGCAGTTGCGAACAAATTAAACCGATGAGCGCAGCCAAGCTCAAAACTCCTTAAAGCTTAAACCTCCCGCTGCACTGTGAGATCATTCATCAAAGGCAGAGACGAGAGACAGGTCCTCAAGCGCGGCAGCTTTTCGGCGTCATCAGTAACTAACAGCCCACCAAAAGCATGACCTAGTGTATACATTTATAAAAACAAAATACAATAAAATAAGTCAAACTTGTTGCAGCACATGTATGCTCCTATACACTATGCACCGATAATCGTGGGAGAAATCCGTACTGCACACGGCATACATAAATAATCATGCATGGGACATCCATAACCGCATGGAATTGTTAAATTGTTAGGAAGTCCTGAAAAACTGCTCCTGTGATAAAACGATCTTCATGAGAACAAATAAAATAATTAAATTGTTAGATGTTATGAGAATAAAAAAAATATTTAGTCTATTTTATTTATTAATCGACATATTAATGATTGTATTAAAGATGTATAAAAAGTGAGAGATAGTAGTGTTAATTAATAAATGAAACGATCAAATCATGCAATCAAAACAATTAATTATTATATCTCGTAGGAGCATAGCTCTCTCCACACACGGATTACTCATTCATACACATCTTGAACTTGAGACCACAAGTGTCTAAAGGATAGTCGTCTCACATTTCAAATATCTATGCTTTTTTTGGTACATATCAAATATCTCCTTTATTATTTGTTCATGTTGTTCTTTTTTCCTGACTGATGGAAAGAGGCTGGTCGCGGTTCGCCAAATCAGCCATTTTTTACGGGTTGGGTTGAAGTTTTGAGTCCACAAAAAAATTTTAGCCTGCCTAACCCGTCCTGCTTAACCTGGGTTTTGGCGAGCTGGTTGGACTTGACCAACGGGCCAAGTCATTTTATTTTTTTTAAAAAAAATTCATAATTTATTGATAAAGAAAAGTAAGAAATGTGTGACCCAAAAAGAAAAAAGTAAGAAATGTGTATACTCACTAACACAGTAACACTATACGTTGACATTATTCACTCAAAGTTAAAATTTAAAAATAAAACAGTGTCATAACTCACAAACAACACTATTGATAATAATATTTTTTAATCAAAGTTAGTGTATAGTTGTTATGGACCTTGAAAAATTAGATATACATAAATAAAAAATATTATTTAAAAACTTTTTTTAAAAAAATTAAGGAAAATATTAAAAAATACTTTTTTGGAATTTTTTTATTTTTTGACGGGCTGCCTGCCCCCCTCTAAAATGGATTAGGAATAATTGTTTCAGCCTATTTTATTATGACGGCCCTGTCCAATTCCATTTTTTGTAGGCTTTTAACGATGTGAGTTAAACGGATAGGTTAACCCGTTTTGACATCCCTACTCGAGACTATCCTCTTGTGATTGTTTAATTATATGATAGCTTCACAGGTTTTTAATTTTATTCCCAATAATTGTACAGTTATAGTTCCCCTTCATAAGTTTTAGATTCATAAAATTTATTAGAAAAAGAAAATGCTTGGAAAAAAAACAAGATTTGAATATTGTACGGAAGCATTTCTCATCATCAATATCGAATACATCCATTGTATGAAATGCCAGCACTACATGCATTTTTTACATTCTGCTGCAAAGAGAGAACCTTTCATTAGTATCTACTTTAAAAATCTTCCATACCCCAAATATTTTCCCCAAGATATTACACAAACGACCATGCATGCATTGGACCCAAAGTTTTTGGCTACAGGCATGAATGATTCCGAGCAACATGTTGGATCATAAGGATCTCTCCAATGCCTGTCCTTTCCATCAGTTCCCTTCTCAACCAATTGAAAACGCACGAAATTGAACTAAGGGATAAGACCCTTATTTTATTTTGGTCAAAAGGATAAGACACCTTATCGCCAATTTTCTGGGGAAATATGGCAATTAACATATAACAAAAAGAAAATACCCATAAAACGAAAACAAAGAGAAATTCTACAGCTAGCTCGCAGTCTCATCAATCATGCGCGGTGTGGTGGTATACCTGAAGCCCATTCTGTTCTTGCATGGGCTATGATGCTCTTTTCCATTGAGTGGTCAGTTTCTTGCCTTATGTGGAAGCGCAAAAGGAATGAATGTCATGGTGAAAGTTGATCTATATATATGTTACTTTTATCACTTCCTATCCTATCCGCGAAGAATGGGAAAAATTAGATCGAGAAATGCTAAATTTTCGGAAAATATTGTCAAAATTTTCAATAAAAAGATAAGTACGACTATCAAATGTAACAAATTAGTATAATTAATGATTGGCTTATAGCGTGTTTAATTCTACGTTTGTAGAATTGATTTTAAGGAAAATTGATTCTGTTAGAATTGATTTTGTAGGATTAATTTTAAAGTAAAGTGATTTTTTTTTTTGGTTACAAATGAAAAATAAAAACAGACACTAACCATGCAAATACCCACTCCCTAATATATCCTCACAAAGGTGAGGTAATAAGGTGGGAAGGGGAGTTTGCCAAAACTTAATAGTATCATCATTGGTACTACCCAATTTAGCCATTCCATCAGGGAATTAATCTCGCGTATCCCATGAGACAAACGTACCCAGTCCCCAAAATAGGATACCTCATGAGAATAGCAACACAAGAATGATGCTTAGTCCAAGAATTGGATGTGAGTAAAGTGATGGCATGAAATGAGTCACTTTCACACCACACCAAACGATAACCTTTTTCCCACACTCTGGCAAGGCCAACTCTTATCGCCATAAGCTCAGCAAATAAAAGAATTATTCCTAAGATATCCAGAAAATCCCTCAATCCATGTCCCATTTGAATCTCTAGGACCTGCCAAACCCCGCACACATTGCATTAACAACCCAACAATGACTACCATCAGTGTTCAATTTAACTTCCTCTTCCTCCTTTAGCCCAGCATACCACACGTGGAACCATAGAGCGACGTTGATTAGAAGACAAGTGCATTCGGATGGAATGAATGTCCACAAGTAGCAAGGCTAACACCTTATCCATCTTCCACAAAGATGGCTCAAAAGTTGTTTATTACGCCAACACCAAACCCACCATAAACCCACTGCAAAGGACAAGTTAAATGAAAATCTCAAATGCATATTTAAAGGTTGAAGAGTTGTGGATCCTTCCAAAACCCAATTCAAGCCAAAGAAGTCGGGAGTGACAACAATCATGGAGGCAATGCAAAAGATCTTCCTCCCCAAGACCACATCTGGTACAAACTGGTGAAGGAGCAATTTGCCTATTAAACCTAAATTTAGCAATAGGAAGAGAGTGATATATCTCCAGATTAAAAACTTGAACTTCTCAGGAACTAGCAGTTTCCAAACCCATATCCAAGACCCTCCAACCTCTACAGAAGTACAATCCTGAACTAACCAACGATAGCCACTTGCAGGAGAATATTCACGTTTCCCGCCCAAGCCGCGCCAAACCGCATCACGCTCACCCCACGTGGTAAAGAACGATCCTCTAGAAAGCAACAAACTTTTTCAGGTAAGGAGTATTCAAGATATTAAAGTGCCATTGGTTATCCCACCAAAGATCACGAATACGAGCTCGAATCCGAAATATGGACGAAATCTACCATAGTAGCCACTTGTTCCCTTCCCACCAACCATCGTACCATAAAGAGGCATTTCCCGAACCAAGAGAGAAATGAAAACCATCCTTCAGCTTCACCGCCGCTTTGCTAATCCCTCGCCATATGTAGGAACACGCCCTGATGGTATTGAGTGAAAGACCGAGCCATGATTAAGATATTTTGCCCATAGGACTTGAACCCAAATCTTTGGTGAATTATTTTCAATGAGCCACACCAGCTTCCCAAGTAAAGCCGTATTTGTGTTACGAGCTCCCCTAATTCCAAGACCCCCACAACTCTTCTGTCAAGTTAAAACTTTCCAAGCAACAGGATGGAAACCGCGATGGTTTGGCTGATTACCCCAACAAAATCCCTCACAAATCTATCAATACGATCACACACCCCCTCCAGGAGCCACAATGATTGCATAGTGTAGACAGGAAGAGATATCAATACAGACTTAGCTAAACATAGGCGGCCTGTTTATTGAGTAAACATTTCTAGCAAGAAGCTAGTCGTTTTTTCACCTTCTCAAGAATAGTATGGAAAGCGCTTTAGTTACACGCCCCTGAAGGATAGGAACACCCAAGTAACTTCCCAAGTTGCCTGTAAATCTACTGAAGTTAGCTGTGACAAAACATCTTTCCTTTAAGCCGACATAATGCAAAATTTATGCATAATATCCATAACACCCCGAACTTGAGACTTTTTCCCACAACAGAAAGAAGCACATCATCGCAAAGAGTAAATGAGAAATACCTGGACCACCCTGAGAAACATGAATAGGATTCCATGTGCCATTACCCACCGCCTCCTGAATCATGGTTGATAACTTTTCCATACATAGGACAAACAAATAAGGAGACATAGGATCCCCTTGTCGCAACCCCTCGAAGGCGTAAATGGGTCAAGTCTCCCCCATTCCATAGAATAGACAATTGAGATGAAGAAACACAATGCATAATTAAACGAATAATAATTTGGGAGAAACCGAAATCCTCCAACGTCGTCTCCAAGAAGTTCCATTCCACCCTATCATAGGCCTTTTCTAAATCAATTTTTAAAGCTACTACCCCTTTCTTGTTCTTAGAGGACTGCATCCAATGTAAAGCTTCCTGGGCCAAAATAATATTATCTGTTGTCCCTCTACCTGGAATAAAACTACCCTGAAGGGGACCAACAAGGTACTCAAGGAGAGGCCTAATCGATTTACCAATACCTTAGTGATTATTTTGTATATCACATTGCAAAGGCTTATCGGACGAAAATCCTTAAAGTAGGTAGGGTACTCCACCTTAGGGATCAACACAAGGAGAGTCTCCGCCAAGCTCGGTCAAACCACCCTGTAGCAAAAGCCTCATGGACTAGTTGGAACACCTCAAAACGTACCACATGCCAATATTGCTTAAAGAAAATAGCTTGAAAGCCATCAGGCCCTGGAGCCTTATAAGAGTGCATAGACATGACTGCTCTTGTCACCTCCTCCATAGTTACAAGGGCCACAAGACTAGCGACATCAACATGGTTGATAACTGGCACTTTCACCTGTTTACAAGAAGAAATATCATGGTTCCCTTCAGATTTAAAAAGATTATTGTAAAAATGATTAGCCGCAAGCTGAAGAGTCTCCTGGTCAGTGCACCAAATTCCCCCATCCACATGAAGACCATGAATTTTATTTTGTTTTCTTTTGGTTCCGTCTAAGCATGAAAGAACTTGGTGTTCTTATCCCCAAACTTAACTCTATCTTCTCTGGACTTCTGGAACCACAACATCTCTTCCTGTAGAGAACATCATCATACCCCTTGCGCAAGGAAATTTCAAGCTGTTTGAGAGATGAAGAATCACAAACCTCCAACTCCTTCTGCACACCTGAAATCCTAGCCTCTAGAATACGCTTTCTTTTACCTATATTCCCAAAGACCCGTTTATTGAACAATTTAGAAGCTGTTTGAGTTTCCTGCAAGCAAACACCTACATTACCTCCCCCAACCCTCCAGGACTCACAAACTACCTGCTCATAGTCCTTATGCATTGCCCAAGCGCCAAAAAACAAAACGGTCGTTCCGTCCTAGGCCCCCCTTCAGGCCTCATACGCAGCAAGAGAGGTGTATGATCTGAATAAAGACAAGTGAGATTCTCTACATAAGCTTCCCCAAACATAGTTCTCCAGCTAGGATTAGCTAGGACACGATCTAGTCTCTTAGCCACAGAACGAGTTCTAGCCATACGACGAAACCAAGTAAAACGTTAACCAATAGCACCTAAGTCCATTAGCCCACAATCATCCATAGTAGCAAGGAACATATCCGCTCTAGTAGTCAGGAAATTACCTCCCTTAACTTCAGAGGGATGAATTACTTCATTGCAATCGCCCAATAGCAACCATGGTCCCTGAATAATTTGAGCCAGATCACGCAAGTAAGCCCATAGCATCACCTTATTTATAGGAACAAGACTACCATAAATAGCACTACAACACCACTTAGCACGAGAAGTCACAAACTCAAGCGTTACACATTGGGAATGAATACCAACAACTCTCCAGCTTTTAGAAGTAGAAACCATTAACCATACCACCAGAATGACCTCTAGCCTTAGACAGACCGCCCGTGAGCCAAGCTTCTCCTAGAAGGATTTAACATTATTGTATTGGGTATGGGTTTCCAATGCAATAAAAACTTCTGGGTTAAACCTTTTTACTAGCTCTCTCACATGACGTTTCCCCCTGACATTCACTGCACCCCTCAAATTCCAAGACACCATCTTCTAATCTGAACAATCCATAGAAAATAATAAAAGAAAAGAAATCCAGAAGGAAAGACAATTAACCTTAGGCATAGTCCATCGTTATTGAATGATAAAGGGTTCCACCTCACCCTTTTCCAACTCCCTGTGAACTCTCACCCCAAGCTGAAGAGCCACATTATCCAGAATAGTCTTTTTGATGGGTGATGATCCTACTCGCTCCGTTTGGCCACAACCTTTGGCGGGCTAATTGTGCTCCCACCTGCATTAGGTTGCACTATGTTTTGAGGGTCCTGATGAGCTATCTTCTTGGCCTCCTTATTGCGCGTGGCTTGAAAGACAATGGGTTCCTTCACCCTTGGGCTCTCGAATGACCAAGGGCCCATTTAATTTAGATGGAATTGGGGGGATTTTCATAGCTAATGACTTTCCAGAGGATTCTCCACGTTGCATATGTTTGCTCCCTCCATGCAGCCCTACACCAACAATTCTCTTTCCTTTATCAAAATTTATGGGATTTTGTATTGAAATATTCTTTCTCTGTTGTCTCTGCTTTGAATTTTTCCTTGGGCCCACCACTTGCCAATTATTTGAAGTTTATGTTCTCCAAAAGTGATTCAAGTAAGAAATTTTTACTTTTCCTATAATCAACTCTAGGAATAAGAATTGATTTTGAAATTTTCCAACCAAACAAGATAAAAAAAAAAATTTAGAATCAATTTCAGGATTCCCAGCCCCCAAACAAAAAACCAAACATGCTATTAATCATGTAAGAGTCGATACACATATTGCATATTCACAATATTCTAACGAATAAATTAAGGATTAGATGCCAATTTTGACCCCTAAAAATATATTGGGAAATAAATTAGTCCTTCATGATTTAAAAATTTCATATTCATCTCTCACAATTACAATAAAAAGGAATAATTTGGTCCCTCGCTCCATGAGGCCTGTATGGTAATTTTTTTAATTGTATGGACTTATATGGAAGGACTAAGTTGTCTTATTTTTTAAATTGTGAGAGAACAATAAAAAAATTTAAATTTTAAAGGATTAATTTGCCCTGAATATATTTCTAGGATCAAAATGAAGAATTACTACGAATTAAGACAAAGATCATGCCTGTCTAGTATTTTTCAATTAATTCTCCCTTTGTCTTCTAGTGAGCTTGGCTTTTTTGACTATCCGGAAAGCCACTGAAGCTCATTCCTTGTCGTGCACTCTTGTACACATTCAATACGAAGTTTGCAGCTGTGCCTTCTTGCTTCATGAGTTTCTTCGAATTTAAATTTCTTTATTTAAATTACATCATTTAGTAATGTTAGTAATGTACTCAGAGTCTTTTATATCTTAGATACCTTCGTAGACATAATTTAAAATTATTCTCATTATTTGTTTGTGCTGCCGCGGCTGTAAGACTTACAAGTCTTCGAGAAAGTCGGGTGATATATAGAAAAATATTATTTGTTTTCACAAGGGATAGTCACCGTATCGACTTACATCTCACCTATCATTTGATGAAATGTGGACTACTTGAATGAGGTCCATACCCCATCAAACAGTGGATGAGATATTAGTCGGCAAGGTGTCTCATGTATTGTGAGTACAAATAGCATAACTCTATATTTTTTGTTTTTGATCTGAAGTCGGGTGTAAGTGTAATGTTATGGATTAAATATCGGCATGTTCTCAGGTAAAAATGATATTGTTATTTTCATCTTACAGATCTTATGTGGTCTAACAATAAATTGACATGTGTAAGTGATGAAGTTCCAGACAGTGTGTTGAAGTTACTGCACGTGAAATAAAAAGTTGTTGCCCTGACATTTGCAGGACCTATTTTTCTCTTTCTCTTGTTTTTCTCTCACCTAGGTTTACAACTTTTTGTATATAGGTTTACAATATTTTGTGTAGGTTTACAAGTTTTGCATCCTGGTTTACAACTTTTGCATAGAGATGTCAAAACGAGTTGAGTCGCCAGGTTGGTCCGCCAACCCGCCATTTTCAGCGGGCTGGGTTGAAGTTTGGAGCCCACCAAAAAATTTCAACCCGCTTAACCCGCGAGCTTAGACGGGTTAGGGCCTTAGCCGGGCCAAGTCTTTTGTATTTTTTAAAAAAAATTTCATAATTTATTGATAAAAAGTAAGAAACGTATGATCCAAAAAAGAAAAAAGTAAGAAATATATACATACACCAATACAATACCACTTTACAATTGACATTATATACTCAAAGTTAAAATTAAAAAATAAAACGTGTTATAACTCACAAATAACACTATTAATAATAATATTTTTTAGTCAAAACTAGTGTATAATTGTTATGGACTTTGAAAAATTAGATATACATAAATAAAAAAATATTTTTTTAAAAAAATCATCAAAACATTAAAAAAATATTTTTTTAATTTTTTTTAATTTTTTAAGGCGGGTTAGGCTGATGGTTTACCATTTATTTTGACGGGTCAGCCCACCTTGCCCCATTTTTGGCGGGCTTTTGGCGGGATAGGCCTAAATGGGAGCCGACCCATTTTGACATCTCTATTTGCATATGATTTCACATTTAATCCTAAACTTGTTTAGTATGTGTTCTTGGTTTACAACTTTTGCGTAATATTTACAATTTTTTACATATTGATTTATAACTTTTTGAGTATTGGTTTACAACATTTGTAACTTGCATTTACAATTTTTTAACTTCAATTTCCAACAATAACAGCAAATCTCAACTTTAGAGAGTTATTTTCAATTTATTTTGTTGAAAAAATTGAAAAAAAATCATTTATATCTTAAAACATAAACCATAAACACATCAAAAATAAAATTTCATGATTTTTGTCAACTTATGTCTGAATAGCGTTGATTAAAGAATTCAAATTGAAGTAACAGTAAATAAATCTAATTCATAAAGTATTTTTACAATACATATAAAATTCAGAACATTCAATTTTATATTATTATCGTGCATCTTGTTTAATTGTAAATCGGTTTACAACTTTTGTATAAAGATTTACAACTTTTTGTATATAAGTTTACAACTTTTGCATATGGTTTATAACTTTTTTATATATAAATTTAATAGTTTAATATATTATAAATGCGTGTTATGAAATATTGTAAACTAATGCCCAAAAGTTGTAAACCAGGACACAAAAGTTGTAAATTATTGAGGACACATATTAAACAGGCCAATGATTAAATGTGAAATTATATGTAGAAAAGTGGTAAATCAGGATGCAAAAATTGTAAACTTATATGCAAAAGGTTGAAAATCTATACACAAAAATTTGTAAATCGATTTACAATTAAACAAGATGCACAATAATAATATAAAATTGAATGTTCTGAATTTTATATGCATTGTAAGAATGCTTTATGAATTAAATTTATTTACTGTTACTTTTAAAATTACTTCAATTTGAATTCTTTAATCAACGCTATTAAGACATAAGTTGACAAAAATCGTGAAATTTGATTTTTCATGTGTTTATAGTTTATGTCTTAAGATATGAATAATTTTTTTCAATTTTTTCAGTAACAAAATGAACTAAAAATAACTCTGTAGAAGTTGAGAATTGCGTTATTGTTGAAAATGAAGTTAAAAAATTGTAAATGCAAGTGACAAAATATTGTAAACCAATACTCAAAAAGTTGTACACCAATATGTAAAAGTTGTAAATTAGTACGCAAAAATTGTAAACCAATTGAAGACACATACTAAACAAGTTTAGGATTAAATGTGAAATCATATGCAGAAAGTTGTAAACTAGTATATAAAAAATTGTAAACCTGGACACAAAAAGTTGTAAACCTATATGCAAAAGGTTGTAAACTGGGTGAGAGAGAAACAAGAGAAAGAGAAAACAAGTACTGCAAATATCAGGACAGGAACTTTTTGTTTTACACACAGGAACTTTAAGACACTGTGTTCACAACTTTATCACTTACATATGTTAATTTATTATTAGACCACATAAGATCTGAAGATGAAGATAACAATATCATCTTTACCTGAAAACGCACCTTAAATATCACGTCATGGGTCAAGCTACATGTAAAGAGTGTGGGCCAATTGGAGTTGGATCTTGTTTCATGGTCAACCTAAAGATTACCCCAGACCCAAAAAACAAAAAAAAGGGTACAGATCACCCTCACTTTTTTTTTTAAAAAAAGGAGTAAAATACAATCTCATATCTCTTGAGACTTGAGAGGTGATATTATTACACTCTCATCCCCTTTATTTCTAAAACAAAAACCTCCTTTCCCTATAAAATTAAGATAAACTACACTTTAACTCATTTTGATTTTTTTATTAATTCTTTATTTTCTCATTTTTTTCATTTTTTTATTTTTTACTAAAACATCCTTTATTAATTATACATAATTTTTTACAAAATAAAATACGTGGCTTATAATAATATAAAATATTGAGTTATATATAATATATTTAATTTTAAATTATTATTATATTAAGAAACAAAATATTAGAAGTAAAAATAATTATTAGTAACTGTAATTTGTAATAGTTATTTATTAACATAAAAATTATGTATTTCTTTCAAATAGTAATTTATATTTTAATTGTAACAGCACAAAAGTTTTTAGTTATGTTCTTCGTAATTTATCATTATAAACAAAATTAATAAATATTTTTTATATTTTATATGTACTGATATTCTAACTGAAAAATCTGTTATTTTTTTAAAGATAATTATTACAAATTATTGTGACTATTAATAATTTATTTTCTTAATATAGTAAAAATTTAAAATTAAATTAAATGCATGTATATATAAATATATCAATATTTTGTATTTGTATTATTATAAGCCACTTTTTTTATTTGTAAAAAAATTTATATATATATATATATATATGTGTGTGTGTGTGTGTGTGTGTGTGTGTATTTAACTATTAAAAAAGGGCAGTTTGGTCGAAGATTAAATGATGAGTATGAGTAAAATGAAGAAATGCTTTAAAAATTGAAAAATAAATTAAAGTGTAGCATTTCTCAAATTTTTAGAGGGGAGAGTGTATGTTTTAGAAATAAATGGGATTATGAAAGAGGAGTATAATAAAGTCTTCTATAAAGGGAGGAATTGTATTTTACTCTTGACAAAAACTTTCAAGACCAAATAACAACGATTGTGGTCAAGGCCTATAGGCAGTGGCAAGATTCCTTTTTTATTTGAATAAACAAATATTCTTCTTCCTCATCCAGCACCAACAACACGCACCCGCTTCCCCTCCTCCTCCTGAACCTAAGGGTATATTTATGAGTTTGGGTTTTGGAGGAAATGTGATTTAATATAATTTTACATTACAAGTCCTTCTCTCTTCCTTTCCCGCCAAAATCCAAACTAAAAACATAAGCTTCCTTTGTAAATCCTTTGTAAAATACCCACTTAATTGGGGGAACTAGCCTAATGGAGATTTTCTCCATGATTGTCCAGTAAAACCCCCTTTCCTTTTCTGATATTTTTCCTTTTTATCTTTTGTAGGTTGTCTCATCTCCTTACTATTATAAGTTTGTTTGATTGAGTTTCTTTTGGCAGCAACATTGTTTAATCTGTGAGATTTGCAATAAAGTATACATCCTATTTTTATCACGTTTGATCACACTCTTGGCGGTGTCGTGTTGTATCATAACAGGTAATAAATCAACGATTTATGTTAGTGATAATTTTTTTTAGACTATTGTTTCTATTTTCATCCCAATGTTCAACTCACCTTATTTAATTTGTGGGGTTGCACTTGTATAATCCAAGATAAAGAGTTAATCACCGAAAGGACTCAGAGAGTTTTTAGTAAAAGCTTTATCTATGTGTTTATTCTCTGTTGATTGGATGAATCTCTAATGTAAAGAAGCTTACACAGTTTAAAGAAGGCGTTTGGAATACTGGGTTTAGTCTATTAGGATGTCTAAATATTTAGTTTGTGTGATCTAGGCAGCCTTCTCTTACACCCTAAGCCAATTGCAAACCATGCGCCTTTGTATTATTTTCTTCCGTGAATATAGGCCCGCTGTATGAATGAATAGTTTATTTATTCAACAAAGAAAAAACCACGTAATGTGTTTTGGGAGGTGGTATTGGGGTCGGCCATTTTGTCCAGATTTTCACATTGGTCACCCCTACTTCCCATTTAGACAACTACAATCCCAATGCCTTTGTAAAATGTGTACATGGGACAGTGGTTCGATCCTTGGAGTCTCTGACTCCAGTCCCCCATCCCCCCAAACCTGAACCAAAAACAAAAAAAAAACTACAATCCCAAAAGAGATACCTTACCCGGAAAAAAAAAAAATACCACTCCCACAAAATGAAAAATAACTATTTGCATAGAAATTGAAAAACGCAAATACATTGATTAGCCATAAGGCAGTATAAAGGTATAGAAATAGAAAATACTAGATAATCAAAATTTTATATCCAGAATAATGTGGCAGAATTAATAGTTCTTAAATAAATTGATAAATCATACTACTTTATTTCATCCAACAATTATCATGATGTCTATTAACGATTCTATATATATTTTTCTAGATGTGTTGCATTACTCTATAAAAATTAATGCATCACTTGTTTCCATAACCACACAATTTTGCAATCTAATTTAAAGAGCAAAATCAGATTTCTAAATAGAACAAATTCCTATGTAAAGAGCAGTGCTTAGAGTTAATATCATTTTAGTCACTATCTTTATATTTGTGAATAATTTTAGTCCTTAATTTTTAAAATTAGTCAATTTAGTTTTGACATTGCAAAATCTAAGTTATTTTAATCACTTAACTCACTTTTATGTAGCATTCCATCAATTAAATAATGATAAGTAATCTTAAATAATATCTCCACATACCTTATATCATTTAAAATATAGTAGAGTTTAAAATAACTCATTTTGGTGTCTAAAATTACATAAAATAAGTCATTTAAATTTCTATTTTAAATTATAAAAATGACTCATATTATGCAATGTTAGATACCAAAATGAATTATTTTAAACTTCATTCTACTTTAGAAGACAAATAATATGTTAATATATCACTTAAGGTTATCTATCATTATTTAATTGATAAAATGTTAAATAAAAGTGAATTGAGGACTAACAGAACTCACATTTTGTAATGTTAGGACTTTTACTCATTTTAAAAGTTAATGACTAAAATTATTTACGAGTATAAAGTGGAAGACTAAAATGACTATTAACTCGAATAGTGCTTATTTCTCATAGAAACGAAGTTCTGCCATAAACTCTTGGCTCTGGGGGCAATACCAAGCAACTGCTTTGGCTGAACCAAGTACTTGCAATGCATATTCAATTGCAAATACTGATTCCTTTGGACGTATGATATTAGGGTCCTTAAGATCAAATGCAAATCCTGAATCAACTCTGAAACTGACTGGACCGGCAATCTGCAAGACAAGATATGCAATAAAACATGTTTTGGTAACTTAACAGCAGCTTCAAGAACCAAATGCTCATGAACCAAATGTATGCAGTGAAAATCAGAAGAGTACTAATGAGGAAAGAATGCTTTGGCAAGTAAAAGGCAGCCCCGCATAGCAAAATATGTAAGAAATTAGGGGTGTGTTTGTTTTTTGTTTCATTTCCTGCTCTCATTTTCCGTTTACAGTCCATTGTTTTTGGTTTTTAGGATTTTGTTAAAGAAATAATAAATACAGTACAACTCGGCCTATGCGAAGTTTTATTGCAAAACTTAGCATAGCCGGTCCCATGCCAAGGTAAAAGAGGAGAGTTGTGGCTATTGACAGCCAATGTAAGAAAGTTGTTGAATCTTTATGGCATAGATCAAAATTTTCACCATTTACTAAAAAATTTCTTGAAAAATAGGAAACAAATTGAAAATAAAAACCAAATAGACCCTAGATTAATGTTTCAAAGTGCACTCTCCATTTTGAATAATCAATAGGAAACCATATAGCTAGAACATGTCCTTCAACAACTTATTTATAGAGCAAACATGGTCTTTTCAAAATTAAGTTTGCTAGTCAGGCAACGCTTTTAAAACTCTGAAATCATGAGTTTGTGAAAGATTTGGTGGTACCTGCTGCTGAAAGGATAAGGTAGCATTGGGGCAAATCGCCTGTACATCTTCCAAGCTGAGCTTTCGGGCATAGATATAATCTTGTGCTAGATTTTTTACACGAGAAAGAAAATTGGTACCAGATGGAATATTCAGCTGGGCATGAAATCGAGTAAGGTCTAGAAAATGCTTTTGGAAGTTTCCGAGTTGGGCTGTAAGCAAAACAGATGCAAATGTATCTACCAGAAAGGAAGTTTTAATTCCAGAATGCTGAAGAAGAAAACCACTGAAATCATCATTTTCCAGTGCTCTTTCTGAATTTTCTCCAAAATACGAGGTTGCAGCAGCACCTAATCACAGAGAATTCAAAGAATAAATAAGAAAGAGGCTAACAGCATCCAATCCATGACTCTTAGTAACCATCTAATGATAGACAAACAAGCATTTTAAATGTTAAGAAAATAGCACTTTCCTCACTCCTTCACTGAGCAAAAGAATGTCTATCTAAAGTACATAGGACATATCCAAGTATCCTTTTTTGGTCCCAACTCCGGAGGAATGTGTTTGAGAAAATGCTACAGACAAGGGGACATCTTACCGATATTCCCTGATGCAGAAACATGAGGATTGGAAAGAAAGATGTCATATGGTTGGACCGATTTCAACTTAAGAGCTTCACTTCTCCAAAAATCAACCTTCTTCCCGTAAGAAAAGGCACTTTTGAAGGCCAAACCTGGAAGTAGAGTAGGTGGTACTGGTACTTCACTTTGATTCTGAATCCTGTCAAACTGCTCAGGTGACCCTGAGTTATAGTGTGCAGACAAATGATAACTAGTAGAACAGTCATTGCCAGATACAGAAGCAACGTCAACTGCCATTGAAAATGGCACATCCCAATAATTACCAGTCTTATCAACAAAAAGACCTGGATATACTGCCTCCACTGTTAGATCATGATGTGGAAACTACAACCACGTACCAATAAAATTTAGTATTAGTGTAAAAACTCAAACTCTAGTTCAACTGATGTCAAAAAGGTAAACACAGCATGGGGAAAACAAAAAGAAAAACAAATAGAAATGCATAGAATGTGGCTTGCATAAATGGTCCATGTCCAGATGCTTAGCTTATGCAGAATCTATAATCAGCAGGGAAATGAAAAGGTCTTTCGGATGCCCATAAATACGAAAATTCACAACAAGCAACCCCTTAGCCTCTTCAAGGATAAATGAAAAGAACATAATAGTAAAAATAGAAAGGCCTGTTAAAATGTCATGAAACCATCTCTCACAAAAGCGTAAGTTAATGGGTAAAGGTACACTAAAAGTTTAATATCTATTATCTAACACGCCCCTTATGCGACTATCTCATTTTGGACTTGAAGCATAATCAATGTATCAAAATGAGGGATACCAAGGATCGACTCCCTAACCACTTGGTTATGGAGGCTCAATACCATCTCATGAAATCATCTTTCCCAAAAGTTTAAGCTAATGGGCAGAGATACATGAATTGTTTCATATCTATTATCAAACAAGGAGTACTCCTCATCCAACAACATTGTCATAGAATTCTAGAACAGTATGCTTTACAGTGAATACTAAATATCATCAAGAAAGGAAGCAACACAAGAAACTTGGAAATTCACAAGAGTATACAGATTAATGATTACCTGGTGACGAAATACTGCTTTCCCTCGCTGCTTATTGGTGTAGTCTAAGCCCAAGTGCAAAGTATCATCCGGTGTTAACTGGAACTCTGAAAACAAGCCCAGGGTGTATAAGGATTTATGCTGCAGCTGTCTCCCAATGGTTTTTAACCAAGTTGAAACTCGGGCTGTCTTTTCCTCACTGTTTTTAACAGAGAAAAAAAATTTCTGCAAATTGAACTGACCCAAGAAATATAAAACCCTGCAAAGTTTCAGACTTGAAAATCAGAACTCCATGAGAATTGACATAGTTCAACTATGACAAAGACAGCCGATAATATTAAGAAACAGTTAACATCAATGTTCAAATCAAAACAAACAATAACTGGCATAGTAATTCATTTTCTTACAGCCCTACTCATAAATCCACCCTCAATGAACTCATTAATCCACCCACAATGTAATAAGTAGCAGATTCCACAATGCTACATCATTTTCATATTAAAAAGTAACCATATGCAGAAACATGTATCAACCTGGCAAACTTCACTCCACAAACATGCCCTTCTCCAGGATGAAATTGATCACAATGCAAAACTTCGTAAGCAACCCCACAAATCTCAGCAAGCAAAACATCACAATATACATACAAAAAATCAAACCTTGGGAGCAACACAATCAATAAAAATAGCAAATGTCATCCTCTCCCCGCCCCCAACATGCCCCTGTTTTTTCCCATATTGAATTGATCACAACAAAAGGAAGAAGATCCCAGATGCATAAAAGACATAAAAATTGAAACTTTGGTAGTGGGATTGAACAAGAACGTGAGAGAAAGGGAAGTGAATTTCCTGTACCAGTGATCATTGAGGGGAGAGAGAGGACTCGCTGGAGGCTGAGGCCAGTGGGTTTGGAAAAGGAGGGAACAAGGGGGGCGTGCATGAAGCGGTGCATGAAGTCAACCTGCTCGGGCCTGGAGAGCCTAGTCCCTCTGGAGAGGCCCAATGGGAGAGGGTCCCCAGAGACAGGGCTTGCCTTCCCATCAAGGGTCTTGGGAGTGGAAACGTCAAGCTCCCAAAACCCTCCTCCATCCATCACCCATCTCAGCTTCCTCATCTCACCACTGCACGCTGTGGTGGTCTGTGAAGTGTTATAGTAATAATAATGATTACAAAGACACTGGTAAGTAGGTGGTGTGAGTGCGACTCATCCGGCAAGCACCAGGGGCTGGCTGCTAAGTGCCGTTTGGTTTGAGTTTAAATAATGGAAAGGGGGTTTGAAATTTTAACTGACTCTACCCTAGTTTGGGTCAGTGAATCACCACTCTTATAGTCCACAACATGAAAACTAGTACAATCATAACTTGAATGATAAAAGGAAAATAGTAAATAAGTTATTTTATATTTAAATACATAAGAATAAAAATGTTTATTGTAAGAGTTTTAAAATGTGTATTTTAAAAAGTTAGATATTTTAACTTCTTAGAAAACATTAAAAATGATTTTTTAAGAAGTAATAAGTTGTATAGTCAAACATAATAAAATGTTACAAAAAAGTATTTTACTTTGTAAAATACTTGCTTGGGGAAATCGGCCTCATGGAGATTTCCATGATGACCTAGTAAACCACCCTTTCCTTTTCTGTTATTTTTCCTTCTTCTTTTTGTAGGTTGTCTCGTGTCCATACTACAATAACTTTGTTTAGTTAGTTTCTTTTTGCAGCAACAATGTTTGATTCGTGACATGTGCAACAAAGTTGACATCCTATTTTTCTCACGTTTGGTATCGGAGTATGTTTCATGACAAGTAATAAATCAACAATTTATGTTAGTGATGTTTTGTTTTAGACTCTTGTTTCTATTTTCAGTTGTGTGTTCAACACGTCTTGTTTAATCCATGGGGCAAGTTGGGGCTGCACTTGTATAATCCAAAAAAATGGTTAGCTATTGATTGAATGGATCTCTGATGTAAAGAAGCTTGCACAGATTGAATAAGTCGTTTAGAGTAAGGTCTGTGTATTAGGATATCTAAATATTTGGTTATATTTGTGCTGTTTAGTTTGTGTGTTCTAGGCGGACTTGTCTTGCTGACCTTAAGCTAATTGCAGACTATGCTCCTTTATATTATCCTCATCCACGGGAATTGGCATGCTTTATCAATCAAAAGTTTATTCAACAAAAAAAAACCACATATTAAGTGGGGTGTAGCTTAATTCTCGCAAGAATGGTCAGAGAGACGGAGACCACTTCTCCCCGTCCCCTTCCTTATTGCAATGCATGATTTTATTTTATTTTTTTAAGTATGTATGTTGTAGGGGACGGGGCAACGAAATTGCCATTATTTGCAATATGTGCAAGAAATTACTTCGGATAATTACGAGTACAATGTCTATCACAATTTTATATATATATATAAAGAAATAATAAAATATTATACAATGAATTAATTATTAAACCAAGGATATTTTGATAAATTCTTGATTTTAAGTTTTTTTATATCTTGATGGAATTATCGGTATTCAAGTCCTACTATTAGGAACTCAATTAATTTGGCTTGACTTGATTAAGGTTCCAAAATAGGACAATGGTCTCTCAACAAGGATTTTATATATTCCTAAGGAAATTGATTAAATTTACATAACCTTGTTATATGTGATTTTTCACTATTAATTATTTTATTTTTCATGTCATTTTGGGTCCCACTTAACAAATTAACAGTGAGCCCCCAGAGAGTTTTTAATTCAATGAGATCAACTTAATCGATTTATCATTCATAAAAACATCAAGAGTTAAGTTTAAATTATGGGATCTACCTCCATAAATACTCTGTAATCTTACATGTGTCCTTATTGCAGTTAATATCTAGTGAGCTGTGACCATGAAATGCAGCATGTGAATTTTTTTTAAGCAACCTTGTAGCATTTTCTTACTACAAGCAAATTAATAAATGAGGAGGCAAAAAATGCAAAATACTAGCTAGAAAGAAAGGGTAGTTGTTGGTGTAGGGAAATGGTTGCTGCTGGCAAACTTGTGATTATCCCGCCCGACAGCAGCAGAGATCCCATTATCCTCAGTGTTTTTTTGTTTTCAAAATTTGAGTCCCTGCCTTGCCTTGTTTCTTTTGTGTGTCACACTTTTATAACGTTGTTTCTTTCCTTCCACCCTTGTACTTGACTTGTGCAGTTGTGTTCACAAGAGCTCACACAACAGAAACAAACCACACGCTCCCCCATTCAAAAAAAAAAAAAAAAAACGAAGGAAAAACTTCTCCAACTCTCTCTCGAATCCGATCCCTAATGGCTTCCACTGATTCCGCCGCACCTTCTATTACTCTCTCGCCGTTTGTCTTCTCTCTCTGCACTCTCACCAGTCACCATCTCCAATTTCTCCGATTTTAGTTTTTAATAATTTTTATTAACTATATTTTTATTAAGACCACCCCCCACCTTTGATTTCATCTATTTATTTATTTATTTTTTTAAATTTCAGAAGAAGGATAATGTCACTCCGATTTCGTCTAAAATCGCGGTGCGTCTTTCAAATTTCCACGAAACTTTGAATACCCTCTTTTTCAATCTTAACTTTGTTTGTGTATGTATGTATTTAGAGGTTGTTGGTATTGTTCTCAGGAGCTAAATGAATCAAGATCGGAGCTTCTCACTAGAATTCAGAGCTTGAAACAGGTTGGTGGCATTTTTTTTCTTTTTTGATCCTTCGAATTCCTCAGTTCAAAGTGACTCACTAATTCTACCTGCTTTTGTGTTTTTCAATTCTTAGTATTGCTGATTTTTTATTTTTATTTTTTTTTTGTTTGTGTTTGTTTATTTATTTATTTTGTCTTTGGTTTATTCCTACTTCCTAGGATTTGCAAGGTTGGAGGTCAAAGTTAGACACACAAGTGAAGGTCTATCGCGATGTAAGTGGTGATTAATCTCAACCTGCAGAGAAAAAACTGCATTTTCCTATATGGTCTTTGTGTGAAGAGGATTCTTATTATTATCATTAATTAATTCCCTGAGAGTGTTCTTTGCCAATTGGATGAAGGGTATTTCTTAAGATGAAATGTTAGGATTGAACCTTCTTGGTTTCTGATTGCAGTTGATGCTAATATATTAGAATGTCTTGAAGATAACTAGCTGCTTGATTTATTTTTTTATTTTAATAATGTGGTGTTTCAATTGTTAGTTGTTTCACTTAGAGTTTAATTTCTATGCACCGACGGTGTAAAATTTTCTTTACACAGTGGTTAAGTCTTATACCCACTACTTGAAAAGTCAAGCAAATGAGATGATTTGTTTGGATGACAGCATTAAAAAAACTTACACTCTAAAGTATCATAATTAAACTCTTGTTATACATTCTTGAGCATCATATGTACCACGGCATGCTAAACAAATTTTCTGGTTTGAAGTTTCTTGCTTTTGTGGGCAACTATTAAGTATTAGGGGAGTGCCTTTTCCTTCTCTGAAATTAAGGAATCATGTATTGGTGTGTTTGTATGTTTATGCTGGCTCTGGTATTTTTTGTGCCAAAGATTTTGTATCCGAAAGGGAATCTTCTAAGCTGCAACTGGAAAGCCTTCACCTTTGTTGTTGTTATCTTCATGTTGAACAAGATTGCATTTGAATTTGACAGTAGTTATAACTGTCAGAAGCTCTTGGGCGCAGTTTTTCCCCAATATGAAGCAAAAATTAACTATGGTGAATCAGTACTTTTAAGAAGTGTTAGCTGGGTGCTGAAAAGAATTGCATATATTTCGAATAATACAGTCACAACACTGTTCTATAGTATGATAAGAAGAAGCCTGCAATTTTGCAATATTAGTCGCAAACAGTTCATTTCTCTTTGTAAAGGATGTAGCTTTCATCTTTTTGATAAGTCTGGAAGTCCCAGTCTTATCCTCAGAAGTCTTGTTTCATTTAACTCTGTTCAGTCTCTTGATCTCCCTCTTCTATGTCATTCTTTGTCTTCTTAGACCCTTTGCCTTCCTTATTCATGTGTTGCTTTCATCTTATGGTACTTAGATTTATAGTTTTAGAAGGCTTTGTGTTTGATTGTTTCAAGGACAACTCTGAACTAAGCTAATTCATGTCCCAAGATGCATAGGTTGAGTGCCTGCCCTGGGTGATGGATCCACTTCTCCTTTGAGTTGCTTCAAGTGCATATTGCTTCTCTTTCAACTTTGTCTCACACGCATCTTATATACTTTGTATAATTTGGCAGGTTGGCTGGATTCTATAATTTTTATAAAAATTGTAAAAGGAAGAGGGAGGTTAAAGACACTCAATATTGATACTGTGTATGTGAATAAATAGCTCAAATTATTATCAGATGATGTATGGAAAATTATTTGGGTTGCAACAAATTATTGCTCATGTTATTTGGGTTTACTACTTTACGTATCTCATGTTACATCCTAATGGCTGCATATGTGGTCATGCATCATGGAGTTTGGTACGTCATGGTGTGTCCTCGTCATATCCTCCTCAATGAGCATGTGGAGAAGTAAGACTTAGGCATCATTTGGTAGTATAAAATGATAGGATAATAGGGCAGGATATGGTAAAAATCAATTTGGATTTTAAAACGGGTCTGGTAGTATAAAATTTGCTTCTGTCTTCTGTGTTTTCGATTATCATGGTTGCGGAGCTCTACTTTTAACTGGTTTGGAGTTTTAGTTATTTATTTATTTTGATAAAATTAAAATTTCATTAAGACAAAGATAAGGAGTGTACAAAGGGAAAGAAGGGTAAGAATTCCTCCCTCAAAGGAAAGAATAGAAAACCACAACAACAACAAAATGCATCAATTTAGCATAGCTACTGAATTGTTCAATACAGCCTTTTGAAAAGAGTAGGTGCTTTATATAAAATGGACACCAAACACCGAACCTTATCCGAAAGCAACTTCTTATCTGGAGGCATCCTTGAAAATACGAGGATTGCGTTTCAACCAATTGCATCAAAGTTGGGATAGTACTTTGGCATCGTTGTTTTTGCATATGATAAATTTGTAGTTTTGCAACTCTTGATGAATTTTATTTTTGTTCATGCAGGAGCTGTCAGAACTTAAGAAAACACTTAATGTTGAAGTGGAGCAACTACGAGCAGTAAGTTTGCCTTTTAAGATTTCGCCTCAAGTGACTCTCTTCAAAATTATATTGGATGTTTGACATTTGTGTATAAAATTCAAATCTAGGAATTTCAAGACCTGAGGACCACCCTTCAGCAGCAACAAGAGGATGTTACTGCAAGCTTAAGAAACCTGGGGGTAAGTCTTTAAGAGGATTATTTATGGTTTATATTTCTGGAAAGTTCTTCCCATTTTATCTTATGCTCCAATTATTAGATGTGCTAACATCAATGAATGCTTTTGCAGCTTCAGGATGTTACAGGAGATGTCAAGCAAGCTCAGTCACAGGAGGTTAAGATTGAGGAAATTGACAAGGAAGAGCAGCAGGTATTACCCGAAGAGGATAGTGGCAAAGTTTCTGATAATTGAAATGGGTTTTTAGTTTGGAGTAATTTCAACTAGCAGTGTTTTTCTGTTAAGAGAAGCTGAACCATTTTCCATGTGGTTGTATTATTAGTTGTGTTATGTGTCTTATGAGAGTACTATTGGCTATATAATACAGGACTCAAATTAATCAACGGTAATTTTTGCTGTTACCCTTCATTTGTGTTCATTCTATATTTAGTTATTTACTTAAAAAAAACTGGTTTGTTTTCATTTACTTAGCCATCTATATGGCCTCTCTCTCCTCTCTCTGAGCTTATTGTTATCGACTGCTCGAGCCTTGTCCAGTGTATTCAATGCTCACTGTCGGCTAACCACCATTTGTGTGGGTTCACTTCTTGGATCATGGTCTCTATGATCGAGGCGATTGCTCTGTTGGTTTTTGCATTTTTTTTTTTCATTTGGTATTATTTGAGTGTAAACAATGTCTTCAAGTACTACAAGTGCGGGGTTAACGTGGTTGGTTTGGATAAGGTTTGAGTGAAATAAATTTGAACCGATTGAATTTGATTGATTTGAATTGGTTTGACTTGGATTTTAATTTTAATTTTTTTTTTCAACAAATCTGAAGCAAACGACTTGAGGAGGATTGGGTTGGTTTGGTTGAGTTTGGGTCACCAGGTTAAATCAAAATAAATATTTATATTTTTTATAAAAGTTTTACTTTTATTCTTATAATAAATAATAATAGTGAAAAATTATGTTATGATATATGTAATATTAGTGTAAATAGATAAATTTTATAAGCAAATGTAAACAAAGATAAAAATGACTTTAAAAATATTAGTGCAAAACTTTGAAACCTTAAAAATAATTTTTTTAAAAAAAGTTGTTTGGGTGATCGGGTTGTGTGTTTGGATAATCGGTTTGAAGAATTAGAAATCTGAGATCAAACCAATAATAATGAATTTGGATTGATTTCAACTTAAAATGAACCAATTACCTGAATCAAACCAAATTGATTTGGTTTAAATTATCAGATGTGTTGGATCAATCCATTTAGCTTACACCTCTTAAATAAAGGTTCTGCTTTTCGATTTGAAAGAGAGTGGGAGTGTTGCTGGGAATGCTTCAAATGGAGGTAAAAAGTTGATCCCAAAAAATGGAAGTAAAACGGTTCATAAGAATGCTCTTGGAAATAGAAGTGATATAGGTTGACATAATGTTTTAACGAGGGATACTAGAAAAATAAGATGTAAATATTGTGAGAAGATGATACCTAGGGGAGTTTATAGAGTAATATATCATTTGGTTGAAACACAAAAGGATGTTTGGAGTTCTAAATTTGAAGATGTGAGTTGTGATTTTATGCTTTTATAATTTAAGTTTAATTAAGTTAACTGTGACTAATTTGTTTATTTATGCTATGTGAAATCTATATTTAGATGATTGTTATTCATTTTCTACTCTAGTATAATATTATGATTTGTGTTACAATTTCATTTTTCATGATTGAGTTTAATTTTGATATATTAACAATATAAAACTTTTTTATACAATTATCTAATCATATTTTGTTATATCAGGAAAACATGGCTAACTCTTAATCCACTACTTCAAAAGTCATATATAAGAGAGAATATGATTGGATGATAGTATAAAGTGTATTTAAATTAATTCCTTTACCATTTTGTATTTTCTTTTTAATCTTATGTAAAATCTCAATCCTAGCTACTTTGAGATGTATTGAAATAAGATAAATAAAATGTATTAGAATTTATGTGGATTAGTTTTATATGTAATTTTATATATAAAATTTATTCATGAAAATTTTCTTCTCACTTTTATCTCCAACTAAACACACCTTTTGGGGTATGTTGGAAGGTAGAAAGGAGAGTAAGTTTTTCTTGATTCAGAGTGCATTTGTTTGGGATTCTAGAGTCTTAAAATCACTTTTTTATCCCAAAAAATAATTTTCATATATTTAAATAATTTTTAAAAAATAAGTAGAATTTAAAAAAATCAATTTTCAATTTTTTAATTAAATATAAAATTTAAGTTTCATAATCACTTTTTTCAAATTCCAAAACAAACACATCTTAAGTTCTATATATAAAATTATGTATAAAATTTAATCATAAAAAATTAATCTCAAGCATAGCTTTGGTGTTAAATTTTGATAGGTAAATATAACACTATTACTTCGTTTTCTCTACCTCTACTAACTTCCCTTGCGTCATTCTAAGTCATTTTGCTGTACTTCCCTAGGACTCTTATTTATGATAATCATGCTGTGAGTCGAGTTGAGCATTTTTAATCCCCTTGCATGGACTCGAGGTTAAACAAATGAGCATGCTTGACACACTTCATTCGGGTTGTTGAGGTTGTGAACCTTTGCTAGTATACAAAACAAAAGTCAATTATTGAAGAAAAACTGCTACAATGCTGTCTAAGCATCCGAGCGCTTATGAATTTTGAGATCAGATTCAAAATTATTTGCTTACAAAAAAAATGAATAAACACTTAAATTGATTTCTGACAATTTCTTTGATAAATAAATTGATTCTAACAATTGTAAACACTCAAATTAGTCATTTACAATTGTTAAAATAAATATTATACCTCTAACCTACCTTCAATATCCTGAGGAAGAGAGATAAAAAAGAGCTTGGCTGGAAGAAGGTAAGCTTTAACAAGATTAGGTAAGCTAGAATGAGTGCTGGAGACTGAGAGCATATGATGAAGCTTACCCACTTGCCATTAAATCTCCTCCTCCTCAGCCAAGCTTTGCCTCTCTGTTAGCTTTATTTCCTCTCATATGAGTTTCACCTTCTCCCAGTCTAGTTTTTCATCTAACCTTTAGCTGAACCTTGATAGTCCTTAAGAGTCTAGTGTCCGATTTTTACAATTATGGCGAATTTGAGTATTTACAATTGTTAAGGATTAATTTATCCATCAAAAAAATTATCATAGATTAATTTGGATGTTTACTACAAAAAAAAAAAAAATGCAATCTCTTGCATTCAAATCAAGACTTGTTGCTATATATTCTAGTCTTTTCAATGGATTGCTATCTGTCAAGCTATCAGTTTGTCACATGGATTACAATTCCGAATTAAGTATCTAAAATATATTTGATAGATTGATGATTAACTAACATCTTTCTCTCTAGTCTTTTTTTTTTTTTTCAATTCCGACTCTCCAGGTTTTCATGCATTCGATCTCTGTTATTTTTTCAAAATCTTTTGGCTTGGGCCTCACTAATTCAGCAACTTTATATTATTGATGTTTTGTGACGTTTAATAATGATCAGTCTAACGTCATCCTTTCCTTTCCTTTTGTTTTTTCACCCCCTTTTCTTTTTGTTAAATATGAGAAGTAAAAATGCCGAAATTTCCAAATATACTTGCGAACGTCATGCCAAAACATTAGTACAGATTAAAAGGACGTTTAATTTGGAATTAATGTTCAACCAAACATAGCTCTTTGGGTTTGCCGAGTGACGTTGGTGTAGGGTAGTAGATCCACATGGCATTTAATTATATGCCTCGAATATGCTAATAGTAATTCATGTTGTTGCAGGGATTTTCAGTCAAAAGAAAGAAATAATCCAAGACGATTAATGAATCAAATCATGACATGAACTGTTCCATTATTTTATTTGGGATATTTTTAACTCATAAAAATTATAACAATAGAAGTTTTAATGAAAAAAAAGGCTAAATTAGTTTTAAAGTTTTTTTAATTTTTATTTTCTGTTTTCAATTAGTTTTCTATGTTTAGGGTTTTGCATAGAAAATTGTAAAACTAGAACATCTAAATCTCAATTTTTATTTTCAACTTTTACAATTTTTTCATAAAATCTTGAAAATAAAAAATAAACTGAAAACAGATAGTATTTGCTTTTAATTCTTTAAGAAGTGTGTTAGAAAAACCCTTTTACTTAATCATTTTCTTAATAAATTTTCTCTTGTGTTTAGGTTGAGACCTCATATATCAAGAAGTGAAATGGTTTTTTTTTTTTTGGGGGGGGGGGGTTGGGTTTATTTGTAATATTTGCAGGGCTTTGTTAGCCAGTGCAGGGATGTTCTTGGCTGTTGGTTCTTGATGCCTAGTTTATTCACTTCACCTACCATATTACCAATACAAAGCTTACCTCATACAATGCTTTGGGAAAGTGCAGTTTTGGATGGGAAATGGTGTTATACTGTTATTGAAGATTGCTGTTCCCTGTTTGTGTCTCGTCCTTGTCCATTATCTAATTTTTTTCACCACGGTAAAAACTCTGCAGCCATATAGTACTGCCTGACCTTAGTACTAGTGGTAATGGTTGATTAATTGCTGGATATATATATATATATATATATATATATATATATATATTTGTTGGGTTATGTGGACCGGTCCATACAATCCTAAATTCTACAATCATATACAAAATCTTTCATGAAGAAGGAATTTATCATAACATACATATTACTTAAACAAACAGAAACATCAATCACAATTTTTTTTTCTTGTTTTAGTAAATATCTTTAGATTGATTTAGAGTTTTTTTGCTTTCAAATTGCCCCTCAATCATTTCAGCGAGAGTGTTACTTAACAGTCACCTGAATTGAGTGCAAATATGCATTACTTCAAGTCTTGGTGTCAATGTCATTCTGAGGTGAAAATACATGACATGCTGGTTTTTCCTTTTGATGTGGCATGCAGACACTGGGGATGGAAGAACCCTTTAACCAAAAACGTTCAAGGGGCCATGTTAAATTTGTTCATCTTGCATTGGTTAGAACAAAACCAAGTTCAGATTGGACATTTTCTACCCTAGATTTTGCTGCAGTACACTTCTCTTCATGGATATTACTTACTTCAAAGCTTGACTAGTCCTTTCTTTTCTTGGCAGTAAATTGGGTGAAGGGGTAAACTTGAAAATGTTTTTAGTTCAAACTGGAAGCTTTCAGGGGGCCCTTTTTAGTTCTGCTCAATTGTTATGTGGGGCTATATTCTTTCATTTCATCTCCATCCACAGTTTTGGCTCTTTAACCTTTGTCCTACATTATTTAATGGTTCTCTTGTTCTTATGCCTCCCGCAAAAAGACAGAAGAAAAGAATAATTTCGAAATTCTTTATTTAATAATACACCTTAATTTGAATGTCCAGATGTACAAAGTAGTTTAGTGATAAGAAAAAAAAAAGAAAAAGTGTTTTTTATATAGGCTTGATTGATGTGCGTAGACAAACACAATAAAATTGTCTTGTCATTACCGTTTTATATTTTGCAAACAAGGGGGAATTAATGGTCAAACTCAAACAGTCAAAGCCCAGAAATTTTGTATCCATGTGTCCTAATCCAAGTTAGCTCGTTAGCTGACCTATACTTAACCAAAGGAGCAATTATTAATTTATTATCCATGATAACTGTGGTAGGATCGTACACACTAGTTAACACAGTAACAGTAAAAAAAATCTTATCCAGAAGAATAACAAATAGCTTCCTACAATAACAAGCAAATATCCAGCACATGAAACACAATAGCCTAGTACATCTATGGTACCATTTGTTTATTATCTTTAGGATAGAAATATAGAAATTTGAATAATATAAACTTATTTGATCTCTTAACATTTATGACAAAAAAACACAATTTATTTACCTCCAAATGTGAATATTATTAGAACAAAAATTTAATATTTTTGTCTTCAATAATACCCCATACAATTATTATTATATATCTTCGTCTACTCCTATTATATTTGGATATTTCCTTCCTCTATCCTATATTTCCTATTTGAACAATAAACAAACGCTACCTAAAAGACAAAAAAATTGGGGAGGATACAAAAAATAAATGGAGAATAATACATTATCATAAATTAATACATGAGTGCCTATGAATTTATAGTAAAGATCACCATTTTTCCTATTTTCCTGCTCTTCTTTTTGAATTGAACATTACCTCTATCACACACCATTGATGAGTTAATTAGGTTATAAAAAAAAAGCTGTTAGAAAGAAGGTAGAATTCAAGCACAATAGCAAAAGAATGCAGTAGCAGCAGCAGTGTGTCCTTGTGTCATTGTCACATTATCCTTTGATACCCATCCATGCTGGCCTGTGGCACTTTGCTCCCCTGCAGAGTACATACCACCAAGTACATTCTTGGCATTTTCCCTTTTTCTTTATTTCTTTAAGCCCCACTTTCACTTCTTTCTCTGATATCAAGTTTCCACTTCCTTCAATTGAACTCTCCCCTCAACAACTACCACTTCCACTTACTCTTCCCTCTCTAATGGATTCAAAACAAGCTGAAGCTGCTTCAGCACCTTTGAAGTATCAGGTTAACAACTTAATCTCACAAGTTTGTTCTTTCTCTACCTCTTCTATGTAATTCATTTTCTTTTTTTTTTTTGTCAGCTAATAAAGGTCATTTTTCTCTTGTGCTTCTCAGACCTGGTTCTTGAAAGTTTCTATCCACTGTGAAGGTTGCAGGAGGAAAGTCAAGAAAGTTCTGCAAAGCATTGATGGTATACAGTATACTACTATATAGTACTATGCATTATGCATGAAAAAAATTGGCTTTAAAGTTTCAGCTTTTCTTCTTTATTTCTTCTCTTTCCATGCATGGCCATATTTACAAAAGCTCCAACACTAAACAGCAGTAGCAGAGTGTTGTTTGTTCTGCTTTGCACTGTGTTTTATTTTCATGAAATTATCAATCCCCAAAACTTAAGTCAATGGCCCAAACACAAATGGTTATATATACTGTAATATTTATTTATTTTGTTTATTTATTTTGGTTCTTGTGGTGATACAGAAGAGAATGTTGCACTTTTTTTGCAGGTGTTTTCACCACAACAATAGACCAACAGCAGCAGAAAGTAACAGTAACTGGGAGTGTTGCTGTTGAGACCCTTCTCAGGAAACTCCTCAGAGCCGGCAAGCACGCCGAGATTTGGCCCGAGAATCTCGACGGCAACGGAAAATTCTCCAGCCAAGCGAAGAAGACTAAAGGAGCAACAAAAGACACAGAAAAAATGGGAAAAAACCATTCTTCTTCTGAGAAAAAGAGGAGTACTACTGAAAGTGCTGCAAGTGGTGACAACAAAAAAGCAATAAGAGCAGCAGCAGCAACCCAAAAACCGGCGAGAACTCGCCGGTAAAGTCTCCCTCCGGCGACCATGCTTTACCGGAGGATCTCAGTGGTGGCCAGAGGGACGGTGGTGGAGGAGGTTCTGGTAAGAAGAAGAAAAAGAAAAATGGGTTGGGTTCAGCTTCTGCCGGTGCACCTGCACACACTGGAATGTTCCAGTTTCAGAATCAAGGGCAGGAAGTGGGGCGGGAAATGGGAGAGGTGAATCTCAGCCCTACACATCAGCAACCATACTGGTATACAGAAACTGGTATCCTCCAACGGTGTATGTTTCAGCTTATTACAATAGGTTGTTGTATCCCATGGGAAGAATGGGTGGTCCTTGTTACTATGTTCCTACTCCTCCTCCTTCACCCTACATGTGTGCAGGCATAGACCAAGACAGTTATCAGTTTCAATCAAGGCCGTTGGTTTTCTTTGAGATCTTCAGTGATGAAAATGCCAATGGATGTTCGATTATGTGAGGGATTAAAAGTGATTGATAAGAGAATGTAGAATTGTTGTGGTTTTGTTTTATTTGTTTTTAAATGGTCTTAACTCTTAAAGATAGTTTTTGCAATGATGATATTATTTTATATTTGGTTGAGAAGTAAAAATGGGATAAAATTTCTCTAGATGAGTTTCATGTGTAAAATTAAATATAATGTTCATTTGGAGAATTTTTGCTCTTATTTTTACTCTCTAAACAAGGAAAACAGAGGTTATGGCATGAACATTGCTCTCTTCTTGGCTTCGTTGGGGCGGATTTTGCATTTCAAGCACCTCAAAAAGCAGAAATGTCCGTTTTTTAGCTTTGTTTGGTTCTGAACCAAATTGTAAATCATGTTCTCATATGATAACAACTTTCATGTTATGTGAATTATGTATTTAGATTTATAACAATAACAAGAAGCAGTGTCTCACTAAGTGGGAAAATAATGTCCCACAAAGTGAAATCGGTTACGCGAATCTAATAATGCCATAACGTCCAGTTATGTATGATGTTAATGTTTGAACCACTTTTTATCTAAATCTCTTTAATAACTTTACTATAGTATTTTTGGATCTTTCTCCATATATATCTCTCTCTCTCTCTCTATATATATATATATATCATAACCACCTATAACATGAATTTACTATATCCCACAATAGATGCTATCTCAACTTTCTCTTTATAATGGAATTATTTCTAATCTTATTTTGTTTAGAGTGTTACCCATTTATTGTATCATTCTCATATCTAAAAAGTTATATATGCTTATTCTCTTGTTAGGTGTTCACTACTCAACATTTAGTCTCATTTAACATAGCCGATTTTATAGTTGTTCGAAGAAACTTATATTAGAGTGATATTTTATTTGACAACACACTTGAAATAGCACTCTATTTCATCTACCCAATTTGAATGCTGCAATTTGCATTTTCTCTATGTTTCCATCTTTTTAGATAATGAATTCAGATACTTAAACCATATGAATTGTGATAAAATAATGTATTTTTGACATCTAAAAAGTGAATGTCCATTTGACATCCACCTTTATCACCATTGGATGAGATTGAATTGAGTGAGTGGAGACTACAAACTTATCAAATAGTGATAAAATGAATGTCACATAGAACATATTCTTTTTGGATATCAAAATATCATTTTTCTTGTGATATGATATATATCACCTCAAATTTTCATCTAAGTTAGAAATTATACATCTCTTGCTAAACATACATTTCATATACTTTATTTTACTTCTACTTACACAAAAATTATGTACTTTTCTTATCTCACAATTCAAACTTTGCATTTACTTCTTATGATTCACCTAATAGGGGTGTATCATCTGAAAAAAAAAAAAAAGAAGAAGCATGTGTTGCGACATTAGATTTGGATATGTTCAGTAAGAACATCTGAGAAAAGACTCGAAGTTAACCATAGTTGTAGTGTAAAAGTCTATATGTCTCCCTTGTTTTTTTTATAGATAGAAACTATGCTACTCATTTTCCACATATTTGGCATTTTCTTGGACCTGTACTCTCGTTAAACATACTTTTTACACCAACTTATACTGTTCCCTCTTAAACATTTCTGCATCTCAATGGATATAGTATCAGGTTCTACTATCTTGCTATTATCCACTTACTTCAAACCTTCTCTTACCTCAAACTCTTATAGTACAAAAGGTATAATTTTGGTCCTCATATCTAGCATCTAGCATATTTGATTTAAGAATGAAATTTTCTTTGGTAAATAATCATTGTTATATATATGCTCATATTCTCCCCCAACGTCCTTGACTCCTTGTCGAGGGCGATGTTTCTTATATCAAAATCTATACTCATTTGCAAATGATTGTAGTTCAAGGAGAAAATTCATTGATAATCTTGTAGAAAAAGTACCATGAGCAAAGGGGATTTTATGAGAGGTTGTTTGTTGGATCAAACACTTATCATTAAGTCAAAAATTATAGTTAAGCTGGCCAAATAAAGCCAACAATTTCCCTCCTACCAGGGAATTCAAACCCATGACCTTTCTCTAATACCACTTGTTGGATCAAACACTTATTATTAAGCTAAAAGTTATAGTTGTTAACAATTGTGCAAGTTTATTTTCTTAAAGTTTCTTTAAACCACATCAACCTTGAGAGGTTACATCCATTATAGGCACCATTGATCGGGATGTTAAAGCCTATTGAATTCTAAAGGTGACACCGGCCAATTAAAGCTAATATTGTTTCAAGCAAAGTTGAAGCAATTGAATAAAGCAAGTTATGGATTATAAATGTGGCGGAGAAGGGTTGACATTCGCTTATTCTTTATGATTTAAGAACTAGTGCATTTTGAAAGACTAGAGAAAAGGGAAACTAAGGGGCTATTTGTTTGTTTTACTTGTGAAGGAAAAAAAATGAAACTAAAATTTCAGTTTCAATTTTTCAATTTTTCCTTCAAAAACTAAACTGAAAACTAGCAAAGCAAACACACCCTGAGTTTTCAGTTTTAATTTTCCTTCATAAATTGGAAAAAAAAAAGCTGCTAAAAAAAATGAAGATATAGGACATTAAATTTCAGTTTCAGTTTTAGTTTTCCACAAATCAAAAAATGAAGAAACACACCCTAAGTTTTCAGGACCTTCATAAATCTGGAAAACTTAAACCTATGACAAAGCAAACATGCCAAAAAATAAAGATATAGGACATTAAATGTCACATATGAAGCTCGCCTTTTGTGCACCACCTCTTATCCGCATGCATATCATGAGCTCTTGAATAATGTTGAATAATTCTCAAAAATGCTTTCAAGGGAATCAAACCTGGGAACCTTGGGAAAGGAAAGCACACAACAACCGCTTGGCAAACATTGTTGTTGTGCTATATTATGCTTTTAATATATACATATATTGTATATTTTGTATTAATTATATTTTTATATATTGATTTAATAAAATTCAATTCAATCAGTGATCCATTAGTTGAACCAGTGACTTAGTAACTTGATGATTTGACCGAGTCGATCACATGGTCAAGTCTAATAACTATGCTTGGAAG
Organism: Dalbergia oliveri; assembly: GCA_030441495.1. Lineage (NCBI taxonomy): Eukaryota > Viridiplantae > Streptophyta > Magnoliopsida > Fabales > Fabaceae > Dalbergia > Dalbergia oliveri. The sequence continues at coordinate 18,456,921 of JAMLFY010000009.1, forward strand.
AAGAATATTAGTTTCATGATGCTATCCAAAAAGTCCATGTATATGCTACGAAGAGGAAGTGAACGCATATGCAGATTGTTTAAAACAACAATACTTAACAAATTTTAGTCCTCTTTGGGTGCTAAGCTGCATGACATTAAGTTCCATTTTCTCCAACTACGAGGACATTTAATTTCTAGGTGGCCGCTTGCTAAGCCATGATTCATGCCGCGTTTGGCTGCGTGTTTGGAGGACACATTCATATAGGTTGTCTTTTTTGAACATATTAATATTGAATTTAATTTTAATGCAATGAGAAAAAAAATTACACACAATCATCAAGTGGGAGAGGATCAAATGAGGGGTGTTAATGAGAGTGAGAGAGTGATTTTACATTAATGGTCAAGATTAAAATATAAAATCACGTAACATTTTAAAATGAACTTGTGAGCATTTATTATTATTAATTACTCCCTTCATTCCTTATTATTATTGCAACCAAATACATTCATTTTTCAATGTACCAAAATGACACGATTTTCAGCCACAACTAATAATAAGGAATAGATGGAGTAACGTTTAATGTTGATCATCTATGTATAGTTATACGGATTAGATTTACTCCTCTCACTCTCATAATAAATTATTTCTCTCACTTGATACACCCACAACATCAAGTTATTGCTACGATAGCAGAAGTGTTAATTTACCTTTATTTCCTTTGTATTAAAAGTTACACATGTGAAAGTATATCATATATAATTGTACCATAATTTATTTTTATAATAACAAATGTATCAAAATTAATCTTATTATTGTCAATTTTTTACATGCAATTTCAAAAAAGAGTCAAATAAATAGAGCTCTTTAAGAATGTAGCTACTTTAGAATATAAACTAAGCAAACCCTCAGTTTAGTTTTAGAACAAATAATACCGAATATATTGGTCCCTCAAGAATAAAAATATATTTTGTGGCTCCTTATAATTTAAAATTTTGGACAAGCTAATAACATTTTCAAATGATTTTATGACAAATTATTGTAAAATAATTTAAATTGATCCATAATAAAATCACAAATAAGACAAATAAATCAATCAAAATACTAATGAGAGAAGAACTTGGCTTATACGTACTCTTAATTGTGAAGGACCACAAAATGTTTTTTTATTGGGCAATCAATTTGTATGCACTATGTTTTTGAGGAATTAATTTGAATACTTACTCGTTTGAACTATTTATTGTAAAATTCACTTAAATTGTCTTCATCTCGAAGAAAGTCCAAATATACTAAAACTATTTTGTAACTAGGGTAAAGCCTATACAATTGAATATGAACTATTATCATGCCTTAAACTTTAGGCTATGATTGAGAGAATGCAAATGGAGGAAGTGGCAAGGTTTGAAGTAATTTTAGGGGAGAGAATGACGACATGGCTAGTAAGGGACAATATGTTTCTTCCTTACCACTCAAAACCAATATTTTTTAACCCTCCAAATTAGAGAGTCAAGGAGGGAATGAGTATAAGATCTAAACAAGGTGTGACATAATATCTTTCACTGTACTTCTCACCTTTTTATTTCATTCTATTATTAGTCATTCTCTTCCATCATCTACAAAACTCCCAATCATAACATTAAATCCTAGCATTAAACCCATGCCAAAAGTTATCTTCTTTCATTAGTAAACGTATCAAAATAGTGACCTTTTTTTAACTATAGCACTCATGTTTTGCCTTCCCCCACCCCAACGCTTATATTAGATAAATTAGTGAATATAATATGACTTGTAATTTGTCTAGAAAAAATCGGATTATATTCTTTGTTCAACATCGAAACTTGACACTTGGGGTCATGACCTTGTATCAAAAGGACTAATATAATGCTTTGTTGAAATTCTGCACTTCGGTCTAAAGGATCATATTCACCCCAAATTCTATTTATAGTTCTAATAATGTTTTCCTGGGGGATATAACATTGTGTGGCTGATAAAAGGCAGCGAACCCGTATCCAATGCCGGAACAATTAGATCAATTGAAAGAGGCTATATATTAAGTATGAACTACAATGTGATAAAGGAATGTGATAGATAAGAAGGGAAGAAAACTAAAAGAGATTAATTTTCTCTCTTTTTCCAAGAAATACAATTATCCTTTTCCCAAAATTGTGGTGAACTGAAATGAGAGGAATTAAAAGACTTGGAAATTAATAATGAAATTGACTAATGAATTTATGTTCCATACTTCCATTCATTCCATTTTATAGTGTTATAGTGGTTGGGAAAGGGGAGTTGAATCGAATACTATTGTAATAGGAGATTTAGTAAGTGAAAATCTTTTAAACAAAAGAAAAATTTTCAGTAAGTGATTTGAAACTTCAATAAATATATCTTTTAGTAAATGTATTTGTTAATGCACTTTAGAAGTTTGATTCAGAGAAAGAGAATGAAATATTTAGGAAAATCAAGTTTGAGCACAAATTAAAGAGTAAGGGAGAAAAGCTTGCAAACAGTCATTTTATACTAGTTCAGCTTCTAAACCTTGAGCCTATATCAAGTTCTCACCATTTAGTTGAGAGTTTCACTAAATTAAACAGTTTAGAAGACAAATAACCATAAACAATGCTTCACACAAACCTCAATAACTAACAAAGAGTAGCATTTGACAAGAGCCTCTTCAATCTCACCCTAAGAGTTGTCTTTAATAGAAGTCTCTTCAAGTTCACTTCAACAGTATTTCTGACAAGAGCCTTTCCAAGCTCACAAACAAAAATGGCTTTCATCACTTACAAAAGTCTCTCAATCAAATGTCTGTTACAATAATATTTTTGTTTCTCTCAAAAGAAGATTCTTATACAAAAACCATAAAAATATAAAGATTCACTCTCAATGCTTTTTCTTAAAAGATAACTCATGAAATAGCTAAGCCTTTTTTTGAATTTCCTATTTCCTCTCAGAAGGGAATATGCTTTGCTAAATACAGAAAATGCTCTCAAATAGTATGTATCTTATGTTAGCTGTGAGAGGAGAAAAGGAATAAAAGATGACTCAAGCAAAGGTATTCTCAAAATAATATGAATGTTGTGCTCCTTTCTTGGTCTTCATTTGATGCCTCAATTAATCTCATATGGATGACAATCAATAGACAGCTGCAGATCCTGCAGTTGACAGCTTGTCCTCATCCTTTCTGTGGTGAGATGGCACAAGGATATTGAAATTTAAAAATTCCTCCATTAGCTTTTGTCATTTTCTGCATGAATTTTCATCAAGGGAATGTTTGAGCTGATAATATCCTCCCCTCTTTCATAAATATCTGATTGCTATAGGAGGGATATTCCTTCAGGTTTTTACATTAATTTTTCAATTAACATTGTGTTGCCGTGTCATCTCTTGTCCTTAATTTAATGGTCTGTTGATGGAGGCTTGCAAAACCTCCAACTCGAATAGGAGACATTCTTTTTCTATGAAGTGAGCATACAATACAAATATCTGAAACACTTAAGCACACATATTAATATGTTCACACACATTTAGCATCACATTTAGGATCTATAAGCCAACAGTTTGCTACTTTTTTCCTTTCTTTTTCAATTTATTCCTACTAATTTTGATTTCTTCCGTTAATGAAACAACGTCCAAACACAATATTGTTCCTTGTTATTTAGTAATTAGCATTTTATATCCATATCAAAAGAGAAGGGAAAAAAGAGACAGGAGTTGTAAATCCAACTTGTGTAACATGGAAGAATTACGAGTTGTCACTTTTTAAAATTTTAGTGGTTGATAATATAAAATTATGACTAAAATCTCAAGTTAGTCTCAGGTTTATAATGGGGATAAATTAATCCCTTAATTTAGAAAATCTCATATTAATTCCTTAAATTTTATAAAAGGGGACAAATTAATCTTTCTAAAATTGTCATATAAATTGTGTCATATTAACTTATTTATGCATATTATTAACTTATTTATATGTACTGTTAACCTTTATGGTGTATACTAACTTGTCTCACTTCTCTAAATGAAGTCATTTAGATTTTTTTTCATCTACTATCTTGAGAAGAAAGATTTTGACTTTAAGTTGACATTTATTTTACGTAAAATAGAAAAATGAGTCAAGTTAATAACTCAATATGAAAATTAATAGTACACGTAAATAAGTTAATAGAATACATAGATATTTCTGAAATTAAACAATAATTCAATAGAGATTAAGTTATTCCCTTTTATAAAATTTGAGAGACTAATATGAAATTTTCTAAATTGAAAGATTAATTTGTCCCTTATTATAAATCTGAAGGATTGACTTTGAGTTTTAGTTAAAATTATTTTGTACCGTAAATGTATAAAATTTAAACATTTTTATCATGCAGAATCTAACCAATAATTACTCTCACGCTATGCGACTTTTTTCATGAAAATCTGCGCCCCGTATCATTGAGTAGTTAATTTCTTCTTTTTTAAATCTTGCATTGAGTCATTTCTAAATTTAGGTAAAAGTTAAATTGACAATGACAAGTTTTATGAGAATTAGGAGACAAATTCAGAGTTCTATAATGAGGTGTGGAAGGCCACACTATATATGTCCTTTGCATTTTTCATTTTGTTATTATGCCACCCATGTGGGTGTAAATATAAATAAAAATATTATTTTAATATTAAAAAGTAAATGTTTGATTGAGACGCATATTATATTATTATTGGATATAATTGATGAATATAAATAGTAAAATTTACCTTCACATTCAATTATAATGAAATGTGTGTCCCAATTAAACACTTATTTTTAGATATTAGAATAATTGTTCAAATAGCTATCTATCTGTGCACCCTAACCATTGTGAATATCAATGAAAAAAGGTGCAAAATCATTTAAACGAGGAAGCATGTGTCTTTAGTGTCCACTTATATCATAAGCTTGAAGCCTGAGAAAAAAAAATGTTCAATGCAAAATGCTTTATCCCTTTCAAAATATTTATTCATTTTCAGATAAAATCATCTTTTAAAATATTTATCAATTTCATATTTCAATAAAGTAGATTTTTTTATTCCAATAGTACCCATGAGTAATTAATGACCATTAATGTAACATTTTATTTTCAATCATTTAATATGCTCCCCAATTAATTACCATTAGGGTCACATATTAGTTCATATATCATTATTTTATATAAAAATACTCTATTAATATATTATTTATTATCATTCTCAATACCTATATTTGTTCAAATTTGATAGATTTTTACAAGGGAGAGAGTATTGTTTAGGTTTTTTTACCCAAAAAAAAAAAATAATTATTTATGGATGTCCATAGTTGTCAACTTTATTTACCAATGTGCACTACTTTTTTATAAAAGTAATACGTTTTAGTGTCAAACATATTATATGGATTTAGATTTCAGCATTTATAAGTTTTTGCTTATATTTTGGCTGACTGTGCAGTGCAGTACAAACATAATACGATTAACACCCAGCCGTGTTCAGTGCAACAATCTTCTCACACAAAACGGTCTGCATATAGCCGTATTATGTGTAGTTGATTTACCCACCTTGAGCACTGATGCGAGCTTAACTTCCTTGGCAGCAACAGTTTGATGGAAGCGAGCTTTCGTTAGCACTGTTGTGAGCTTGACTTCAACACTTGATAATATGAAATAATGAATTGGAACGTAAACTATTCTCTAAAAGCACACTATAAGAAAAATGGGTATTTTTAATGATTCTCGACAATTGAAATATCAATAAAAATTATTAAGAAAAGTAATTTTGACATAAAGTGATCATTGAAAATACTTATAAATTTTCATTGATGATTAGTATATGTCAAAAATACCTAAAAGATGTATTTTTGACATGTACCAATTGTAGATAAAAGTTTATATGTATTTTTAATAATTACTTTATGTTGAAATTACTTTTCTTGATAATATTTTCATGAACACATAATTATTGAAAACCGTTAAAAATGCCATTTTTATTTTTTGTAGTGGCACCAACTTAGTTAGCACCCAACCAAACAACACCTATTTTAATTCAAAAGAGTCAGCCACTTGATTAACACCAGCAATAAATGAAGAAAATGTTGTTTGTTGTTAAATTTATTGAAATTATTAAAGAACAACTTCGTAGTCAGCCATAGCTTCCATTGTTGAGGAACTTGTGGTTGGAGCAACATAAAATTTAAATAGAGGGAAAGGATAGAGGGCATAACAAATTTAACCTAGGTACTGTAATTCAATTACTTCAAAAATTAATTTGTAAATTTATTTAAATAGTATCAATTTAATTTTTATATTAAATAAAAATTTAATTAAAATCTCATCAAAGCCATTCATTTGATTTTGAATGGTGGGGATTGAAGGAACTTAATTATTTTAATAAGGAATTTTTGTCCCTTATTTTTCTTTTCACTATGGTTTTTTTTTTACTTCTTTATATTTTGGTACTGATCTTAAATTATAAATTATATTTACTAATATGGTCTACAATTATTTTTTTATCACAAAACTAACAAAAAAATAATAATCTGGCATAGTGGCATAATACACAAGTAAATGTAAGACCATTTGTGTTACATCAACAATTTTCGATTTAAGGATAAGAGACCATATTAATAGACAACGTTTGTAATACAATAATGGATCATTTCATACTTTGAAGTCAAGCTGTGCCAAGGAAGTCAAGCTCGCAACAGTGCTCGACGTAATACGGCTATATGTACACAGTATTATGTGAGAAAATTTTTGCACTGAAGACGGCTAAGTGTTAGCTATCATATTATGTTTGTACATTCAGTCAACTGACATGTAAACTGTCACTTGTCAGTGTTGATATCTAGATCCATATAATATAATTGACAGTTAAATATATTATGTGAATTAAAATATTTGACAACTAAACATATTACTTTTATTAAAAATATAGTATATATTGATAAATAAAATTAAAATCATAGACATCCATAAATAAATAATTTATTTATTTAATTTTTGGTAAAAGGCCTATCATTTAAGCCGGAATATTTTCCCCTTTTCTAAAAGACTTTTCCGAAAAATAATTTAAAAAGTATCTAAAATTGCAAAGTCATGCGCTTTTACCAGAAAAATTCATAATAGTTCACACTTTTCAAGAGTGTGGGGGTTCACTTTACAACATTAAGTAATTTAAATAATCATTTATGATTTTTCTTTGAGAAATTAATTAATTAAATAAACTTCAAGTCCATCAAACTTTCGCCATGAAAAGTTTACCTTAAAAAATATTTCTTCATTTTTCTATAGATAACCAAAAGAATATTGCTTAACCTAGAGAATGCACGGCCCGACTAAGCTCCAAAAAGCAGAAAGTGAAGAACTTTTTTTCACGCCTAAATTTTAGATTCTTTCACATCTTTTCATTTGCTTCTAGCTCTTTTCTCAATTTTATATACAGTAAATCATCTCATATTGGAAGTATTTTAATCAACTATTGTATTCTGTGCACACAACTTTTTTAATTTCTCATTTCAATGTATTTTGTTCTTATTAAAATACTATCTATATTTTCAAGATATTCTCTTTGCACCTTAATATTTTGTAAAGGTATTAACATCTTCTATAATTCATTGCTAAGGTTTAGCCAACAACTCACACTTCTAAAAAGTTAACATGTAGCTTAATAGTGACCCCAAACTACTAAGGAATATTGATACAATGATAAAAATCACAGCACCGGAAAACCCCCTATTTTTCATCATTCAAAATAAACTATAATGATATATATTACATGCAAGAAAATCATCTCTGGGAATGATACTATCATGTTGGTAAATAATTTCAATAAGATACGCCAAGACCAAAACAAATGCATTTCTAACAATTATTTTGAGTTCAAACAAAATGATGACTGATACTTCAGCACAACTTTTACATATCCCATAAACTAATGTCTCTTAAGTACTAAATGACATATATACACTATGAATATCATAACTTAAAAACTAGGACACACTACTTGACCAAGGTATCCATAAAAAAGCTTCAGATGCAGATTTTCTTTGGTGAGCCTTTAGATGCAAGTAACGCCACATTCAAGTTTAGGAAAGCAAGTCAAAGATTGTATTGTCTCTAGGTACCAATTGACGGAAATGCACCTTAGAGAAAATAGCTAGTTTTGTCCTCATCTTTTTCTAGGAGCGAATAGAACTGCTTCTATACTCCACTTAGTGAGATAAAACTTAGTTGTTGTTATTGTTATTGAGCCTTTAAATGCAGGTTGATGCCTTTGAAGTCCGTTGATTCATCCCAAGGATGATCACAATTACGGTCACATCGTCATGGTACTTCCTCCTCCTCCCAGCCGGAATATTCATCAACTCTTCCGTGCTGAAATCTGCAGAGAATCATTCTGGTAAGAGATCATCAAACAGTATACAAAAATTTAAATTCATGCAAATGAAATTGAATTTAGCATGAGATCTTGAAAAATGACCTGCAGAATCAGCAGCTCTTGCTACAAGTTGCTCAACAAGGAACTCTGCTGGATCACCAAATGGATTGCTCAAAATATAAGACTCTACAAGCTGTACTGCTTCGTTATTACTGAAGAAGTCAAATAAGCCATCACTCGCAACTATAACGAACTGATCGGAATTTGAGATTTTATGCACGTTTAGTGATGGTTGAGTGGAAATATATGGTGGGCTTATAAGATCGCGCACTCGAAGGATTCCCATCAACGCATCGTTTAGAATTTTCTGCATGGGAAAAAAAAAAAAATTAAAACTACCGTGTTTGGAAGGACAAATATTTACTCTTTGCAATAATTCGGTTTCCTAAACCAAGAGACTCAAAATGAATAGCACTTCCATCCACTCAACATTAGTAGCTTGGATAACAGTAAAGGTTTCTAACAATTACTTCTGCTTTGTCAAAAATCGCTATCCAAGATCTTTTGAAACTTATTGGCTAAAATAGATACAAGAACACCAACCTTTTTCAAGTAGCCAACTCCAAAGGCGCGTGTAACCTTCAGTTTTCCTTTCACTTTCCCTGCTATAATGGGTTTTGGGATCATCAGGGTGAGTGGCAAGAAGCTGAGCTCTTTCAGCTTCATTGTCAACAGTATGATTATCGGTAAGCTGGATAGCTTTCATTCTCTCATTCCCACTCATTCTGTCATTTGTACCGCATGTTGCCAAAACTGCTCTACTGTCACCGAGATTAAGGGTATACAAATCGTTCCCATGAAGAAGCACAAGTAGAACACAAGATCCAACGGAGACTAAATCCGGACGCTCCTCCATTTCCTGCTCAACCTGACTAAGTGCACGTTGGAGGCTATCAAGTACCCCATGTGAAAATGATTTACATGATGGTTCTGTCTTTGCAGGGGAACAACTCTTCCCGAAACATTCGACTAGTATTGTTGGAAGCTTTGATGGAATCTGATTCTAAATCCAAACATAACATGTTAAAATAAGATATGATAGTATCGTAAAAGGTACCAGCCAGAAAGTCGGCTGCATCTCTCCCATTAAAGCCATCATAAATTGCACAAAAGAGCCACCCATTTTCTTCAGAACAAACTGCTTGAACTCTATCTTCACCAGCAGCTCCTCCTGCTACTTGTACTTCCGTAGCATTAAGAAATCCTTCACTTCTGGTATGGAGCACTCAATGATCTCAATGTACAAGTGTCATACTCAAGCATATCACTAGGTGTGGATGACTGCAACTTAGGTTTGACAAACTATGGAGAGAAGATGATAGTATGTCCAACTTTGAAAGACTTGGCGAAGAGGGTAATCTATTATGAAATGTAATCCAACAGAATCAAAATAATTTTAATAAATATTAAAAAAAGAAATCTATTAGATAATAGCCATTTTAATCATATAGAGAACTTGAATGGAACATTTTCAAGATTGTGAAAAGTAATGCCTGAACAACAGTGTTCCTTCAATAAACTTTAGAGCCTACACCACATTTTGGAGTAGTAGCTATCAGCTCAAATAAAACATCACAATACTAAAATGAATTGGCTATGAAGCGTGGCACAAGAACCAATTTTGCCAGTTAATACATGATGGCATCTAAAATGTGTGCGCTTAAAATGTTTGTACGTGTTAGTGAGTAAAACAGACTACAGAAAGACGTGAATTTATAAGGGGAGATATCAAGAGGAAAAATAGCTTAGTATCTTAAACTATCAACAATCTCTCATTTGCTCACTTTTAGAAGAAAAGCAAATAGCATTCAAATTATATAAACAATTCGAAGTGAAATCTTCAAGCATTGGAATACATGGCCCAAATCAAACATGATAGACATAAAATTCATAGACGTTTGGCTGAAAATTTTACAATATCAATGTTGGCTTCCATGTATGCCCAGATCAATTATTTGAAGATTTGTGTGGATCTTATGGCCTTGTAGGGAAACTAAATTTGCACAAATGAGTGTGTAGCATTCTAATAAGAGATCCTCAGTTATTTATGATTTTGTTCTTACTGTGTGGAGGACACAAGACCTCATGCTGCAATGCCCATTTAAGAGAATTCCATTTGTAAGAATTTGAGGAAGCTTTATAACAGTAAGAAAAGGAAAGCAATGACACAATCTGAATCTTGATGATTGCACAATTATTTATCATAACTGGAAAAGAAAAGCAAATTCAGCAAAATAAAATTGAAGTTTCACAATAACATTAGCTTCAATCCAACATTGTAGGGTGTATATGCCGGGAATACATACATATTCAACCTCATATATTATAACCGTAATATATGCATACAATGGCATAAGGTTCTCTTGTTTGAAAATCCAGACAGCTCAACCAAGCTACACAGTTTAAGCATAGGCTCTTAGCCTAAGTTCCTTCTGTATAATTCTTAGAAGGCCAGTAAATATCCTCCAAAACCAACATAACACCCAGAAGAGAAGAAAAGAAGAAGACACATGGCATCAACTGCAGTCTTTACAGTGCTTGATGTCACTGTTTTGATCACTTCCCACCGCATATGTAATAAATAAATAAATAGAGAGAGAGAGAGAGATTACTATAAAGCTCTCCAGTACCCTAGAAAATCCATTGAAGATACTACCTTTGAACACACATCAGCTGCCAGCAAAATATCATAGAGAAGCTAAGCAGACAATCCAATTGAAAAGTAGCTGAATTACAAACATGAAACATCTCTAGCTGAAAATTCTAGCATTTCTCTCCACAAGAGAGAGAGAGAGGGAGGGGGACAGAGAGAGTGAGAGACCAGATTCTTAACAGGATAAAGACTCTTTCCTCTAGGCTAGCCCTTCTAGTAAAGCCGAAATTAAAAAGGGGAGGCCAAATTCTAGAAACATGAGGCTGCGAGCTTTAAAATCAATGGGCTACCTTGCCTCCCTCCAATCTCTATCTCTCTACCTCTTTTTCTATTGGTCAACATTCATAGATAGTAAGAGTGGTTAAGTATCATATCTATTAAAAAGTCATACAAATGATAATTTAATTAGATGATAGATAAAAAAAGTACACTATCAGGACATAGAAATTAAACTTAAAAAATACCGTTATCCTTAAATTTTAAAAGGAATCGAAAAACCCCTATTATTTGAAAGCTCAAAACTTGGGGTTTATGGTTGCTCTTTAGCATTGTTTGGTTAATGCCAACCTTTCACTCGACTTAGTATCAAAATTATCTTCGGCCCTAATGCAGACAACATTAGATTCAAAACACCCTGTAACATTCAAGCGGAAACTTTTATCAACTCCATCGATTGAAACATTCAAAAAATGCACGATTATTTTATGTTGTTAATATACAACCATGAACTAAGGACTAATCACTAATGTAGTGGACATATATACATATATATACGCGGTTTGAGAAGCATTAGTTGGTTTAATTGAACTGGCAATTAGTAAACGATAAAAAATTTTGTCCCTTGATCGCACAAGTGCTATGAAAGGGAATATGGCAAAAAAAAACAAAAAACAAAAAACAAAAAACAAAAAACAAAAGCTTGGAAGCAGTTATATTGCTCACACAATATAGTATTCTGATTGGAATGACTAACTCGTCAAATGGCAATGTATAGCAATGGCTTCCCTGCTTTGGTTAATAGCTGGACTTTAAAAGACTCTCTAACCTATAGGCTAATACAAAGAAACCAAGACAAACAATACCTTTTCAAATTCTTGAGGAAGTATACCCGAAAAAATTCTTGAGGAAGTGCGTTGAGGAGGTGTTTTGATTATGATGGATCCTGCTTATTATTAGAAGGCGAAAAGTTATCACCCCACTTGACTCTTGTCAGTCATACCAATTAAACCCATGGCCCTGGTTCTAATACTACTTAATTACCGATCACTTACCACTAGTTAAAAAATTATAGTTGTTAGTTAAGGCATAACCCTTATTATTTAAGCCTATTTGATCATTATCAAGTGCTATGATCCATTTTGACTCCGACTAATTTATGTTTTGCCAAGGTAGGGTGCTACCTCATGGCCAGCAAATTCTTCATGACTTGTTTCTTACTAGCTATTTTCATCTAACATTGAGAATTTGAAATTTTTGAAAATAAAAATCCTTAATTTATATATAAAAATCAAATCAATTATCTTGTGTAGAAGTCTTTTTTTTTGTCAAGATGTCTAATCTAATTGACGGTTACAATTTACAAAATTCTACAATTGGGCTTAACATGGGCTATGTTGATTCATTCTACTGAAGCCAAGTATACCATAAAATTTGTTGATCTACACCATTCAATTATATAGAATGGAAATCTATGGCTAAAATTAGCATGAACAATCAATGCACTCTTTTAACCTAGTCTACTGAAAATAAGAGTATGAAACAGAGGTGATTGCTCAGGTGCCTAACAAGGTCAATGCCCTAGGTGCCTACGATGATGTGAAGAGCTTTGAAACTGACACGTGTGGAGAGTGTAGCCTCTGAAATGGCTCTCGTTTTGATATTTAGTTTCATCGTGATAGACTTGTATATTTGTGGGAGCAAACTTTGGTGATGCACACAATATATGGGGCCTCACTGACCTTAGAAATCGTAGTATTATTTTGGCTGGCAAGTCCACCGCAATCATAATAATAATCTGTATTTGCTATGAAATTAGTATTTTTTTTTGGTCATTTTTTATGGAATTTGAGTGCTCAATAAGGAATTATACGGTTATTTTGGTGAAATTAGAAGTGCATAGGTTATCACTGTGCGAGAAATATAAAAAGAATATAATAAATTTTTTAAAACCAAAAAATATAATATTTTAAAACTAAATCTAGCATGGTGCGAGATATATATAAAATATTACTTTTTCAAAATGAAATCTTGCACCATGCAAGCTTTAAAAAAATTAAAAAATTTTAAAAAACAAGAGTAATAGACAGCAAACGGTAAAAAAAATTACATCCTCTTTATATAAATGTCATGATCCTCTTCTCCTCTATTGTGTTCATTCAGCCTCTCCTTCCTCTTATTCATTTATGGTTAGTATTAGTATTTAGTTTGAAGAAAGGAGTCATCTCTCCTTTCTCTTTATTTACTAAATTTTAGTGTTACTAGCAGTCTCAATGTCAAAAAAGGGAGATTAGAGTAGAAAAAGATGTAAAACCCCTTCTTCTCTCCTGCTACTTCATTTGATTCTGGTGTTGTTAGTTTGATAAAAACAAAAAAAGGATGAGTGTGGTTTATGTGGTGGTCTTTGTGTCAATAAAAAAAAAAGACAAAGAGAGTTGAGTTGAAAAAAAAATGAATGAAGTTTGCGTGTCAAAAAAAAATAGAGTAATGTAAAAAAAATATGGTGTGAAAAAAAAATTTAGATTGAAAAAAATGGATGTGGTCAATTAAAAAAAATAGAGAGAGTTGATAAAAATTTCACATGTTAACCAATACATTCATCAAATCACTATCCTCCAATGGGACCCTTATAACAAATGTCATGTTCTTATTGCACAAACATATATGGGCACAATAGGTATTGACTTAGGTAGGCACTCAGAATTCACCTGAAATTGAAGCCAAGCACCTAAAAACCAAAAAATAGGATGGTGGTGGCTATGCAGTTGTTGGGTGCATTGGTTTTCAATTTTGTTCATTGTGACTATGAGCAACACACTTCATTTCTACTAACATGGTTATTACCAATCCCAATTACAAAGGACCATCTATTGAATTCCTCGATTCTCCCTTCAAAATTACACAAATCTTTCTATTTTTTTAATTGGTTTCATAGTATTTTCTTCTACATTCAGGGTGATGGTTCACAAGTTTCACTACCACTGGGCTTTGGTTTTCGATGTTTGTCATTCCAACAGAACCCAAAAGAGGAGAGGCTAAGTGGTGGCGGGCTAGAAATCAATGACATTCAAAAGAGGGCGGTGGTGGCTATGACGTGACGAAGAAGGAAGAAGCGGTGAAGGAGAATTCAGCGTGGTGGTTTCGACGACGGAATATGGAGTGATTGTGGTGGTGCGGTGGAGGAGGAAGATTGCAATGGAGGTGCACAGAGATGGAGGGTGTGGACGCCTGTGAGACAACAAAGGAGGAGAAAGGTTGACGATGGCAGTTCCCAAGTGAAGGTGGCTTGACCATGGCTCACTTCCCCCAATGAGAAAGGCTATGCACGGTTATTGTTGGCATGGTTTCTTGTTGAATCTACTTATATAATGGCTATTGTTACTTTAATTGTTGTTCTTTTGATTTGTTTTTTTATTGATTGATGGATGGTTTGGGTGGGTTGCTATGGTGGATTGGGTGATGGGAGAAGGAAGATGGATAAAATAGAAGGAGATGGAGATAGATAAAGATGAAATATACCTAAAATATCTTGCCTTTGTAACAATTATTACTTTTAGGAACTTGATTGAAAAAATTATACAATATAGGGGTCTATGTACAGACTTTTAAACTATAGGGACCTTTAAAATAATTAAACCTTTTTATTATCATATAAGAATCAAGGGGGTTGGGATTCAAAGATTTGAAAGCCTTTAATCTTGCAATGCTTGGCAAACAAGGTTGCAGAACTTCTAATCAAAGAGCACTCTCTGTTCTTTAAAATTTACAATGGCAAATATTAATGTCCCAGGAATAAGAAGTAATTTTCCATTGGAAGTAGCTAAAGCAATTATTCAAACTCCAGGAATGCAAAACTCTGAAGACAAAATCACGTGGACATTAGAGAAGAATGCTCATTACTCAGGAGCTTCAGGATATTCAATTGCCTTCCAGTTTTTCCACTTGAACACAGATCAAATACACCCTAAATTTTCTAACAAGAGTCTCTGGAATTTAGTTTGTTCAAGTAAATGTGTCCTAAAGATCAAAGTTCTAATTTGGAAGCTGATGCTTGAAGGAGTTCCAATCAAGGAGAAGCTCAAAAGAAGGATTCCAAGCATTGATGAGAGATGCCCAAGGTGTGGAGGAGATCCAGAATCCATCTATCACAGCTTCATTTCATGCTCCCAAGTTGTTCCAGGTATGGAGAGCTGTAGGTCTTTTTAAGTAGGAATGGCTCCATTAGACTCAACATTTCTAGGAATGGTGGATGGAAATGATTACTGAGCTACATGCTAGACCAAATAGTGTCGACCATATCTCCTTATTATGCTATTTGTTATGGGAAATTTGGTTAGGAAGAAATACAAAGGTGTTTTATGACAAGAACATTGGCTATCAAGAAATATTTACCAGAGCCAAGAATCTCTCTGAAGAATTTACTAGACATAGAGTGAATGTTTCCCTTCTTTGATTTTGCTGTCCACCTTGGACTAAGTTTTGTAATCTTATGATTATGAATAAATCTTTCTATCTTTGGTTAAAAAAAAAGGTAATTCAATGTGTTTTCTCAGGCACAATCTTCTGCCCAACACTCTTTTTTGGGTCATGCTCTATCCAACAGCTTGTTTCCTTTCTTCCCCAACACTATTATATTTTTTTATCTTGAGTAGTAGATTTTCTGTAATATGGGCTTCACCTGGAGCACTAGAGGCAACAAAGACATCTTAAATAGCAACCCAAACTTAAGAATAGCAACCCAGACCTATCCCCTACATTATATGACTGCTAGTTCCTAGCCCTTTTCTTTCCTAACCAAGGAAAAAGAAAAAGAAAAACTTCTCTTCCTTGACAAAAAAAAAATCTTTTCTCTTTTTCACAACAAATAATAATAAAAAATTTAGGGGCTATTTGGTTTGAGTTTTGAGTTTTAGTTTTCATTTTCAGTTTTTCAGTTTTCCAGAATTTGTGAAGAAAAAAATGAAAATTCTAAAAACTAATTTGTAGTTTTTAGAATTTTTAGTTTTTTCTTCATAAATCTAGAAAACTGAAAACTGAAAATGAAAATTGAAATTGTAAACTAAACCAAAAAGCCCCTTAATTTTAATACATTGATATTTAATAATTTCTTTTTGTTTGCATGAATTTTCAAAATAATAAACATAAGAATCAGTTATATTTATTAATATGATAATATATAATTAAATAACATTATTTTGAATTAATCATTATTTTTAAAAAAAATTAGTCCCTATTTTTATAAAAATGAGTTCATAAAGTTAAGAATATTGATATATTATTGATATATTTAAGTTATTTGTGGCAAAAAAAAGTTAACCACATATCCCACTAACTTATGTTATTAAAATCTACTATATTATGAGTAAAGTACAACAATTGGATATGAAACGGCAGCAAACGAAATTGAATAGTTTTATAAAATTAAAAAAATTATATTTAAAATAATTATAAAAATAGCATTTAATAATAAATTTTACTTTAAATTCATAATTAAGTGATTAAAAATTAATATTTTTATTATATTTTCCTTTTTTTGTTATATCCTATAGTAAGTGATATAAACAAAAAAATTAAAAAGAGAGAATATTATTCTTATGTCACATCAAAATAAAAATAACTATTAAAAATATATAAAATAACTACGATTAAAAATAAGTATTTAAAGAATATTATTTTTTAAATAATTCATAAAATAAGCATTTTTATTAAGATTTTCTTTTATTATTAAATCTTTTACTAGTAATTGACATTGTTTATGATGGATCGGAGGGAGTGCTGTTTCGAACGTACAACGATGATCATAGTTACAAGATAACTGAACCATTGGTACTGCAGTATCTTTCACTACAACAACCAAAAAAAAGTCATATTGAAGTAAAAGAAGAAAAAAACATGTTCAATATGCTAATAATGTCAATATATCCTCTTAACAATCAATTTAAAAATTATTTCAATTCAAAATTTTACTGACTATGTTAGTAAGATTAATTAAATGGTATTTGAAAACTCTTGAAATTGAATTTAATCGAGAATTGAAATTCAATTCATTGATTTGGAGCTAAACTTAACTTAAGAATTGAAATCTTAAGAAAATTCAATTCCATCAAAACCCTAAAAGTAAATCATATTTAAATGGGTCTGATTTGGTGTAAGAATTAAATTTTAACAAATGAAAATGCTAAAATAATCTTATTTGAATATAATGTTTTGCTCTTAACCTATTAATGAAGGATAAAATAGTAAAAATAGTGAAGTCATTTCAATTTTAAACACATTTCAAATTAAAAAATTAAATTTACTAGCTTATTTCAAATATAAAAATTAAATTTAATTCTTAATAAAATTCAATTAAATTTTATCTCATTAAAACATTCCAATCACCTTACAAAAGATTCAGCATTTTCACATGTAAAATATAGATCTATAATCTATACGTAACTTGGGAATGCGTGTCTTTCTTGTTTTGAACGATGAGGTGTGTCCTTTGTATATACCCTGAGAATGGTAAATTGACATGCTGATAAGATGCTTTTTATCACCACATGATTAGAAAAAGTTTTGGTCAAAATGGTAGCTAGAAAATTAATCAAAAGGGTCGATTCCGTGTAGATTTTCACAAAAGGGTCCAAGGTGGTGGCTTAAGGCTAGAGCCACCAAATGAGCCCAGTCCGATGGGCAGATCAAATAGCTTAAAAAATGTGTGAATTTGACTGAAAAATGTGGTGGAAAAAAAAAATTGACTCGACTTGGTTAGGCCCAATTTGGCTTGGCAAATGGGCCTCATCCACTTTGGGCTGGGCTAGCCCAATGACCCAAAAACTCATGTTTATTAAATTATAAATTACATATATGAATTATAAATACTTGAATTTGAACCTTTAAACTCATTTTTTTCTTAAAAAGTCTAAACTAATAACAAATATTAACAAAAAAATACACATGTTTTTGGATTTATGTCACTATTCCATCAAATTAAGTTATTAAAATTTAATTATCAAATGAAAATCAAGTTTCATTTATTATTCTCACAAATAAAGTAAGAATAATAATACTACTTACTAATACCTTATTTTTTAATCCATTACAATAAAATAAAAAATATACATTTTATATAAACTATATAATTTAAAAAATGAACAAGAAAGAAAATTGGCCCATTGGCCAACTCATAGCTTGAATAAATTGGATTGAACTAGTACTTTTTGACTTGAAATAATATAACCCAAAGTGACCCGATCCAAATGGGTCGAGCGGCCCATTTAGACAACTCTACTTGAGCCCTACAAGTTGTGATTTCCCCACCTACCCATGGGAATTAGACAACTCAAACAAAAAAGTAGGGGCATGGCAAAAAAAAAAAAAAGTAGGGTGACTGAATTAATAAAAATTAAAAAAAACTAAAAATTAAATTTTGTAATTTTAATAATTTTTATTATATCGTTCACAAAATTTACAAGAGTAAAATAGGAATTGAAAGTTGAAAACTGTTTTCTAAAATCAAATGCAAACTTTTAAATTTATAATACATTGAATGCATTAAAAACTTAAAAAAATTTCTAATTTTAGCTCCTTAAAAAGTACTCCCTCCATGATTATCTATCTTTTAAGGTTTTGAAACTTGGATCAAGAAATGATTAAAAATATATAAAACACATAAAATATAATTGTCACTGACAAAATTGCTCCC
Organism: Dalbergia oliveri; assembly: GCA_030441495.1. Taxonomy (NCBI): domain Eukaryota; kingdom Viridiplantae; phylum Streptophyta; class Magnoliopsida; order Fabales; family Fabaceae; genus Dalbergia; species Dalbergia oliveri. The sequence continues at coordinate 18,475,880 of JAMLFY010000009.1, forward strand.
CTTGTTTTATTTTTCAATTTTTCCTGTCTTAGATGTAGAGAGTTATAGTATGTTAGGCATATGAAAAGTCTTACATAAGGGTAGATTGGCCGAATATATTGACTTTCAAAAGTTATTTCTGGACGGAGCCAATATTAGATTGGCTAGAAGCACAAGTCAATAGTAGGTCAAGAATAAGGTAGTATAGGAAATTGCACAATAATTATGTGTGGCAGAATTTATGTAAGGATAAACATGAAAAAAATAGTTAATATATTCTTAAAATTATTGAATAATAAATAACACTTGACACATTTTTAACTAAAAAGATAGATAATTATTGACGGAAGGAGTATGCTTTAGTGTGCATTTGGATGGAGTATTTTTAAAATATAAGGAAATTTAAAATATTAGGAAATTAAAATACTTCAATTAAATTTCCTTTAATTTTTAAATTTGTTGTTTGGATAAATAATTATATTTTCCTCATTTGTAAAATACTTTGTTTGAGTGAGGTAATTACATTACCTTGATTTTAACATCTTTTATTTGAAAAATAAAAATAATTTTTTTAAAAATAAGATTTTTCTTATTAAAAATCAAAATTCAACCGATCTAAAATCAATTATAATAAGTTCATATTTCATAAATTATATTAAATTTCATTTACATAATATTTTAAATTTGAATTATAAAATTTAATTATTATATAAATAAAATGAATTATATGTAAATATAATATCATGTATTATAAATTGAATATTAAAATATTTAAAATGCAATAAAATAAATTAAAAATAATATTAAATGAAATTCTCATAAATATAAAGAAATTGTAATAAAATATAATAAAAATAAGACTTATTAAAATGAGAAAAATATATAGTTGTGTGCATAGGGATTTTCAAAATTTTCTCTCAATAGGTAGAAATTAAAATCCTCTCTTTTAGTAGATAAAATTCTTTTTAAAATTTCTTATATTCTATAATTTCTTCTAAATTAATATTCACATAGAATTTTTTTTTTTAACGCCCTCTATCTTTTCATGATTGCTACTATCTTCTTTTTGTACACTTTTTACACTATCATTTTCATTGCCACTGATAGTTTACTTCCTTAACGTTGGTCGGTCACTTTTTACGATCATGTCATATGTATCTCTCTATATGTGTACCATGGTCCTCGTTCAGATTTTTCAAATGTTGACTGAGGTCAGCAATTTTTTTAATAGAACTCAATTAACACAACATAATTGCAATCAGTGTGTCAAAATGCTATATACTCCTGGATTGCTCAAATTCACGTCAAAGGATCCACATGGATTCCCTGGGGCAAGTGGGGCTGCGGAGGTCTTGGTCTTGACTAATTTGATATTATTTATTCTAAAATATAGTAAATTTAACTTATTTCAAATTAATTTATATCCAATCTGTATAATCAAAATTATAACATAAAATTAACAATTTTTATTTGATAAAATGTCACAATTTCAAATTTAAAAATATAATCTATATCTATACTATTAATATTTAAGAATCATTAACATGAAAGTTTAATGAGATAATGACACTTAGAAGTTTGATTATGCTTTCCTCCAAAGTCTAATCCTATTTTTATTTAAAAAGGAAAATTTTTTAAAATGAATTCAAATATCTTTTTACTCCACTTTATTTACCAGATTATCCTTTCACCTCATCTACTCCACTAACTAGGCTCATTATAATAATTTTTCAAAATCTATCATATTATATTTACATTGTTTATTCTTTTCTACGTTTAATTAGTTTTATTTAAAAAACTGGTTAACTCATTCATTCTTCATCATTATATATAAAAACTTAATTTAAATAAACAAATTATTCTAAGGGTTAAAAATTGATAAAAATCTTTTACATTTTCAAGTTGAACCTTGAAAACATTATAGTAAGATAACCATCAAACTTCATGGTGGCTGGTCAAGGTACTCACCAACGTCCCAACAAGAGACTTATTAGCAATTTGAGAAAGCTTTTTCACAAGATTCATATGTTCTTTCAGTAATTTTAGTTTTGGAAGAGCTAATTTTATGTTGCTTGCTATACTGATTCGTATAAACACAAGTCTTAATATGTTTGACATTATTTTAGTATCAGTATGAGCTTGTTTGGATGCCATTAATTTGATTAAAAAATTAAAAAAATATTTTCTTTTTTTTTATATATTTGGGTAAATTTTTAAGTATAAGCAGAATTATTAGAAAAAGTAAAAAAAAATCTTTTTAGAAACTATAATTTTCATCTTTTAAAAAAATATTTTAATATTACATCAACATGAATTGACGTTACATCCAAACGTAAAATAACTTTTACTTTTCACTACAAGAAATCTACGGAAGCGATGGAAAATACCAACAGATACGAACTCGTAAATTGGTAATTTTCGATAGGTTTTTTGATGGATTCTGCATTTTTTGAATTATTAGCTTGTGATAATTAATTTACATGACCTTATCAAACCCGTTGATAGATAATGGTATCACTATGCGCCATATGGAGCGCACAATTTTCGATGGGTGTACTGAAGGTTTACCAATTGGTTCAATAATAATTCTTTGCCCGTCAGGAACTTGTCAGGATATACGCACACGTGGTGCGAGTTGCTTTCTAATGGGTTTACCGATGAGTGTTTAATAATTTATTTTTATTTAATTATTTTCCTTAAGTTACAACCGGTTATCAACCATTATTAAAAAACAATTTTTTAATTTTCAATATCTTTTTTAATTCTTTATTAAACTTATTGACGGGTTTACCGTCTGGTTCAGTATTTTTTTAATTATAATTTTTAAATATTTTTTATCTTTACCGTTGGGTCATTTTAAAAAATATTTTTTCTTTCCAATTTCTTTTTTAAATTTTTTATTAAATATGCTAACAAGTTTTACAGGTACCCATTAAAATATATATAATTTTTTTTATTTTTTTTATTATCGACGGGTTTTTGAAAATTTTAGTTCCGTTGGCACGCAACTTTGGAAATCTCACATGCCCATTGGTAATAAGTGAGATGTGAAACACCGTTCACTAATTGGCTACAGAATGGTTGACTCATTGGTAACCCCGAATATTTTAAAACCAGACTTCTTCTTCCCATTTATCCCCCATGTTTCTTTCTTCAGTCTTTCTTCCCTTTCCCATTGCCATTGCCCTTCTTTGAACCGTTCGCTTTTAGCTCCTTGTCGCGAAACGAAACCACCATTGCAATATAGGAACGTTGATGAGCATTTTAATCAGTTTTATTTAGTTTAGTTTTTTTCGTTTAAGCCCATAGTGTTGTGATTTATTGCATTGGAGAGTAATTATTATTGTTATTTTGTTAATATAGGAGTTGTGTTGGAGGGTGGCACTATTGACTTGTTGGCATTGGGAGTGGTTTGCTATCTTTATTCCTTATTTTATTTTATTTTTTGTATGCATAAATATTTATAAGTGTATAAAATTAAATATTTGTTTATATTGGATTTCATAATTGGATTTGGTTGCTAAGCATTTTGGTTCTGTTTTTTTTTACTATAGTAGAGATTAGTTGTAACTCCCTAGTACTCATTTCTATGTACTCGAGTCACATAAAAATTAATACCAAGGAATCACGTCCTATTTCATGAGCCTTTCCATATTAGATATAAATGTTGCTAAAAGTTCTAATAAAAATTCGGCATGGTAACGACAGGTACCATGCCTCCTATAAGACAAAAATCATAAAAATAACAATTCATCCTTAGCCCAATCTGTTGTTCAAAATACAACATCCTAGTATCTTACATACCATCATCATAAGGCACTTAGAGCCACTCAATTCACAACATGAACATAGCAATGTCATATCAGGAGATCAGTAGCCTTAGACTACAAAATACAAAATATAGAAGAAATAAAGGTCCCACAACCCAAATACAAAAGAAAGATCTAAGTATCAACTCCAAAATAAAAATGACATGTAATTCTATAAGCATTTCAAAATATCAAAAGAGAGCAAGTGACATAGCGCAATCTCCAAACAAAGCAAAAGCAACAGTCTAGCTTAGTTTCTGCATTAGTCTTACCCTCATCTAGAGATGATATGGAAGAAGGGAAAGGGTAAGAAATCAATTGAAATCTCAGTAGGGGCATATGCAACTAACATGACATCATATCCATCTCTAGTCTACCTTGGTTTCTTTTGAAATCATTAATATACAATCATGAGATTCAATTTTAGAATTTTGCAACCATTCCTTATCAAGGTAGAGGTGTCTTTTAGCATGGTCTTGGTATGAGATGTACATGTATGCATGAAAGAACTTTACTAGTATAATTAAAGAGACATGCAAGCATGGAAAAAGATTAGACTTATTCGTTAAATGTCATAACATGCATAAATGACTATCCTAATACAAAACATCGAATACATCATAGTTAAGGTTTTTTTTTCTTTGGTCTTATCTAATTCATGACTTTTGTGTTTCTATTAATATCACTATCCTTTTCTCTCATTGATCTTATTTAGATACTTTAAAAGCTATGAGCTCATGCTTAACGGTCGCAACATTCCTTAATGCGAACAACACGAAACCCTCATGTGCACTATAAAGAAAGTCAATGCCCAGTTGTCACTGGCCCTCAAAACGAAATTTTTAACCCTCTTTGTTGACATAAGTCAACCCTTAATCTTTATGTCTTAATTCTAATTTCTTATCCTTAGTTTCACTTAGACATTTAATCAAACAAATAGTATATATAATGAGCAATTTTTGTGCATAACGTTGCTCATCAACCGAAACATCACCAAAAGTCATATTTCTAAGTTTTTATGCATTAAAAACAAGGGATCATATATCTATATAGATCAAAAACTTAATTTTTATAAAAATCCAACTCAAAGCATCACAAAAACATGGTAAAATAGACCTATCCAACACATGGCCGAATTTACACTTTTATGCATATAACTTCCAAGATTCCCTCATCAACTTAGTTTTCTACTTTTTAAACATTAGTATTGCATTAAACTAACTATCCATCCAACAAATATACAATAGCTCAATCCCAAATAACATTTACTTTCATTTAGACATTTTCTCAAACACATAGCATGCATACTTACTCATTTTCGTGCATCATGCTTCACCTATACAAACACCACACTTAAGGTTACATTTTCAAGCTCTCATGCATAAAAAACAAAGGTATACATATATATATATATACAGCCAACATTCAATTTTCTTAAAATCCTACCAAAAACTCAACCAAATCATGGTATAAAATGGTTCCCAATTACAAATCCAAAATTGCTTCAATAAAGAAAAATAAAGAGAAAGCAAAGCGTAGAAACCCCTACCAAAAGATGGTTTTCACTAGAGATCAAGACAACCACAAGCTCCTTGAAGTTTGATCTCCCAAGTAAGGAAACAAAAGCTTTTTCTTTCCTTAATCCCGAATTTTAGTTTGCTCTAGAATAGGTAGAAGGAGGCTTTTTCTTGAAAAACTAATGGTGGATTTGAGTTTGTTGGTGGAAGAGCTATGAAAAAGTGTATTTATTTGTTGGATTTGCTGAAGAATTGTAGAAGATAGGAGGTTGGGATGATGGAGGAAAATGGAGAGAAGAAAGGAAGGAGAAGGAAGAAGAAGAATGATGGATGGTGTATGTGTGTATTGTAACCATGAGTGAGGTAAATAATTGGGGTTTGGGTTTTTATTTTCATTTTGTTAAGATAGGGTGTGTATGAGAGGGTAGTTTATCAATTAAGTATATCTAAGTGAGAGTAGTCTAATAATTTCACATACAAAATCACTAACATAAACATGAAATGCCTATTAAAATATTATTTTCATATACCTCTAATTCCACACAAAGATAATTCAATTCATCCATTAGCTAACCAAAGCAATTAGTATAAGAAATAAGGGCGTTACATTAGTAACAAAATCCTTGTTATTTGTATGCTTTAATATGTATGTAGGATAGATACTTATGTTTCCTAGGATAGAGTTGTAGGAATGGGGATTGCATGACTGGGAAAGGGTAGAGGTCCTTTGACTTGTTGGCATTGTTTGCTTGAGATTCTTTATATTTGCGAGATTCAGGATGTATGTTGTGAAGTTATAAAAGGATGCACTCTAGAATGGTTTGTAGGATTATGTGAATTGTATGTAATTATTAATATGTAACTATTTAACTATGTCTATTAAGTTGTTGACCTTTATATTAATAATGTCTATGATTGTTGAATACACTAATATCTAATAACGAAAGCTCTTAATTTCTACGAAGATGATGTCGAAATTTTCTTAAAATTTTTGTTAGGAAAATAATATTAAAAATAATTGTATTAAAAAATTTTAAGACCAATTGAATTTGTTTAAAAGTAATAATTTGACGTCTTTAAAATTGTATGCCTATGGCTTAGGGTTGCACTGAAATATATGATGACAAAGGCTCCTAATTTAAGAAATTGGAGAAATTTTGTTAAAATTTTTTATAGGAAAATAAGATTAAAAGTAGCTATATTAAAAAAAATTTAAAGACCAATTCAATATGTTTGAAAGTAATAATTTGACGTCTTTAAAAAATTGTATTTCTATGGTTTCGGGTTGTATTAAAATATTTGAGGAAGAAGCTCCTAATTTTAGCAGAGATGCTGTCGAAATTTTGTCAAAACTTTTGTTAAGGAAATAAGATTAAAAATAGTTGTATTAAAAACTTAAAGAGCAATTGAATTTGTATTTGAAAGTAATAATTTGATATATTTAAAAAATTATAGGGTCTAGGGTTACCCATACACGCAATGTTTCCTTCAAACCAGTCATATGCATGATAGATTGCATCCTAATAGAGAGGGGATTAAACCAGAATTTTATAGTGGTGTTGAAGAATTTATGAGGGTAGCATGTCACACACAACAATTCATTGACGATGCAAAAGTTAGGTGTCCATGTATTAAGTGCAAATGTAGGGAGTATTTAGATGATGATACCATAAGGGTTCATTTGTACAAGTGGGGATTCATGCTTGACTATTGGATTTGGATCAAGCATGGGGCGGGTTAATATAAGGAATCAAGTGGGTATGTTTCAAACTAGAAGTAGTTCTAGTGGGTGTACATAGCTCAGGATTAATGTGGGTAATGTGTTGTGGAAGGTTAATTTGGTTAGACATCAAGAGATAGATTTTGATTATGCTGATCCTGAATTTGTAGCTCATTAGTTTCTAAACTTGGGTTAAAGGAAATAAAGATTGATTGCTATTTGAAAGCCTGCATACTTTATTATAAAGATGATATTGCATTGACCGAGTGTAAGTTCTCTCAAAGAGTCTAGCTAAACCCGATAAACATGGAAGTGGGAGGTATAAGGATGTCCTCGAAAATAATGTACTATTTACCCTTAATCCCTAGGTTCAAGAGATTCTATGCTTCAATGAGCTCGGCTTCTCATATGAGGTGGCACATTGAAAATCATAGGGGTGGTGGTGTGATGACTCATCCATCACATGGTGAAGCATGGTAACATTTCGATCGACAATATCCTGGGTTTGCCTTGCCCTCGAAATGTTAGATTAGGACTTTGTTTAGATTGATTTACTCTAAATAGCCAATTTAGAAAACCCTATTGCTATTGGCACGTAGTTGTTATGCCCTATAATCCCCTCTTGAAATGTGCATGAAAGATCCTTACCTATTTTTAACATGTATAATCCCTGGCCTTGATAATCCAAAAGTTAAGATTGATGCGTAACTTCAACCCTAATTGATTAATTGAATGAGTTGTATTGCAAGGGTATTCTTACTTACGACATTTCAACGAAGTAGAATTTCAAGATAAGGGCTGCATTAATGTGGATCATTAATAACTTTCCAGCTTATGGAATGTTGCCTGGATGGATGACACAAGGCAAATTAGCATGACGACTTTCATGGAGGATACTAAGGAATTCAATTTGAAACATGGAGGAAAGAACTTTTAGTTTGATTGTCATATGAGGTTCTTAGATGCATATCATCCATATAGGCGAAGTAGATATTGCTTTAAAAGTAATTGTGTTGAACATGATGAGCCTTCAATTAGACTAAGTGGTCACCAAATGTGGGATCGAGTTAAGGATTTACCAAAAATAACAGAAGTTGGAAAGGTAGTGTGATTGCCAGGCTATAGGGTATACCATGATTGGACCAAGCAAAGTATTTCTGGAGTTGCCATATTGGAAGGATAATTTGGTGTGTCATTATTTAGATATGATGCATATTGAGAAATGTGTTGAAACATTATAAACATTAATGGATACAAATCGAAGAAGACACTGAAAAGGCAAGGCATGATCTGGCTGAAGATTGCACACGGCCTGATTTGCATTTACAAGAATTAAGAGATAGTCATTTCTATAAACTAAAGGCCAAATATGCTCTGAATTCCACTCAAAAATGAGTAGTTGAGAATACTTGATGGTTATGCTTCTAACTTAGGTAGGTGCATCAATATTGCAGAGAGTAAGCTTATTGGCACGAAAAGCCACAATTGTCATTTCTTCATGGAGTGTTTGCTTCCAATTGCATTTAGAGAGTTACCTGATGTTTTCTGAAGTTCCTAACCAAGTTGAGTCAGTATTTTAGGGATTTATGCTCTTCTACTTTTAGGGTTGATGATCTACTTGTCATGGAATAAAATATTCCCCTAATTTTGTGCAAATTAGAGAGAATTTTTCCTTTCGGGTTCTTTGACTCAATGGAATACTTGCCCGTACATTTGGCATATAAAGCATATGTGTGTAAATTAGCTCAATATAGGTGGATGAATCCATTTGAAAGGGAAATAGGAGGGTTTAAAAGAACCGTGAAAAATAGGTCTCAAGTGGAAGGATCAATATGTCAAGCCTATCTATCGAAAGAGACTTTAGATTTTTGCTCATTTTACTTTCAGCAACATGTTCAATCTAAGAGAACTCGAGTTGGTCATAATGACGATGGAGGAAATGCTCTATTCCATCAACATTGTCCATCTTCAACCAACTTGGTCGAGCCTTGCAAAGAGCGAGCCCGATGACTAACTTTCGAGGAGGAAAATTTTGCACACTTACACATTTTGATAAATTGTGATAAGCTGCAACCATTTAGATTGTAAGTTAACCTTTTTTTATCTATGTGAAAAATGTGATGTTATGCATCCTTAAAATGATTTAAAATATATTTTCAATAACAGATACTTTGAACAAATTGTACAATTAAGATTCTCTTCAACAATTTTCGGACTTGGTCAAATTACATGTAAGTCCATTTTGTTAAATTATGTAGCCCATTACATTGTTGTCAATTAATTTTGTTTGATACAAGTCAATTTGACATTTCAAACTTCATCTATGTAGGTTCATAACAAAAATAATCGTGCAACATGTCCCCATTTGTTTAACGTAGGTTGGGGGCCCAAAAATAAAGCTGTAAGTTGGCCCATGTACTATATTAATGGGTACAAGTTTCACACAACCGATTGGGTGTAGGAAAAAATCGACAACACTAGTTCTTATGTTAAAGGTGATGCTAGGGATGGAGAATGTGATTGGTGTGATGTCGTTAAGGAAATCATTGAGTTTGAGTATGTCGGTGAACTTAAAAAATATGTGTTATTCAAATGTGAATGATATGATTCTATGTGACTTACTAGGACACGATAACACAACAATTACAAAATCATTGAAATCAATCACACTAGAAGATATGGATATTATGATCCATTTATTATAGCTCAAAATGCTAAACAAGTCTATTATATGTCTTATCCTGGAAAAGTAGGTCACAATAGAGGGTTGTGAACAAAACAAAAGCAAAAGGTAGGATTGAAATAGAGGAAGATACTATTGCAGATGCTTATCAAGTGGATGATCCACCCCTTTAAGGGCAGTAATTGATAAAGACAATCCTGAAATCCTCTTTGTTGGCTATTAGGGAAGTTGACATAATTGAATGCACAAGTAACCACCCAATAAAACTCACGAAGATGAAATAAGTGATAGTAGTGGTGATGATTCAGATAATGATCAACAACAAAGTGATAATGAAAACAACCATGAACTTTCATATTAACTAAGGTGTTAAATATTATATGCAATAATATTTTGAAATTGCTTTAAATTTCCTAATGTAATTAATGCCTTTTGTGGATTGTTTAATTGTTTCAGGATGGCTGGTAGAGGTAGGCTGGCCAAAGAGGTTGGTTTACCTACCACCACCTCCAACACCGCCTCTTCCACCACCTCCCCTTCCACCACCTCCACCTCCGTCCCCCACCACCACCCTTCCCTTCGGATGATGCCCACTTCTCGAGTATGCTAGCCCCTCACCTCCGCCTTATTCCCATTCAGCCTATCAGTAATAACCCCTTCCCTAGCCATACCCCTCTACCCTAGCCCTACATATCATCAGGCTCTTATTACCTCGGGTGGGTCACAAACATAGGATCTAGATGGAGGCCCCTCAGCTTAGATGGTAGGCTACTTGGACCTAATAGTAGACCATTTGCAGATTAGGTTGGACAATAAAGACAAGTTTAAATTTGTTTTCTATGACATTTTAATTTTGTGTTGCATATGATATTTAAATATTTTCATTATTTTTAATTTAATTCATCTATGTAACAACTTTGATCCTTTTGCTAATGGTCACCATTGATCACGAAAGTTATACAGAGTAAGTATAACCACCCATGATCCACTTGGACTTAAATCTAAGATGTCAAAGAGATGTGGTGGGAGGAATGGAAGGTAATTCTATGATTTATTTGCTTTTTTTAAATATGTTTATATTATATATATATGCTTATGTGTTGTGACTGAAAAAATAAATAAATAAAGTGAAGCACCGTGCACCTTAAGTGGTATAGACCACCATAGGTCTTCTTTTCTTTTATTTCTTCTCTTCCTTCCTGACTCTTCATTCTCCCTAATTTCCTCTTCTTTCCCCTTCTCATTCTTTCTCTCTTTCCTTCTTCCTCCATTCCATCCCTTTCTTCTTATCCTATATATATATATATATATGTCACCAGCACCTCCATCATCATCATCACCCCCTCTTCCTCCTCATTCCTTAACCATACTATCTATCTCCTTTCCTCTACCCACTTACCCTCTCTAACTTCCATTAGAGAGTTGAAGACTTTAGGAGTTTTGGGAGTAATTTCCTTCATCAATTCTACTCTCCAAGTGGTAAATTAGCTTTTGAACTACTCTATTTAAATTGTTAGAGCTTCTAAATTTAGAATTAATTTTAGTGTTTCTTGAACCCTATAATTTGGGGCTTTTGTTGATTTGGGGCTAATTTATATAAATTAGTGATATTGTTAGCTCGCAAATATTAATATTGTCTTGTTCCTAGAGCGATAGAGCAATCGGGCATTAACACTTGAATTGGTGGCATTTGTGGAGTTGATCTTCTTATTTGAACCACTAGTTGTAGTAGAGAGTGTATTGTAGATCACTTTATGCATTATAAATTTTGATTATAAATATAAAATTATATGGAGATGAAAGTATGTTGATATAGGAGAAAAATTTATTTATCGAAAATGACGCTTTATGTTTGAAATGGAAATTTTCATTGGAGGCCAGGAATTTCATTAATATGCTTATTTAAATATATTTAGTCAAATTGTAATGAATATTGAATATTAGAACATCTTATGTGAATTGTTAAATTTGAGTTTATTTATGTATAAAAATATTCTAGAGTGGAATGTGCATTATTTGAATTAAGTTGGGAAATTCCATAGTTATAACTTGTAGTTACGGGCAGTGGTGTTAGCCTTGGTGCATGATGAGAAACTCCAGTCAGGAGGTGAGGTGCTAACCCACACATAGCTACAACTATATCTTGGACTTGTATATGCTACGAGCTAACTCCATTAGCAAGTGTGGTGCTAACCCGCACATGGCTTTAGTCATGTCTTGGACTTGTATATGGCTACGGGCTAACTCCCAGTTAACGGGTGTAGTGCTAACTCGTACATGACCTTAGGTCATGTTTGGACTTGTTATTGTTCTACTTCAATAACTCCTCATTTATGTTTAGATTTACCTCATTATGTAAAGTTATGTTATTAAGAAATCTCAAGTTATGACTAGAACAGGACTTTTATGAGTACATATGCATTACTATGTATATAATGTTTTATTCTTGCATCTAGTAAACTATGGATATCTTATTTCTCATTGAGTTGCAAAACTCACCCAGTTATATTCCATTTTTTTTAGATACAAAAGCTGGTGTTGGTTCTGGTGTTCCTCCTTCAACACAACTTTAGGAAATTCTAAGTTGGTGAGCCTTTTTATAAAGGCCCTTTTTAGTGGGAACTTTTATCTTGTTTTAGCCTATGGTTGTCAATTGCTCCATATGTTATAAAGGGTCCTGGATCTAAACTATGACTTAGCTATGTAAATTATCTTATAGAAAGGATTTGTAAACTTACTATAGTTGTATGCTTTGAATTATGTTTTCTATTATGTTTGATAAATCTTAAAACAAATTTGGTATTATAACTGAATTATGTTGAGATACTTATGTACTGGAAGGGCGCATTCTAGAATGCTTGATGCCCAAGTGTTTGGATTTAATTGGAAATATTACAGGTTATAATTTTATTTGCCAATGTCTAAAAAAACAAAGGAAACTCTATTTATTTTCCTAAGATTTTGGTGTGTTAAGGCTTGCGTGAAAGGTGTTCCTATGCGCCGTCATGGTTTAAGTTGGGTCGTGACATTATGATTACTTATGTGTTGTGAGTTTTGTATATGTAAAGGATGTTCTATATCCTCCGAGTATGAACCTTTATAAGGGTTTGGAGGATTAGGTCCTTCCAAGCAATTGTAGACATGTTCCATAATGTCCGCAAGGGCCATATGAACATCTCGTGGTTGAATGATGCCACCCTTAGTGAGCTACGATGCCATTGGGCCTCCAATTCGACTTTCAAGGATCCAACATGGGGAAGACAAATCAGGCCTTATTGAATGGCGGGTTGCTATATGAGCATGCTAGAAGGGACCCGTAAGCATATGGTAAATATATAATCTTTCCACATTTAATATATTATTAAATGTTAATTTAGTACATTTGAATTGTAGCAAATAGTTTGTTTTTATGAATTTATTGTACATATTGGTGTAGAAGAGGAGTTAACTCCCTTTAACCCAGGGAGAGCTGTTTTGGAGGTTACACCTGAAAAGGGTCAAGTAGGAAAAGGGAAGACTTAGGTTTGGATAGATCCTTGCTCTAAGACCACTTTGTAAATTTAGACATCTTTTTACTTAATTTTTATTACTTTTTCCATTTATGTTATTATTATTACTTATAATGTGTTTTATCTTTTTTTTCTTTATAGCGTGAGTTTATAGACTTGGAGTATGCACAAACCCATGCCAACCCAGGTGGTTGAGGTTGGACCTAATGTGATATCCCTCATCCTCCGGATAAGGAGGATGCTCGGGCCTAAGTGGTTGGTGACCCTTACAAGGGCGCATGTATGGGATAAGGTACTACCCCTAGTAGATCCCCATTACCCCATCCTTCGCACTGGGTCTGCTACTAGGATGATGTCCTGAGGGATCATGTGCATGCCCTCAAGTAGGAGCTACAATAATAGGGACATCTTATTCAACAGGGCAGGAGGCGAGTAGCAATAGAGCAAGAGCTCAAGAGATCTGACATCTTAAGTTATCCATGGAGTGGTAGGCAGGAGAAGCCCAAGAAAGAAAATAGTAAATTCAAGAGGATGCAAAGAAAATCACGCGATGTAATGAGCTTCTTTAGGGACATGCACTGTAACATCCCATGCTACTTTATGGATTGACGATTGTCCCCACAAATCAACACAACCTTCAGCATGCTTTATCCTCACTCACATGCTCTCTGGAAACTTCCCAAGAGCTCACCCATTCCAAAATTACTCCAAGTTAAGCACGCTTAACCGTGGAGTTCTTTCATGATGGGCTACCAAAAAGAAGATGCATCTTGTTTCCTAAGGTTATTTTCTATCCTCATATGATTCAAACTGAAATGAACAGCCTCTATGGTTACTTCAAGATTCAAGTCTCTATTTTTCTAATAACTCCTAATCTTTGACTATCAAACTTGCTACATGTAGAGATTTCTACTGAGTGCATCGGCAACTACATTAGCTTTACCCGGGTGGTATTTAACTTCAAAATCATAATCCTTTAAAAATTCTAACCACCTTCTTTGTCTCAAATTCAACTATTTTTGGTCAAACAAATACTTCAAACTCTTATGGTCAGTGAAGCCTCAAACTTAACACCATATAGGTAATGTCTCCATATCCTAAGAGCAAAACTATAGCGCTAACTCCAAGTCACGGGTAGGTAGTTCTCCTCATGTGGTCTCAGCTACCTATAAGCATAAGCTCTGACTTTCCTTCTTGCATTAAGACACAATCTAAACATTCTGAGGCATCACTATACACTACAAAAAAATTTTTGGGTTAGGGATAACTAATTTGGGGCGATGTAGCCTATGTTTTAACTCTAGAAAACTAGTTTCATACTCAGTGTCCACACAAATGGTTTTCCTTTTGGGTTAACCTAGTCAAAGGCAAAACTAATTGTGAGAATCCTTGGATAAACATTTTGTAATATCCTAAGTCCTAGAAACTCCTAATCTTGATTTACTGCCTTAGGTTTCTCCCAAGACAATATAGCTTCTACCTTACTAGGGTCCACAAACACTCTATTCTCATTGATTACATGACCTAAGAATTTTACTTCTTTAGCCAGAAATCACACTTCTCTAATTTTGCATACAATTGTTTCTCCTTCAATATCTACAAAACTATTCTCAATGCTCTCATGTTCCTTTTCAGTCTTAGAATAAATTAAAATATCATCAATAAACACCACTACAAATTTTTCTATGAAGGTCTGAAAATCCTATTCATATAATCCATGAAAATAGCTGGAGCATTAGTCAATCCAAAAGGCATCGCCAAAAACTCATAATATCCATACCTAGTCCTAAAAGCAGCCTTAGGTATATCTTTTTCCTTAATCCTAATTTGGTGATATTCTGACCTTACTATCTTAGAGAACACTTGTGGCTCTTCCAGTTATCAAAAAGGTCCTCAATCCTAGGAAGATGATACTTATTCTTAATGGTAACTTTATTCAATTGATTAATCTATGCACAACCTTAAGCTACTATCATTTTTCTTTATGAACAACATAGGTGCTCCCCAAAGTGAGACATTAGGTCTAATGAATCCTTTCCCTAATAGAACCTCTATCTGTTTTCTTCAATTCGCTCAACTCAAGAGGTGACATTCTATAGAGTGCTATGGATGTAGGACTAGTACCAGGCAAGAGTTCAATAGAAAACTCTATCTCTCTTAGGAGGTAAACTCTCAATATCAGGTGGAAATACCTAGGAATTCTTCACTATAGAAATATCTTCAATCTTCAGCTGATCATTTGCCTCTGATTCCAATAAGTATAGTAAAACACATCCTAGGGTTTGTTTCGTTAAACATTCTCCTATTTGATTAGCCAAGGATTCAGCGTCCTCCAATAAGGAGTTTGCAAGAATATTTTGGATAAGAAATATATGGATTTCTTACGGCAATTCAAAAAGATATTGTTATCAATATAACCAATTTATACCTAGAATAATATCAATATCATCCATAGGTAAACAAATAAGGTCAACACTAGAACAATGAGTACCAATTCTGAATATAAAAGTCCAAGACAAACAATAGAAGTCAAAATTCTACTTCCAATGGGCGTAAAGACAATCAAGTCATATGGTAGGATAGACATGGATAATTCAAGTTCATTTGCACACGTTGGAGAAATAAAAGAATGAGTAGCTCCAAAATCAAACAATGCAATTAATGTTTTGTTATTCAAAATACACATACCCTATATCAATTTAGGATTTTGAGTCGCTTATTGTGTACTCAATGTGAACATTCTTCCTTTGGCTTGAGGCCTCTGTTGGAAATTTCTCCCTTATGCTGATTCTAGGACATTCATGTGAGTAATGTCCCTGTTTTTTGCACGTGAAACAAACACCCTTTCCTTTTAAGCATGGGTTATTTCTATGATTTTTCCCACAATTTCCACAAATAAGAGCTGAGGCAAGTGGAAGGACTAGTCTGGATGGTGGCAAAGACATTTTTCCTCTATAGGGTTCTCCTTATAATTCTGGTTTTGGTTAAAGTTACAGCCCTATTCTTTTGAAATTTTGATGGGATAAATCTACTTTTAGCTTCCTCTTTTTTCTTTTAACATATTCTTATGCTTGCCAAGTCTTTAATATTTTGTTCAGCTCCTGCATTTATTCACCAGGAGAGGAAAATTCTTGATTTCCATAGTAATTAAGCATTCTTTAGTTTTGGATTAAGGCCAACCTCAAATTTCATTGCATTCCAGCTGATTGGATTGAATTTTAAATAAGATGAGAACTTGGTCAATTCTTCAAATTTTGATACATATTGTCCAACAGTCATATTTCCTTACTTCAATGTAGGAATTCAATTTCTTTCTGGTTCTTTACACTTACAAAAAAATATTTTTCCAAAAAGGTAGCTTTGAATTGTTCCCATATGAGAGGAACTTCTTGTGCCTTAAGAGAGACTTAGTGCCCCTCCACCAATGCTTAGCCTCACCAACAAGCATATAGGTGGCATAAGTCACCTTTGCTTATCGGTACACACTATGGCCTCAAATATCTTTTCTATGTTCATCAACCAATTTTCAGCTATGGTTGGGCTATATTTTCCTTTGAAAGATGGATGTTGTATCTTTTTAAATTTAGTTAGCCCATAGAATTGAGGGTGCAAACTAGGTGTATCTCCGTTAGCAATTCCTTGACCATTGCCATTCCCGTTTCTAGCACCATTCTCATCCATCCATTGCAGCATCCTATTAGTCAACATCACTTGTTCCCTAATCACTGAGCCATATTCTCCAGGGTATTTCTATCTTCTCCTTCACCATTAAGAGGAACAAATCTTCGTCTTTGCATATTGTTTCTCCATACATAGTTAGTTATGTATTGAGGTGATCAAGCTCAATATTCCTACCTAAGGCTAGAAACAATTGCCACACAAAACAAACTTATATAAAGAAAACCCTATATGGACAAATATGACATACATGAATTCTACCTAATGACATTTGTCTTTTGAGGAAATCTCTGATACCATTAATGTAACACCTTACTAAGCTCTAATTCTTTCATCTTAGTTTTTAATATTATTATTATTTTAAACTATAGTTAGCTAACATAATATTATTAACCTAATTTGAAATTTTGCAAGAATTTTTTAAAAAATTACTATGATTATTTCTCATTCATAATCCTATACCTGGAATAGTGTATACCAATTGTAAATCATGCATCTGTAGATTCAGGAAAGAGAGGTAGGTCACAATGGACACACTTAAATACCAAGTCTTTCTTAGCTAGAACCTTTCCAAATTACACTTTCAGTAATACACTTTCTTCCAGGAACCCAAGGGTAATTTTTAAATGACAAAGAATACTTCTTTTCTAACATATTACTACTATTTGTTAATTGGTAATTTCCAGAATTAGACAACCATCATCTATAGAAACATACTTCACTACCAACATCAATTCATAGGTATAGTACATATTACACATTCAAAATACATTAAGAAAAACTTTAATACAACAATATAATATAACCAAAGTCTGGTAATAATACAAAGATTCTATCTAGCACACATAATAGAATCTAATTATTTAGAAATTAAGTCTAAGGCTACATCTATTTCACTGCTAATGACGATCCATGCTATCTGGAAACATCAAAGAAAGGGGTGAGAAGTCTCCCAATAGGGTGATGTTTCTAGGAGAGTCCTACTTCATCCCAAAAATACTAAGAATAACGCAAGAGTGCAGCAAGATGCAATCTTTTATATTAACTCAAATATATTTTTACTAATGTCAAACAAGATGGAAGTGCATAATATCAATCATAACAAAAGTGTATTGAAAGAAGTGTAATAAATAATCATGAATATACTATAAACTCCCATTTATAATATCTTGTTCCCTTCTAATGGTTATAGTCTGCAAAGTTTGTTTCATATTAGATCTGTGAGAGCTCCATTATGTCCCCTATCAAATGAGTGAATGCCAAGTTCTTGTCCGTTGGCATTTCGAGGCCCAAGGCATCACGACAACATTCACCAAGTCCTTTTCCGCTACAGGCGGGCCTAGGCATTATTTATCAACCGCAATACTAAATGTTCACCAAGTCCTTTTCGCTACAAGGCGGGCTTCAAGGTGTCACTTATTTATGTATCCATTTCACATAGTGCATATAGTATACATAAAGAATGAAAATTACATAAAGTTTCCACAATTTCTTTCATATTTACATGTAGACCACAAGATTTTCCATATTTGCACATAAAGCCCAAACAACATAGGATTCCTAAAATATTCATAAAACCCATATTTTTTTGTAATTATCATTGAAGCACCAAATCACACTATTATAATAAATTCATTTCCTTTATACTAAAATATGCTTAACTTAGTATTTAATCATATAATAATTTAATTTCAAGTATTCGTATAATATGTTGCTAATTTCATACGCCTAAATACACCCAAAATTATTTCAAATCTATCTTTAGAAAATATGTAGGTAAATTACCTTTACATGTTCAACATAAGTGAAAAAAATATTTTTATCTATATAAGGATATAATCATAGGGTAAATAAAAGAGCAATGAAATCTTTCAAGAAATATAAAGAAATAATCAAAATTATACCTAAGCTTTAGGAAATCACTTCAAGCAAGAAACTAGTTAATTTACATGTCATGTTCCTAATGGGACCTTAAATTAAATCTTTGTAAATAATATTTCTTAATGTTAATAAATGTATATTCAAGTCAAATATTTATAGTCCAACGTCCATAATTCAAGGTCCATAGTTTGAGTCCAAATATTATGATCATAAATTGTCTTAATTAAGTCTAAGTGAGTCTTAAAGACTCATAATAGTCCAAATAATGTCTATAAATTTATAAGTCCATAACAAAGGTCATGATTAATATAAATATATTTTAGTGTCTTTTTATATCTTATTAAGTCTTAATGGTCCCAATAGAAACATAACAAATAAACCAAGCTAAATATTACATGCTAAAAGTTAGAATCCATTCATTATAACAAATTAAATAAAGTACTTTTTATGAACCCAAAAATGTTTCATAATCAAATACATAATGAGGTCAAAACCAAACTATATCACCTTAAAACTCCACAACTTGTGCACAAAGCTTTATTAAATGAAAATACATGCTTTAACACATTAAAACAAATTTATAAAATGTTTGAATATTTGAAGAAAACATAAGTAAAATTTAATATGATATTTAATCATGATTTAATTTTCAACCATAGAAGTAGAGAAATCACCATGTATCATATACACATAGATTAAGATACTTTATGTCACCATCTTTGAATCATTCAAAGATATTAAAAACAATAAACACAAGCTTTGAGTATCATATAGCACAATATCATATAAGAAAATTATACATGAAGCTTATTAGTGAAAGAAAAACCCTACTTGTTCTTGGAGCTTTAGAAACTTAGCTACATAAAGGTAGACCAGCAACTTCTTCAAATTTTCTAAATATTCTATAAGGGCTAAAATTCATGTATAAAGGCTGGGAAGTGTTGATGTTGGATGGTGATAAGAAGAGGTGATAATTTGGAGGTGTTTTGCTAAAATTTGTAAGTGTTTTTGTGTGAAAATGAGAAGCAAAGAGAGAAATGATGGCTACAATTTTTGATAGATTTTGGGCAGAAGAATGTAGTGTGGAGTTGTGTTTCAAGGGGTGCTATTTATAGAAAAATGCTAAGATTAAAATATTACTAATTTCATAATTTATTTGTCATATTTAACTAGTTTAATTAGTTAAATATTAAAATTAACACTAAATAATTTAATAAATTCTTAATTATCATTTAAAGGCATACTAAAATATTAATGATATGATTTAAAGACATTTAATAAATTTTCATATGATTTAATAGTTAATTATTCAAAATAAGGTAAATTTACTTAAACTAGTCAATCTTAATTAGGTTAATTAATTAGTAAATGACTTAATTTTTTACTCAAATATCATAATAATGTTATTAGAGATATAATACAAGTATTCACGAAATTTATACAATTTTTATAGTTATTTGTATTTTATTTGGTATTTTACACTATTGCTAGTTTTATTAGGAATTAATTATTAATTAACTGATGATTTATTTAACTATTTCTAAATTATTTTTTTCTTCTTTGATAGCCTATAGGTCTGAATAACATGTCTAATAGAGTTATAGAGGGTGACATGTTGTCTTGAATGATTAATATATTAAAATGACAAATTTTGCATATTTATCTTAAAGTTACATATACTAGATAATTCATAAAATAATCATAAAAATTAATTTTCCTTAATCTATTGTCAAGAACATGTTTTTGCCTTATTTATACGTTATCTATAAATTTTTATGAATTTTTACTACAATTTTTAGTATTTTTTATGTATTTTTACCTTAATTTGTTCTATTTTTAAATTAATTAAAATGATTAATTATCTATAAATAAAGTATATAAACTTTTTATAGCCTCCCATGTGAATTTGAGCTGTCTTAAAAAGACAAGCCTATCTTTGTTGAAATTTTAAGTAAAAAATGGTTGGTTTTGGATAATATATCATGTAAAATATATTTCACTATATATATATATAATTAATTAAAGATTAATGTGATTTTTAATACTATTCATAGTCTAATGGAGAGGGCCATTTTGTGGTCCTCTTTATCTTAATATCATAACTTTAGTTAAAATTTTTTTTTACAAGATTTAGAGTTATCTTCTAGAATTTTTTAGTTTATTTTACAAATCTTAAGTTAAAATTAATTAATTAAAGATCAATGTGATTTTTAACACTATCCATAGTCTAATGGATAAGACCATTTTGTGGTCCTCTTTGTCTAATATCATAACTTAGTTAAAAAAATTTTTACAAGATTTAGAGTTATCTTCTAGAATTTTCGAAGTTTATTTTACACCCTATGTTAGGTTATTTTTGTGTCATTATACTAATATTATACAAAATTACTAAATATTGATATTTATATCAAAATTATTTTAAAATTTATTTATAATTTTTTATTATTTTTTAATTAATGACACTCTTTAAGCTTTTCTAAGATTTTTGTTAGTTTTTAAGCTAATTATGTTATAAGTTTATTTTCTAGCATCTAGTGGCATTTTTTTGTAATTTTAATAAAATCTAAGGGAATAATTAAAATTTTACATTTTGGTGCTAAGTTCCATATATTACAACTATTAAGTCTTGTAATATTTTAATTAGATATTTTTTTTAATGATTATCCTTGAATATTTCTAACTTAAAAAAAAATTTCATACTTTCTAAATAAAAAGCTATAATAAAGAAATACTATATTAAGGAACATTGGGGATGTTACAATAGGCCTTAGGGTTATTCAACTTCAAGAAGAAGCTCCCAGTATGCCGCTCCTTCCATTCTTGATGGCTCCTTCAAGGTCTAATGGCAAAGAGACTCGATGGGTCTGATAAAGTTGTCCGTTGATGCCAACAACAGGAGTTTAGCTAGTCTTATCCTAGCTTTTTTTTAATTTCATTTTGGATAATTTTTTAATTTATCCACTGTATTTATTTTATTCTAATACTCTATTTATTTCATCAGTTTGTTCATTTTATTATTATTTCATTATTTTCTTAATTAATATCACTTTAATTGATAATTAAATTATTATATAGATAATAAATAAATAAATAAATACCAAACAATTCATAGTTTATATAGATAAGCTACATATGGCAATGCAATCAGTTATTAAAAAAATTATTAAAACATTACCGAAGCTTATTCGTTAAGAAATAAATTGTCTTTCAAATTAAATATTTTTAAAAAATACGAACCCATCAGTACAATTAACCAATCCGTTGGTAATATTATTTATTTGACGATCTCAGTGACACATTTAATGCAATTGTACTGACTGGTGTTCATTTTTATCAGTACATGGTTGAAAATTACTGAATGGTATGCATACCTTCGGTATACTTAAACCAGGTAACACGTCGATTTTCCGCATATTTCTTGTAGTGTTTTTAGAAGATCTTATTTAATAAGTCAATTGAAAAAGGATTTTTTTTTCTAAGAAGATCCAAACGAGCCCTACATAATAGCAATAGGTTTCTCAGCTTTTAATTTCCAAATCAAGATTCAAGGCATAAGGTGAAATCGGATTTGTTCAAACCAACTTGAGAATTTCAACCCATCAAAAAAGGAAAAATTAGGAACAAATGCAGCACGTGAATGTAATGAAAAAGGGATAATTAACATAATTAACACATGCTTAACATTAATACCTCGAGTCATGAATTACATATAATACAAATTAAGACAATAACCATTTAAACATTCAATGTATATCAATATTCTTCTTTGGGTGACACACATTAATATACAATAACACTATAAATAATACTCGGATGTTGTATGGATTTGTTAATATTTTGTTATAACTATTTTCAATAAAAATACTTCAAAAAGACGTTGTGAAATGATAAAAATTAGATATAATAAAAATTTATTGATTTTTTGTTTAATACTTGTTTGTTTGCATGCTATTGAAAAAATTTGAATAAAAAAATAATTATGTTTTTCTTATTTTGAGGGCTAGATGTGCAATTATTTTTATTCTAATAAAAAATATTAAAAGACAGTGAAAATGTAGCATAAAGAATGAGGTCAATTATACATATTTTCAAAAATATTCGTGACACTTACTCAAAATGACAAAGATGTGCTCACGTCATCTCTCAAACCTTAGCCAATCCTGAATATTAGAAAAAAAAAACAAATATAAATTTGGTCCCTTTAAATATAACAAATGATAACTTCAATTACATCTATAGGTTATGAAATAATTTTTTATTCTAAGTTTATACTTGTTGAGATCAAATTACTTAATATTACTGATAAC
Organism: Dalbergia oliveri; assembly: GCA_030441495.1. Taxonomy (NCBI): domain Eukaryota; kingdom Viridiplantae; phylum Streptophyta; class Magnoliopsida; order Fabales; family Fabaceae; genus Dalbergia; species Dalbergia oliveri. The sequence goes on from JAMLFY010000009.1 coordinate 18,498,963, forward strand.
CACTTTAACGTTACACATTTTTCACTAACAAAATGCATTATAATCTTAGTAAAGAATTCAAAATTAAAAAAAATGGAAAAGTGCATGTTGTCCCCAAAAATATAGGCTATGTGCCCTATAGCCCCAACATTTTAAGAAAAGTGCTAATTGACCCTTGAACATTCTCAAACATAGTTTTCAGATCTAGTTTGATGATCGACTCAAATAAGGCACTAAATCATTAGCATCTGGTTCAAATCTGATTATTGGTTAAAGCGAATACAATTAAATTAACATATAAAAATATAATTTATTGGCACTTAATGTATAATATATATAAATAATGTCACATATGACATAATAAACAAAAGAGCTTCTTGGATTGTTGGTAAGCAACAGTGCATAAGTTCTTCATAATTTCCTTGGTGGATGGCTTGTCAACTTGTCATCCATCAGTTCATGTTTGGTTCAATTGCAACCTAGCCGATTCGCTTGGTTTTGACCGGTTTAGGTAGAATCAGTAGAATAAAGAAGGAATCGAACCAGTGATCGATTTGCTAGTTTTTTATTCGTTCTAAAAAATATGTTCTCAAATATGCATTTTAGTATTTTTGTTAAATTTTTGTATATTTCTAGCAAAAATAAGTGCTCTATATTTTTAAGCTTTAATTAGTTCATGTGTAACACAATACTCTAAACATTATTGAACATGTGTTATTTTCATTAACAATATATATAGAAATGGAAATATTATGATGGATAAATGTTTTTCTTTTTGTATTGTAAATAGTATTTAATAATAGGGTTTTTCACTCTTTTAAAATAAAAATATTATTTACATAAATGCTAAAATGGAACATTAATTACCAATATACAAACTTTTCATTTTATTAGGTGAAATCACTATAGGTTACAATAATTTCATTTTGCCTAGAAATCATTATAACTTATAGAGAATTTTAGGCAAAATGAAATTACACCCATTTCCACTTGTTTAGAAAATTTGTTAGAAGAGTGAAATTGTTAGAAAAATTAACAATAAGAGTGGAATATTTGATAAGTTTTAAGGTGTGAATTATCACTTTCTTTATCAAATTATTCCAAGATAGAGGAAGTTTAGACAAAATTGCACCAATTTGCAAGGCACAAGAAATTTTAACTTCAAGATCTCTTTTTGATACTGAGACTTGCAATCCATGTACTTGCTTCATTCATAATTGACTTAGTGTCAAATATTTTAGATTTAAAATGTTGTAAAGTCAATAATTTATCCATACCTTATTTAATCCCTTGATATTTTCCTAAGCAAAAATATTAGGTGTATATTAAAAAATCTAGAGAGTATTTTAAAAGAATATATATTGTTGAAAATATTATAAGCATAATACATTATACTAAGATTATTTTAAATTTAACACATTTAAATATAAATTTATTTTTATTATTTAATTGATTATATAATGAATTTATTGAACCATTTGCACATTTTTAAAGTAGCATAACCAAATTACACATGAGCCAAAGTTGAAGGACTTTTTCTAGACTTTTCCATAATTGTTTTATAAACACATATTACTTAATCACTATAATTTCATTTTGCCTAGAAATCACTATAACTTTATAGCGATTTCCCCTATATAAGGAAAATTTTCTAAATTGGTAATTAAAGATGCAGTTTTTATTGACTAATTAATGATTTTTTTTTATTTTAAAGGGTGAAGAACCCTTTAATAATATAACCCCATAGGCATAATTCGAATATATTCTATTTTAATTGAAATGGGCGTTTCTTATTACAATTTTATGCACAGAGGGGAAAATTCTATCTTTCTAAAAATATATATTTTATTTGTTTGATTTAAATTAAAAATAAATTTAGTTTTTCATTTAATTTTCTTAGAAATTTTAAGAATTATATAACTCTCAAAATTAAAATCATAAAAGTTATTTTATTATGAGCTATCAAATTAAGCTAATACTTAAGACTCTGACCTTATAAAATTGGATGATATGTAAAAAACTAATATTGTTATATGCAACTAAATAAAGTATTACATGAAGTTAATTTTCTTTAGGATATTATGGTTACTTTTTTATTTAAATTTGACCACTAAATAAATTAGTAAAAATATTTTTGATTTAAAAATAAATATTATTACTCTTTTAATTCTGAAAATTAAAATTATAAAAATTATAACATCATGAACTGGAAAATTAATATAGCCATTTAAATTTTAATCCAATTAACTTAGAAAAATATAATATAAATATTCAAATGCAACTAAATTATATTAAATTAGAGTGAGTTTTAACTACAGATTGCAATATTATAGAATCATATAATAGTCATAAATTAAAATAAATATTGATTAAAATATAATATGCAATATAATAATTGAAAATTGATTAGTGAAAGTATTAAATGCAAAGTGTGATTAATTTTACTATATATATATATATATATATATAATGATCATAACATAATACATCAATCTAGGGTATGCTAATTAGATTTATTTGTTATTTTTGAATAAACAAATAAAAACAATAGACATATCAACTAAAAACAATTATTTTCATTAATTTTAGGAACAAATAATCAACTTTCAGGTGATCACGCACAAAATTGTTTCATAATAATAAACTTCAATTTACTCATACAATATAATATCAACTATGTTAGTAATATGGCATTATTGAATGAGTATAAGATTTTTACATTATCAATGTGTCAAATTTAAATAACAAAAAATGACCATTAATCGTTCCTTTAAGTATCAAAACAGTTATCTTAAAAAATAAATTTCTATTAAAAAGTTTTTATATATAAATATAAGTTTAATTTGCATGTACCGTTAATGTGTAAACTCAGTTTTACACAATCAATCAATTAAAATATGACACAATCAACCAATTATTTTTAATTTAATATGAATTTCAATTTTAGAATAGAAAACATGATTATTGTACTGATTTTAATGTAACTCTGCAAATTGGGTGTACGTACATTGATAATATTTGCTAATATTTAAACTCTCTCTTTCTCTCTACACACGTGCACAATATAATAAATTAAAGAGGATTCCACTCCTTGGTGTCCAAATTTCAGAATTCCTAAAATACATTCTGTTTAAATTATTTTATCCTCCAAAAATAACTTCCCATAATGCATACTCAAACTCACTTCAAACTTGTACAATAACTTCTCCCACTTTTCACAATTTGAAAGAATCTACTCCACTGTATTTAAATAATTATCCATTTTTAAATGCTTATCACAATTAAAAAATTACTGAAAAAATATCTATGTTGAAATAAATTAAGATTAATTTATTAAATTATTCTTATTTTTTCAATACTTTAATTTTCTGTCTCATGTTTCATGAAATAAGTCAATAGTATTTAATAAGGATATTATTAGAAAGAAATAATTAACACAATCTAGATTTTTTTAATGACAATTATTTCTAGACAAAATTTTTTTAAAATGGATGATTATTTGAGAACGGCTAGGGGAGTATTTAACATATCAAGTTTCTTAAATGCAGCACAAAATTATTAATATTTTTAAATATCATTTCTTTTTGAAAAATAGAGTATATATCTATAATACTAATATTTAAGACTCATTCCATAGAAAATTTTCCATGTGTCATTTATAGAGGAAATTATGACCCACCATTTTCATAATCTTAATAATTAAAGTAAGTATTTTAATTTAATTTACTTTTTAATTATTAATTAATTTTTTTCAATTACGCTTTCATATCTCTTTCATTAACACAATAAAAATACTATAAAATATCTTATTCAAAATTATTTAATATGAAAATAATAATAAATAATATAAACAAAATGATAATTGAATATTTTATTAAAATTGTATATGTATAATTATTATAGTATTAATTAATGATAACAAAACTATTATAATTATGTTACCACAAAAAAAAATTTTTATAATTAACAATAATTTTATTGGCTATGTGTAACTATTATATAATTATATAAAAAGTTATTATAATATGTTTTCTAAGTTGATAACAAACTAAAACTCCAACTCATATGTGAAGTTAAAAAACTACATAAATTAAGATTAATATTTTTTTACTAATTTATAATCTATAATCTATAATCTATAATCTATCTATAATAATATTAATATTTAAAACTTATTACATGAAAAGTTTTTTATATTTTATTCATAGAGAAAATTATGCCTCATCATTTTCATAATCTTAATATTTAAAGTAAAAATTTTAATTAAATTTATCTTCTAATTATTAATTAATTTTTTCAAATCTTTCATATCCCTCTTTCATTAGCACAATAAAAATCTCTATAAAATATCTAAATAAAAATTATTTAACATAAAAATAATAACAAATAATATAAACAAAATGATAATTGAACTATCATTACATCATTAAAATTTTATATGTATAATTATTATAGTATTAATTAATGATAACAAAACTATCATAATTTTGTTACCATAAAACATATTATAATTAACAAAAATTTTATTAACCATGTGTTACAATTATATAATTATATAAAAAAACTATTACAATATATTTTTTAAATTGATAATGAACTAAAACTACAACCCATATGTAATGTTTAAAAACTACATAAATTATGATTATTTATGACTTTGTTTTACTAATTATAACATATTAATTGTAACATATATTTTAAAATTGACTTATTAAAATGACGTAAATGGTTTGAGATGACAAAAACCTGTTGAATCAGGTACCTATGGGAATGCTCGCAATGGGAACGAAAATGAGGATAGTGTAACGACTTGATTTGGGCACGTGGACACGTGAGAAATCCGGTTCTCATGTAAGGCTCATGACCTGAATGCTCTTATATGCAACTGATTATACAATTATTTAAAGCACATTTTCATTTTCTACATTCAATTCACCTACTATTTTACATTAAAATAGTTAAAATTAAAGTTTCACAAATCGGTTTTAACATATAAAATCATAATGCCAATAATATATGAATAAAGTCCATCTTTTACGGAACGCCACAAGTGGTAAAGTCATATACATGTACTAACAGAACATAATAATAATGATATGCATGATGTATAAAATATGCTATATGGTCCAGGACACTGCCTACAATATCCTGAAGCACTCTAACGAACAATGATGCATGCTTCACCCCAAGTGAAGCTTACTGCTGACACTCTCCTGCGGTTGAGAGGAAAAATACTAAGTAGAATCTATAGCCATTGTTCTCTAAAAATAAGAGAAAGGAGAAGGGTGAGTTTTGATACTAACACTCGAAAATCCCTCACCTAAAACCCTTCATGGGACAACCAAGAAGCAATGCATAAAATCATAATAACATCAATAATATTCAAGAGTCATACATAATCAAGTATATGTACATTTTATATATCTATATTCAAATCATCATTTTATAAACTCAAAACCATTTCCTTAATTCATTTTCATGCTGATAATAAATAAGATTATAAGGTAGTAGCTCCTAGTGAAACGGTAATATTTGCTCTTTACACACAATATTTGTGACGTAACACAACTCTGTATATAAATCTCATTTAAGTGTGATAATAAATTCTCTGATATTTCTAGGCCTAGGCATACTTGGTACCAAGGTTAATGGATTTATGTTAACACTACATGTTTCTATAGTTATTGTAAATAAATATGAAAATCTTAAAAAAAAATTTATTCTCTATGAGGTCTGAATTTATCTTGGTTATAATAGTCTAACCTTAGCATGACTATGGCTATGAAATCATGTCCAAGGGATCACCCTTTGTAGACATTTGTGACTTCATACCTCCACATGGTATGTCACAGACAGTTCTGAATCTTCCGAAGAATTAGGCTCTAAAACATTTTGATTGATTATCTAAGTCACATTTCAAATTTCAAGCTCTTCATAAACTAGAAACTCAATATCAGCTTCAAATAGCAAAGTTTGCAACCATAATTCCATCCTCTTTTCTAAGCTTCATAGGTATAAAACTATTCTATATATATAAACTAGCTTTAGAATTTATTGAAACAATCATAAAAATCTCTAACAATTACATGTATCATCAATTCTTATAAAACCCATTCACAAACATGATCCCATGAGTTTTATCAAAAACAAGTTTCATGCTCTAAAACTAGGAGTTCTAAACATACCAACCAACGTAAACTTCAAATCCTTATACAATAATTCTCTAAATCAGCAGTAAATCATATTTTTCATGGAAATAGTTATAATGAACAACATAGAGATTACAGATGCGATTCACGCATCTGAAGGGTAAAATCAGAAACAACATCAACGAACTTTGGAGAGAAGAAATGGCACTAATATTCTCCATTAGAGCGGAGATCTCTAGATTAACCTCTAATAAACTCTATACACATATACCACACTAACACAATGAAAGAACTCTATTTTCTTGATAGACATGAGAATCATCCCAAGAAGAAGGAGAAATTAAAGAAAAGATAATGAAACAAAAAGAACTACATACTTTTAAGTCTAAGAATGAAAGTATGGAGTAAATTGAGAAATGGAAGAAAATAGACTAGAGAGGGGTAGAGGATGAGTTCTTACGTTTGAAGCTGAGGGGCATATTTTTTGGTGTGAATCTTGGACCCGAAAGGGGTTTTTTTATAAACTATTGACCTAGCACTCACAGAGAGCATAAAACGTTTCCTACGGGCCTTCCTTCCTAAACATTGCACTCTCCAAAATATTTACATTTCTTAATTAACTTTAAAACATAAATATAAATAAGCAAAATACTCCATTTGGATTCAAATAACATATTAGAAAAATCAAAATCCCAACAAATCAAAATCTAATTTTTGATTTTTAGTTCAATTTTGAAATCTTGAAGATTTTATAAAATTTTGGGCTAAAAACAAAATGTTTAAAGATTTCATAAAATTCATTAAAAATGACTCTTTAACTTATTTTTCTCTAGGGAACTTTGATCCCAATAAAATGGTTATATTATATGACCCTCTAAGGGCGTATATGGTCCAGATTTAGTAAAATTGGTGACTGGAAATGACAGATAAGGGTAATGACACCCTTCTTGGTTGAAAAAAAATTTTTGACTTTTTTATTTATTTAAAACTTAAGGTATTACATAGGTTTAGTTTCATAGGGACGGGGTGAAGTCCCCATTTGTTAAATGAGGCGGGGAAAATGAGGTCCTCGCATCATGAATCCCATTAATTCCATTTATATAAATTATTTAAATATCTACTTCATCATTTTTATTAATTATCTTTATTGAATTTGCATTATGTATATATCTTTATCTTTAATTTGGATTATTCTGCGTTAGTAATATTTGTAATTAACAACATTTATATTTTGAATTTTAAAGTATTTTAAAAACTTTTATTTTTTGAAATTTTTTTAACATAAATATTGACATAGATTCAAATTCACGAGGGGAATGGGAAATGGGGACGCAGAGGGGGTGGGGATGGGACGGAGGGTTGGAGCATGTCCATCTCTGATGGATAAGGAAAAAAATAATCTTAATTATTAATTATTTTAAAAAAATCACCTTCATATCTCTCTATCATCAATGCAACCTAAATACCCTATATGAAATATTATGTCATTTATTGTAAATGGCAATTGAAATAAGGCTAAACAAAATATTATAATTGAAAAAAATTGAACTTTAAAATGATAAAAAAAAAGAAGATAAAGGAAAACAGTCAAATATATTATTATAGTATGAAAAATACTATAATTATAATATTAATAATTAATAATAATAAATAATTAGATAAATGAACCAGCTATTATAAAAAAGTTATTATAATAGATTTTTTGAAATTTTCACCATTTGTCATTTTCTTATAATTTATATTATTTAGAAAATTATTTTTACTTCTTAAATAAAGGGTACTCTTTTATGCAAAATAAAAGGTATATTTAGCATTTCATCTAATATGAATACAAATAATTACAAAAATTTGAATTTCAAAGTGAAAATCATATTCAATTAATACATATATTTTCAGTACAATAAATATCAATTACAAAATTCATAATCATATTTAAATAAGGAAATAATTCTAAACTTTAAAAAAAGTCAAATCTAAAATAAATACCAAATATATTGAATATGAGAGAACTATTATGCAAATGTGATTTACTACATTTTTACATCAATCCCTGTTGAATTTTTGAAAAATTTAAATCTATATTCTATAAAATTTATTCTTCCACATTTACATACCATGTGTTATATTTTCATAATTTTTTAAACTTTATTTACTTCAAAAATAGAAAGCAAATTTCAAAATTCATATAATTAATCAATTAAAAAAATACAAAATCTAAATTTCAAATTAAATATCAACTTTAAATCAATGTATAGTATTTTCATATCTACAATAATAAATATTAAGTTTCAAATTTTTCAATATAAATTTTTATCAAAATCATTTTCACTATAACAAACGTATCTTAATATTATTTTAATTTGATAGGTTATTCTATTTTTTATCTTAATACATCAATTTCTGAAATTTTCTATGTTGAGACTCTATGATTATTTGCTTTTCATCACCCTCAATTGTTGTCTTAATTTATTTTTATCTTATTTTATATTTGATGAGTAGTATTGTTGATTTCATTTTGTGATGTACTTATCATTACAACTCTTATATTCCTTCTTATAATTTCTTTCATTCTTTATTTCTCACTTCTTTCTCTCACTCTAGTCATTATGGAATTTTTGAAGTTGTTTATATATCAGCTTCAATGCTATCAAACATTATCTCATGTTCATAGACGAGTTTATTCATTTCTTATGCTTTAGGTTAGATGGTTTCCTTCATTTTCCAAATTTGTTTCTCTTTCACTATTCTAATATATTCATTCTCCCATAATTTTCATTGTAAATTTTATTTTTTTATTTTATTATATATTGTTATATTAATTATGGCAAACAAATAGTATTGTTTAAATTTTTAAGATTGATATCTTTTTTAAATATTTTATATTTTTAACCTACTATGCATAGAGCAGGTACTAGTTGAGCTATTATATTCCTTTTATTTACTTCACTCTTCTATTTTGCATTTTATAATTGATTAATTATTCTATAATTTAAATGGTTTTGATAAATAAATATATTTTATATATATATTTTTATAATAGATTCAATTTTAAGTTTTTGGCAATATGTTTCTTATAATGTATAATGTAGCAAATAATGTTTTTCTATAACCTTTTTATATATATAATATAGATTTTTATCAATTTTCATTGGATTGAATAAGGATTGTGTTGATTGTTTTGTTTGGATTTGTTGTTTTTATGATATTTTTTTAGGGTATATTATTGAAATTGAATTTTAAAATATGCACTAATTCAAAATTTTAATTGATTATAATTAAAATTTAAATATTTGTCCAAATGATAAATCATTCAATTTCATAAGCAAATCATCACCTAAAATATTTTTTAAAAAAATGTTAAACCTATCTATGTATATATAATATTTAGGAATATTAAATAATAATTGTAATATCATGTATTATTTTTGGTAATTTTAAATTTTTACTAAAAAATTTCTTTCCAAAATTAGAAACACATTTACACACATATTTTAATATAAAATTTAAATCTTCTTTAAATTAATGCAAATTATTTTACAATCTAATATTAAAAAGTAATAATAATATTAATTAATCTTTAAAATATGTATTTATTTTCATATCTACAATAATAAATACTAATTTCATTTTCAATATTCTTTTTGTGAAATATCCTTGGTTATGAAAATTGAAAGTTTTATTTTGTTAGAAATGGGATTTTTTGCTTAATACAAATGTCTGAAAATTGATATGTGAGAGAATGGTACAGTTTTTAATTTCCATCTTTTGTCTTAATTGTTTTTATATTTTTTCTCTTACTTTATTATTATGTTTATATTTCATCTTTTATTATTATATTTAATACTTTTATTTCTTTTAGGTCTTTACTTTTTCAAGTTCTTATCACATTTCAATTGTCTTCACATATATTGTTCAGAAGGTTTTCAAAATAGTTCAAGTTAGAGACAAGTTATGTGATCAAGTTTTTAGCTTCAATGAACACATTCAATTCTCCAAATTGTTCTCTTTCAATATTGTAATTATTCATTTCATCAATTTTTCTATAAATGATATTTCTAATTATATATTGTTATATCAATTTGGCAAACATATGATTATAATCTTTTTAAGATTCATATCTAAAGCATGAATACATAGCTACTATATATGTTGATGGTTAGTATAGGTATTTTTACTTTTAACTTCCCTATTTCTTTTATTGATTCAGAACTTTCTATAATTCAACAAGGTTTTTTTCATATATTCTTTATCCTCACTCACACGTTTCCTAGGTAAATGTGTATTATGTGTGCAATGTTGCAAAATAAAGTAATCACCTCACCTGTGGATTCTTTCATAATATGGATCCGGATTGGAATGCATCTTTGTTGATTGGTTGTATGTGGATTGTTTATTTGGATTTGTTGTTATGATATTTTTATATACCACTAATTTAAAATTTTAATTGATTATAATTAATTTTAAATAAAGTCCAAATGATTGATCAAATTCATGTAAATCATCATCTCAAAATATTTTTAAAAAATGCCTAGTGCTATGTATATATATATTTAGGAATATTAAATTTAAATTTTTTACAAAATCACAGAAATGGGAAAAGACAATTTTGAATCATTTTAATATATAGATAGTAGCTTTATTTTAATTTACATCAATTTTTACTATCATTAGTTCTACATATTTTTTTTGTCCTTATTTTCTCATCTTTTATATATATTTAATACTTTTATTTATTTTAGGTGTTTACTTTTTTACAATTCATTATCACAAATGTCTTCACCTATTGTTTGGAGGTTTTACCTATGGTTTTAGAAAGAAAGATGTAGTGATCTTGAGGCACAGGTGATCCAAAAATTCATATAGAACATTATTTGTAGTTAGAAAGATACCTACTAAGAGACTATAAATTGACTAATTGGGTGTGAAGTTAAAGATAAATTATAATCTTTTGGCTAAGATAAAGCAATATGTGACATAGCTACTAGATATATTGATAGTTAATATAGGTAGTTTTAATGGTATAGATTTCTAAAATATTGGAGATTATATATGTATATATATTGGTTATCAATACTATTGATTTTATTAGAATGTAATGGTCTTGGTGTGAACTTATTGATATATTTCAATAAAAATCCAATTTACAAAATATTTATGATTATTTTTTATTATGGGTTGCTAATTCAAAATTTGAATCAAGGTTGTAAAGCTCAATTCGATTTTTTGCCTTTATATACTATTATTGTATTAAATTTTTTTAATCTTGGATTTAATTAATTTGAATTTAGTTACACAATTTTATTGTCTCAATTTTGAATAGGATTTTATAGATGAATTTTGTGCTCTAATTGAATACAATTTTTTATGTGAGTGTTCTAATTGAATATTAATAAAAATCAAATTAGATGTTTTTATCATTCATAACTAAATTTTTTTAAAAATAATACATCACGTGATTTAAAAATCTCATCAAATTTGATTGGTGATCACGTAAAGAAAGAAATTTGATTGATAGCGTTTAATTTTACTTCAAATTTAAACTCAAATTAAATTGATGTCTATTTTTATTCATTTTAAACATCACTTAATAACATTATGAAAGAAAAAAAAACTACTTAATAGATTTTAAATATATAAGTGTTTTGTAAATAAAATCAAATTTTATTTTATTCAATTAATATGAATATTATATTTAATTTGTGAAAAATTAATTTAAAGTAAATTAATTGAAATTAAATTAATTATCAATTTTAATTAATTAATTGATGATATATACAACACAATGATTAAAATAATTATGCTGAATAAATAAAATCAAATTGAGGTAATTTGATAAATTAACTTTATGTTTTATACTCATTTAAATTTACTTTTGTTTTATATTTCATTTAAATTTTTTTTCAACTTTTTACAATATAACTTTACTAATTCAAACATCATGTTATTTAAATTTTTAAGTTTTTGATTTTTTAACATATAATTTAATATTTGATTTCTCTACATTTAATGCTGATAATAAATTAAAGTCGGTAAAATTGGTGAATCGTAATATTTTTTATTTATGGGATTGGTTTGATTTTGTCTAAAAGACTATGTAATAAATATATGATTCTATTTGAAAGAGATAATGAAGTAAAAGACAATTAAATAGGAGAAGATCGATTTAATTTAGAATGGACATTATCTACTTCAAATGAAAATAGTTTTAATTTAAAGATTTTGATGTTATTGCTTACTATTATGGTTTTTTTTACAATGTCAATGTTTTCATTTTTCTAAATGAACCAAATAATGTATAAAATTTGTTAAACTACATCGATGATTATAACCAAAAAGTTTATAATTATTGTTATTATGATATGTTATTGATACTTTCATTTTTATTTTTATAATTAATATTAATTAATTAATAAATTAATAATGAATAAGTATCAATTTACATATAGGGTGAAAAGCCTTCAATTTTTCAACATTAAAACTTTTTGAAAAAGACTTCAATTCCATAATTTATCCTTCTTTGAAATGATACTGATTATTTATTAAATTTTATGATACTCTTTTATATTTTATTCATTATTTAATTATTTAGCTATTAACTTATTTTAAAAATTAATTTATATATTCAGTTTACAATAAGGTATATATATTTAATTACATTGTTATTTCTTTTTAGTAATAGCCAACAAATTATTTTTTAATATCATCCATGCATTGCACGGCCAAATGACTAGTATGTATATATAGCACATACACACACTCATGATGTATTTTCAAACATTTATTAATATGATTTTAAAAGGAGAAATATGAGTTCTAAAATCTGATTCTGATACTTTATGTAAACAATAATTTTTTTATGCATCAATAAAAAAAATATAAACGCATCAATTTGGAGATCTAAAACTTCATGTTTTTCATACAATGCAGAAAAAAAAACTCTAATTTGAATTGACTATGGTAAAATAATGATTTCTCCCTCTTGACTCCTTTGTTCTTAGTAGTATAACAGTCATATAGACAATATATTACTATTATTGGTGAAGAGGGAATTACATCCTCAATATAATATACATAGACATAACAAAATACTTCCATCAAAAACCTCCCAATAGCCATGTCTTTATATTTTTTTAATGCATGTGACCATTAATAAAAATAAATTTTCAAAAAGTTAATTGGAATATTTAAACATATTCCTATATAGTTATTGAATCGTTATGTACAGTTCAAATAAAATGAGACCAAACAAAATCAACGTAATATTTTGGGGACCAAACTTGTAATTTAGCTGGTTCATTTTTTATATATTTCAATATATAGGTGGTCCTTTGAGCTTGAATTAATAAGTCCTTTGTATTTTTCTTGAGCTTAAAGTAATATAATGCTCCTTTATTCTGGAAGGCACTCGTCGACGTAAGTAGGAGAAATTATTCTATAGCATTGACGCATAACTAATGAATATAATTCTATGAAAAATTTATTATTAATTTTAAGTAATTGGTGCACTTAAAAAAATAATTTGAAGTCAAATTATCTAAATTTATTTAAAAATTAATGGTAAAATTGTTCTTCAAATATATATTAATTATATTCCAGAGGTTAAATATATGACTTGTGGCCAATGGCGGAGGGAATGGAGACTAGCAGGTACCACAGTCCTTCCAAATTTTATATTTTTATTGTATAATTATAAGTATATTTGTGTTATGGTCTTTTTGAAAAAGTCAATCACCTTTACATATGCCGCCTCCATTCAATGACTTTTATTATGAAATGGAGCAAATAATAAAAATCTTTTGGTATAGTAGCATATATAGTATAAAAGTATGAAATATATAAAAGCTTAATCCTTTGACTAAATTCGGTTCTTGAAATATATATACACAACCGTGTCTATTTAATCTCTAAATTTTTTTAATATTAATTTAATTCCTAAAAGAATCTAAACTCATGTTATGTTCATTTTTAAAGTCCAAACTAGTGCTAAAACTCTTTCAGAAACTAAGCTAAACTTGCATGTATTTTTGAGCAACTACCGTAATCCTTTTTATGCTAAAATAATGTGTAATCAGTGACGGTAGCAAAAACTTTAGACTAAAAATGTATAAACAATAAAAACGTGGAAGAATGTAAAAACGTGACAAGATAATTGAAGCGCATCAATCGGTATTTGCTACCGTGGTGAATTTTATATTATAATATATATATTTTACACGAGTAGTGTGCTAGGTGTTGATGCATAATTTAGTAGTTGTTCTAAAATTTTTCAAGCAAGAAATCTCTTATTCATGTCACACCATTCATATATTTTTGAATATATATATACATAACACCATTGTTGGTTTAAATATAATGTTAACAGGACATATTTATTCATCCAAAAGACAAATTTAAAGGATTTTAGGGTTTCAATTTATCTATCAATTCAGAATATTAAGATGATATTAATATCTTGTTTTCAATACTACCCTTTGAGATATTAATGACACTTAAATTGAGTTTAATTGATATATCAATTTTGTGGGTTATCATTATCTCTCAATTTCTCAATATTTTTAATATAATTGTTGATATATCAATTAACGAATGATATAGAGTAAATGTTTTATTTTACTCTCAAAGGACTTAAGAATTTCTCCTTAAGTAATTAAGAAAGGAAATTATGCATGATATATTGAAAGTATCCAATTTTTTTTCTTTTTAAGGTTATCCAAGGAAAGTGGTTAGCAAGACTAAAATAAAAAATGCAAGATCAAAATTCGAGGTGACAATTAATTGGTCTAAGAAGGCTATATCTATATAAATTCTAAATATAGTCTAAAAAAAAAGATCGTATTATTCCATCTCATTTCATTTGGGTTACCATATCCATCATCACATTCGAAAATTATTACAAAATATTTAAAACTAACAACTTGTTATTTTAATAGTGGAAGATAAATGAATGGGCACCATGTCAAAAATAAAATGAATGTATTCAACATTCCTATTAAGAAAAGAAGATTGTTTCACGTGCAACTCTAGTTCTTTGGATTTGCTTCTATAAATAGGCTCCAAACTTCCCAAAACCATTCAACAACCATCTCATCATTTTTGTTGAAAAGCATTTTCCAAGCTATGGCTTACGCCCCTAGTCATTTGTTGTCCCATCTTCTAGACTTTATGCCTTCTTTGATTACTATATTTTTTGGCTTTACGATTATCAAATTCCTAAGGTCTTTTCTCATCGAGCAATCTAAAAGACCTAAACTCCCCCAGGTCCCAAACCATGGCCTATAGTTGGTCAACTTCCCGAAATGCTTGTAAACAAGCCTGTATTTCGGTGGATACACAAGCTTATGGAAGACATGCACACTGAAATTGCTTGTATCCGCTTAGGAAGTGTCCATGTAATTCCAGTTACATGTCCCATCATTGCCCGTGAATTCTTAAGAAAAAATGATGCTGCTTTTGCATCAAGACCAATAAGCATTTCCACTCAAATGATCAGCCATGGTTATTTGACTACAGTTCTTGTACCCTTCGGGCAACAGTGGAAGAAAATGAAGAAAGTCTTGGCCAATGATTTGTTGTCCCAAGAGGCATCAATGGCTTCAAGACAAAAGGAATGAAGAAGCTGACAACCTTATGTTTTATGTCTACAACAAATCCAAGAATGTGAAGGATAGTGGCCTTGTGAATGTGAGGATTGCTGCACAACATTATTGTGGTAATGTGAGCAGGAAATTGATTTTTAATACAAGGCACTTAGGAGAAGGTAGAAAGGATGGAGGGCCAGGTTTTGAGGAAGAAGAATATCTCGATGCCATTTTCACATTGCTTATGTACATTTATGCTTTTTGTATCTCTGATTATGTTCCATGTTTGAGGGGACTTGACTTGGATAGCCATGAGAGCAAGGTGAAGAAGGCTTTGAGGATTGTGAACAAGTATCATGATCCCTCATTGAAGAGCGAATCAAACAATGGAAAGATGGATTGAAGACTGAAGAAGAGGACTTGCTTGATGTTCTCATCTCATTGAAAGATGCCAGCAATAATCCATTACTGACATTCGAGGAAATCAAGACGCAAATTATAGTAAAATTCTTCACTTTATCTCTTCTTTTTCTTAATTGAAAATGTGTGGTGCCAACTTAAATTTCACAATTATTTTATGGAAGGCTTGATTTAATATTACTGTTGTTTTCTAGAGCTGTTGAGCTTTTTGGATTCTCTAAAAGCTACTTTAAAAAGCTAGAGCAGTATTGTTTAGTAAAATAATTTAAAAGTTTTTCTCAATTAGAAAAAAATTACCATAATAATATCTAGTAAATATATGATAAAATTATTCTTAAAATTCAAAATTACTATAATATATATACACATATCAAACTATAATTTTAATTTTTATTAATTAGAGTAAAATTATATAAATTTTTTAAAATTTGAAGAGTATAAGTTATTTCTAAAAATCATTTATGAGATGCTCTGGAAAGCATGTCATTGACTTTTGAAAACTAAAAGTAAATGAACCTCAACTTTTCTGTTTATAAGCAGATCTCTGGAGAACATTATGCCAAAGCGATGTTAGTGATGTATAAATTTTGTTATTACGTTAATAAGGGATGAGTAACGTAGCTTGATCCTCATCTTTTATCTTTCTTCCATTCTAACCTTTAAATAATTTAAAATTTTAACAATTCATGAATAATGTTTTTAAAAGTTAAAATTTATTCTTGTCACATCTAGCATAAAAATAACCCCCTAACCTTATAAACCACACGTGTGTGTATTCAAAAGTTGTTTATGTTGACGATACCTTGCTACTTATTTATGAAAGCTAAGATTTACTTGATTACATCATCTACAAAACAACTACATATATAAATATATTATTTAAACTCATATTATATTAGATACCGTACAAACTTATATCTCATCCAGATATAAATTAAACTTCCACTATTCAATGATAGATAGGATTTGAGTTGACATCACATCTCATATAATATGAATACAAATAATGTAATTCATTTATCCTTGCACTATGTTTAGTTTCTTAACAACTATTTATATTATTTGTATGAAATGTGAGTCGTACAGCATTATATGCATTACGAGTACAAATAACTTTTTTTTATATATAAAACTACTCGTAGGAATTGATAATGGCAGCAGTGGACAATCCATCAAATGCATTTGAATGGGCACTTGCGGAAATGATAAATCAGCCTGAGTTGCTTCAAAGAGCCACAGAAGAATTGGACAATGTAGTAGGAAAAGAGAGAATAGTCCAAGAATCAGATATTCATAAGCTCAAATTTGTGAAGGCTTGTGCAAGAGAAGCTTTCCGTCTTCATCCCATTGCTCCTTTCAATGTTCCCCATGTCTCCATGAAAGACACCATAGTCGGCAATTACTTTATCCCAAAGGGTAGCCATGTACTGTTAAGTAGACAGGGGCTTGGGAGAAACCCAAAAGTGTGGGATGAACCAAACAAGTTCAAACCAGAACGCCACTTGAACAGTGATGAGTGTGATGTTGTGTTGACTGAGCCAGATTTGAGATTCATATCATTCAGCACAGGAAGGCGTGGTTGTCCTGGGGTGATGCTTGGCACCACAATGACTGTGATGCTCTTTGCTAGGATGCTCCATGGCTTCACTTGGAGTGCATCTCCCAATGTATCAGGCATCAACCTTGCCGAGTCCAATGATGATATGTTTCTTGCTGAGCCACTTGTGGCAGTGGCGAAGCCAAGATTAGCAGCAGAGCTGTACCAATTGAGTCAGTGATTGACTCATTTACAAGACAACCGTACTATGTGTGAAACAACTTTTTAGTTTGTACTAGTTGAGTTCAACTAAGAATTTGAAAATTTGTACTAATGTATTTGCAAATTTCTAGAATGCAATAAAATAAAAGGCATGGTTGGATATTAATTTTAGGGCTTTTTTGGGTTAAGTTTTTTTTAAATGAGCATCTTAAGGACGCTGGTTAAAAAAAAAAAAAAAGTTATAAAAAACGGGCTTGTGTTGCTTCATTCATGATTCGCACTAACTAATGTTCAAAGACCAATAAGCATGGCCACTCAAATGATCAGCTAGGGATATTTGGCTACAGTTCTTGTACCCTTTGGAGAACAATGGAAGAAAATGAAGAAAGTCTTGGTCAACGACTTCCTATAATAGGAATTTACTATATCCCACAATAGATGCTATCTCAACTTTCTCTTTATAATGGATTCATTCCTAATCTTATTTTGTTTAGAGTGTTACCCATTTATTGTATCATTCTCATATCTAAAAAGTTATATATGCTTATTCTCTTGTTATCTTTTCACTACTCCACATTTAGTCTCATTTAACATAGCCGATTTTATAGTTGTTCGTTGAAACTTTTTTTATATTCGAGTGATATTTTATTTGACAACACACTTGAAATAGCACTCTATTTCATCTACCCAATTTGAATGCTGCAATTTGCATTTTCTCTATGTTTCCATCTTTTTAGATAATGGATTAAGATACTTAAACCATATGAATTGTGATAAAGCAATACTATTTTGACATTCAAAAAGTGGATGTCCCATTTGACATCCACCTTTATCCCCATTGGATCAGGTTGATTGAGTGAGTGGAGACCACAAACTTATCTAATAATGGTAAAGTGAATGTCACATAGAACATGTTCTTTTTGGATATCAAAATATCATTTTTCTTGTGATATGATATATATATCACCTCAAATTTTCATCTCTAGGTTAGAAATTATACATCTCTTGCTAAACATACATTTCATATACTTTATTTTACTTCTACTTATATAAAAATTATGTGCTTTTAAAACTTATCTCACAATTCGAACTTTGCATTTACTTCTTACGATTCACCTATTAGGAGTGTATCATCTAAAAAAAAAAAAAAAGAAAGAAGAAGCATGTGTTGCGACATTAGATTTGGATATGTTCAGGAAGAACATCTGAGAAAGACTCGAAGTTAAACCATAGTTGTAGTGTAAAGTTTATATGTCTCGTTTTTTTATAGATAGAAACTATGCTACTCATTTTCCACTTATCCGGCATTTTCTTGGACCTAGTACTCTTGTTAAACATAATTTTTACACCAACTTATACCGTTCCCTCTTAAACATTTCTGGATCTCAATGGATATAGTATCAGGTTCTACTATCTTGCTATTATCCACTTACTTCAAACCTTCTCTTACCTCAAACTCTTATAGTACAAAAGGTATAATTTTGGTCCTCATATCTAGCATCTAGCATATTTGATTTAAGATAATGAAATTTTCTTTTGTAAATAATCATTGTTATATATATGCTCATATTCTCCCCGAACCTTGACTCCTTGTCGAGGGCGATGTTTCTCATATCAAAATCTATACTCACTTGCAAATGATTGTAGCTCAAGGAGAAAATTTATTGATAATCCCGTAGAAAAAGTACCATGATCAAAGGGGATTTTATGAGAGGTTGTTTGTTGGATCAAACACTTACCATTAAGTCAAAAACTATATTTGAACTGGTCAAATAAAGCCAACAATCTCCCTCCCATGTCTACCAGGGAATTCAAACCCATGACCTTTCTCTAATACCACTTGTTAGATCCAACACTTATTACCAAAGAAGAGGAAATTGGACCAGACATTGAACTAGAAGGTATTGGTTCAAAGGTTTAGAGGTCTAAGGTTCAACAAGGTTCAACCGAAATATAATAAAAAATATATATAAATATATACATATGATTAATTAGAATATAAATAAATATATTAAATCATTAATATTAACATAATTAACAAAAAATATTTATAGGTCTATAAAAATAAACATAATCTATATAAAATTTCTCTAGTCTCAACCTCACAATACGTCACAAAGCATTTGAAAACAATATTTGTTAGTGACCAACGAGATTCATGGTGAGGCAGCGAAAATGACAAAGAAAAAAAAATAACCCAATAATTTTTGTTAGTACCCTTCTTTGGTTCTATTTTTTTTTTCTAGCTACCATAAGATATCAATATTTAAGCTTTGAAAAAAAATCTTTAAAAAAAAAATCAAACTTGTCCAACGGTACCAGCTAGCCTATTTCCCTGATTTTGACCGGATTTTGACTTTTCCGATTTTTGGAGCTTAACTGGACTGGTTAGTGACCAGTTCTCTTCGAACTAGTTGACCGAATGCGGTCCGGTTTTCTTTTCCATGCTTATTACTAAGCCAAAAGTTATAGCTGTTAACAATTGTGCAAGTTTATTTTCTTAAAGTTTCTTTAAACCACATCAACTTTGAGAGGCTACACCCATTATAAGCACCATTGATCTGTATGTTAAAGCCTATTGAATCCTAAAGGTGACACCAGCCAAATAAAGCTAATATTGTTTCAGCAAAGTTGAAGCAATCGAATAAAGCAAGTTATGGATTAAAAATGTGGCGGAGAAAGGGTTGACATTCGCTTATTCTTTATGATTTAAGAACTAGTGCATTTTGAAAGACTAGAGAAAAGGAAAACTAAGAAAAGAAAGATGTAGGACATCAAATGTCACATATGAGCCGCTCTCGCCCGAACCGTTTGAATCGTATAGCCCAGTGTGCACCACCTCTTATCCACATGCATATCATGAGCTCTTGAATAATGTTGAATAATTCTCAAAAATGCTTTCAAGGGAATCAAAACTGGGAACCTTGGGAAAGGAAAGCACACAACAACCACTTGGCAAACATTGTTGTTGTGCTATATTATGCGATTAATATATACATATATTGTACCATTTGTATTAATTATATTTTTATATATTGATTTAATAAAATTCAATTCAATCAGTGATCCATTGATTGAACCAGTGACTTAGTGACTTGACCGAGTCGATCAGGTAGTCAAGTCTAATAACTATGCTTGGAAGAAGAATATTAGTTTCATGATGCTGTCCAAAAAGTCCATGTATATGCTTGGAAGCGGAGGATCTCATTTGAAACACTTTATGAGGAAGTGAACGCATATACAGATTGTTTAAAACAACAATACTTAACAAATTTTAGTCCTCTTTGGGTGTTAAGCTGCATGACATTAAGTTCCATTTTCTCCAACTACGAGGACATTTAATTTCTAGGTGGCCGCTTGCTAAGCCATGATTCATGCCGCGTTTGGCTGCCTGTTGGAGGACACATTCATATAGGTTGTCTTTTTTGAACATATTACACACAATCATCAAGCAGGAGAGGATCAAATGAGGGGTATTAATGAGAGTGAGAGGGAGTGATCTTACATTAATGGTTAAGATTAAAATATAAAATTATGTGACTTTTTAAATGAACTTGTGAGCATTCATTATTATTAACTACTCCCTTCATTCCTTACTATTATTGTAACCAAATACATTGATTTTTCAATGTACCAAAATGACACAATTTCCAGCCACAACTAACAATAAGGTATGGAGGGAGTAACGTTTAATATTGATCATCCATGTATAGTTATATGGATTATATTTACTCCTCTCATTCTCATAATAAATCATTTATCTCACTTGATACACCCACATCATCAAGTTATTGCTACGATAGCAGAAGTGTTAATTCACCTTTATTTCCTTTGTATTAAAAGTTACACATGTAAAAGTATATCATATATAATTGTACCATAATTTATTTTTACAATAACAAATGCATCAAAATTAATCTTATTATTGTCAATTTCTTTACGCAATTTCAAACTGAAAGAGTCAAATAAATAGAGCTCTTTAAGAATGTAGCTACTTTAGAATTTAAACTAAGCAAACCCTCAGTTTAGTTTTAGAACAATAATACCAGATAAATTGGTCCCTCAAGAATAAAAATATATTTTGTGGTTCCTTACAATTTAAAATTTTGGACAAGCTAATCATTCCTCAACATTTTCAAATGATTTTATGACAAATTATTGTAAAATAATTTAAATTGATCCATAATAAAATCACAAATAAGACAAATAAATCAATCAAAATACTAATGAGAGAAGAACTTGTCTTATACGTACTTTAATTGTGAAGGACCACAAAATGTTTTTTTATTGGGCAATCAATTTGCATGCACTATGTTTTTGAGAAATTAACTTGAATACTTACTCGTTTGAACTATTTATTGTAAAATTCACTTAAATTGTCTTCATTTGCTCGAAGAAAATCCAAATATACTAAAACTATTTTGTAATTAGGGTCGAGCCTATACAATTGAATATGAACTATTATCATGCCATAAACTTTAGGCTATGATTGAGAAAATAAAAATGGAGGAAGTGGCAAAGAGTGGCAAGTTTTGAAGTAATTTTAGGGGATGAAATGACATGGCTAGTAAAGGATAATATGTCTCTCTTACCACTCAAAACCAATCTTTTTTTACCCTCCAAATTAGAGAGTCAAGGAGGGAATGAGTGTAAGATCCAAACAAGGATGTGACATAATCTCTTTCATTGTACTTCTTGTCTTTTTATTCCATTCCATTATTAGTCATTCTCTTCCATCATCTACAAAACTCCCAATCATAACCTTAAATCCTAGCATTAAACCCATGCCAAAAGTTATCTTCTTTCATTAGTAAACGTATCAAAATAGTGACCTTTTTTTAACTGTAGCACTCATGTTTTGCCTTCCCCCACCCCCGCGCTTATATTAGATAAATTAGTGAATATAATATGACTTGTAATTTGTCTAGAAAAAATCGGCATTCTTTGTTCAACATTACAACTTGACACTTGGGGTCATGACCTTGTATCAAAAGGACTAATATAATGCTTTGTTGAAATTCTGCACTTTGCGGTAACAGGATCATATT
The DNA here is from genome assembly GCA_030441495.1 of Dalbergia oliveri. Lineage (NCBI taxonomy): Eukaryota > Viridiplantae > Streptophyta > Magnoliopsida > Fabales > Fabaceae > Dalbergia > Dalbergia oliveri. Next base: position 18,521,896 of record JAMLFY010000009.1, read on the forward strand.
CACCCCAAATTCTATTTATGTGTTTTCATGGGGGGATATAACATTATGTGGCTGATAAAAGCAGCAAACCCGTATCCAATGCCGGAACAATTAGATCAATAGAAAGAGGCTATATATTAAGTATGAACTACATGTGATCAAGGAATGTGATAGATAAGAAGGGAAGAAAACTAAAAGAGATTAATTTTCTCTCTTTTTCCTGGAAATACAATTATCCTTTTTTTGAAATTGTGGTGAACTGAAATGAGAGGAATTAAAAAACTTGGAAATTAATAATGAAATTGACTAATGAATTTATGTTCCATACTTCCATTCATTCCATTTTATAGTGTTATAGTGGTTGGGAAGGGGGAGTTGAATCGAATACTATTGTAGTAGGAGATTTAGTAAGTGAAAATCTTTTAAACAAAAGAAAAATTTTCAGTAAGTGATTGGAAACTTCAATAAATATATCTTTTAGTAAATGTCATTTGTTAATGCAGTTTAGAAGTTTGATTCAGAGAAAGAGTGAAATGTTTAGGAAAATCAAGTTTGAGCACAAATTAAAGAGTAACGAAGAAGAAGCTCACAATTAGTCATTTTATACTAGTTCGGCTCCTAAACCTTGAGCCTATATCAAGTTCTCACCATTTAGTTGAGAGTTTCACTGAATCAAAGAGTTTAGAAGACAAACAATCACAAACAATACTTCACACAAACCTCAATAACCAACAAAGAGTAGCATTTGACAAGAGCATCTTCAATCTCACCTTAAGAGTTGTCTTTAATAGAAGTCTCTTCAAGTTCACTTTAACAGTATTTTCTGACAAGAGCCTTTTCAAACTCACAAACAAAAATGGCTTTTATCACTTACAAAAGTCTCACAATCAAATGTCTGTTACAATAATATTTTTGTTTCTCTCAAAAGAAGATTCTTACACAAAAACCCTAAAAATATAAAGATTCACTCTCAACACTTTTTCTTAAAAGATAACTCATGAAATAGCTAAGCCTTTTTTTGAATTTTCTATTTCCTCTCAGAAGGGAATATGCTTTGCTAAATACAAAATGCTCTCAAATAGTATGTATTTGATGGTAGCGTGAGAGGAGAAAAAGAATCAAAGATGACTCAAGCAAAGGTATTCTCATAATAATATGAATGTTGTGCTCCTTTTCTTGGTCTTCATTTAATGCCTCAATTAATCTCATATGGATGACAATCAATAGACTGTTCAGGCCCCGCCTGACAGCTTGTCCTCATCCTTTATGTGGTGAGATGGCACAAGGATATTGAAATTTAAAAATTCCTCCATTAGCTTTTGTCCTTTTCTGCATGAATTTCTTTTTCATCAAGGGAATGTTTGAGCTGATAATATCCTCCCCTCTTTCATAAATATCTGATTGCTCTAGGAGGGATATTCCTTTAGGTTTTTACATTAATTTTTCAATTAACATTGTGTTGCCATGTCATCTCTTGTCCTTAATTTAATGGTTTGTTGATGAAGGCTTGCAAAATCTCCCACTCAATAGGAGACATTCTTTTTCTATGAAGTGAGCATACAATACAAATATCTGAAACACTTAAAGCACACATATTAATATGTTCACACACATTTAGCATCACATTTAGGATCTATAAGTCAACAGTTTGCTACTTTTTTCCTTTCTTTTTCAATTTATTCCTACTAATTTTGATTTCTTCCGTTAATGAAACAACGTCCAAACACAATATTGTTCCTTGTTATTTAGTAACTAGCATTTTATATCCATATCAAAAGAGAAGGGAAAAAAGAGACAGGAGTTGTAAATCCAAGTTGTGTAACATGGAAGAATTACGAGTTGTCACTTTTTAAAATTCTAGTGGTTGATAATATAAAATTATGACTAAAATTTTAAGTTTGCCCCTCAGGTTTATAATGGGGACAAATTAACCCTCAGATTTAGAAAATTTCATATTAGTCCTTCAAATTTTATAAAAGGGGACAAATTAATTTCTCTGTAAAATTATCATATAAATTGTGTCCTATTAACTTATTTATATATCCTGTTAACTTGTTTACATGTACTGTTAATCATCATAGTGAATACTAACTTATCTCACTTCTCTAAATGAAGTCATTTAGACCTTTTTTTCATCTGCTATCTTTGTTGAGAAGAAAGATTTTAATTTTAAGTTAACATTTGTTTTAGACAAAACGAGAAATGAGACAAGTTATGATTAAATGTGAAAATTAACAGGTACACTAAGCAAGTTAACAGAATACATGGACATTTTTATTAATAGTTCAGATAACAATTTGAATGAGGGACTAACTTGTCCCCTTTTATAATATTTGAGAGACTAATATGAAATTTTCTAAATCTAAAAGACTAATTTATTTTTTATTATAAATCTGAGGGACTAACTTAGAGTTTTAGCCTAAAATTATTTTGTGATGTAAATGTATCAAATTTAAACATTTTTTATCATACAGCATCTAACCAATAATTACTCTCATTTTATGCGACTTTTTTCATGAAAATCTGCACCCCGTATCATTGAGTAGTTAATTTCTTCTTTTTTAAATCTTGCATTGAGTCATTTCTATATTTAGGAAAAAGTTACATTGACAATGACAGGTTTTATGAGAATTAGGAGACAAATTCAGAGTTCTATAATGAGGTGTGGAAGGCCACACTATATATGTCCTTTGCATTTTTCATTTTGTTATTATGCCATCCATGTGGGTGTAAATATAGACAAAAATATTATTTCAACATTAAAAAATAAATGATTGATTGAGACACACACTATATTATTATTGGATATAATTGATGAATATAAATAGTAAAATTTACCATTGTATTCAATAATAATAAAATATATATCCAATTAAACATTTACTTTTAGGTATTGGAATAATATTAGTTATCTATATGCGGACCTTAACCATTGTGAATATTAATGAAAAAAGGTGCAAAATCATTCTCAACCTGACTAAGTGCACGTTGGAGGCTATCAAGTACCCCATGTGAAAATGAATTAGGAGAGTCCAAACTGGGAAGGATTTCTTCTCCTATAACACCATTGCATATGTTTGTGTTGGCAAGTGTAGCATTTGCACTTAAGGCAGCACCAGACAAGCAAGGGATTTTGTAGCCATTGGCAGCCTTGCAAGGGATACCGCTATTGCATTGATAGCCAAAACTTATTTTAAGTTCTCCTTCAGGACCAAGCATGATTATTTTATCCTGGTTTAAGAAATCCATTCTCAACATCATTAATGTCACTGGTGTATATGTCTAAACGGGGACTTTCACTACCATATGAAATGTAATCTAACAGAATCAAAATAATTTTAATAAATATTAAAAAGAAATCTATTAGATAATACCCATTTTAATCATATAGAGAACTTGAATGGAACATTTTCAAGATTGTGAAAAGTAATGCCTGAACAACAGTGTTCCTTCAATAAACTTTAGAGCCTACACCACATTTTGGAGTAGTAGCTATCAGCTCAAATAAAACATCACAATACTAAAATGAATTGGGTATGAAGCGTGGCACAGGAACCAATTTTGCCAGTTAATACATGATGGCATCTAAAATGTGTGCGCTTAAAATGTTTGTACGTGTTAGTGAGTAAAACAGACTACAGAAAGACGTGAATTTATAAGGGGAGATATCAAGAGGAAAAATAGCTTAGTATCTTAAACTATCAACAATCTCTCATTTGCTCACTTTTAGAAGAAAAGCAAATAGCATTCAAATTATATAAACAATTCGAAGTGAAATCTTCAAGCATTGGAATACATGGCCCAAATCAAACATGATAGACATAAAATTCATAGACATTTGGATGAAAATTTTACAATATCAATGTTGGCTTCCATGTATGCCCAGATCAATTATTTGAAGATTTGTGTGGATCTTATGGCCTTGTAGGGAAACTAAATTTGCAGAAATGAGTGTGTAGCATTCTAATAAGAGATCCTCAGTTATTTATGATTTTGTTCTTACTGTGTGGAGGACTCAAGACCTCATGCTGCAATGCCCATTTTAGAGAACTCCATGTGTAAGAATTTGAGGAAGCTTTATAACAGTAAGAAAAGGAAAGCAATGACACAATCTGAATCTTGATGATTGCACAATTATTTATCATAACTGGAAAAGAAAAACAAATTCAGCAAAATAAAATTGAGGTTTCACAATAACATTAGCTTCAATCCAACATTGTAGGGTGTATATGCCGGGAATACATACATATTCAACCTCATATATTATAACCGTAATATATGCATACAATGGCATAAAGTTCTCTTGTTTGAAAATCCAGACTAGCTCAACCAACAGTTTAAGAATAGGCTCTTAGCCTAAGTTCCTTCTGTATAATTCTTAGAAGGCCAGTAAATATCCTCCAAAACCAACATAACACCCAGAAGAGAAGAAAAGAAGAAGACACATGGCATCAACTGCAGTCTTTACAGTGCTTGATGTCACTGTTTTGATCACTTCCCACCCCATATGTAATAAATAAATAAATAGAGAGAGAGAGATTACTATAAAGCTCTCCAGTACCCTAGAAAATCCATTGAAGATACTACCTTTAAACACACATCAGCTGCCAGCAAAATATCATAGAGAAGCTAAGCAGACAATCCAATTGAAAAGTAGCTGAATTACAAACATGAAACATCTCTAGCTGAAAATTCTAGCATTTGTCTCCACAAGAGAGAGAGAGAGAGGAGGGGGAAAGAGAGAGTGAGAGACCAGATTCTTAACAGAATAAAGACTCTTTCCTCTGGGCCAGCCCTTTTAGTAAAGCCGAAATTAAAAAGGGGAGGCCAAATTCTAGAAACATGAGGCTGCGAGCTTTAAAATCAATGGGCTACCTTGCCTCCCCCAATCTCTATCTCTCTCTACCTCTTTTTCTATCAACGTTTATAGATAATAAGAGTGGTTAAGTAAGGGTGGTTAAGTATTATATCCATTACTTGAAAAGTCATGTAAATGAGATGATTTGATTAGATAACGGTAAAGAAAATATACTTGTTAACAAAGAGAGAAACCATGGAGAAGAAGAAGAAAATGGGCTAGGGTTTTCATTGGAGTTGCAAAATAGAACTAGTGTATAATACAAAGTAAAAAGGAAATATATATGCCTAATAGCAAATGACAAAACTACCCCTAACTAATATATCTAATATTATCTAATAATACTGCTAGGACATAGAAATTAAACTTAAAAAAAATACCATTATCTTTAAATTTTAAAAGGAATCGAAAAACTCCTATTATTTGAAAGCTCAAAACTTGGGGTTTATGGTTGCTCTTTAGCATTGCTTGGTTAATGCCAACCTTTCACCGGACTTAGTATCAAAATTATCTTCGGGCCCCTAATGCAGACAACATTAGATTCAAAACACCTGTAACATTCATGCGGGCGGAACTTTTATCAACTCCATCGATTGAAACATTCAAAAAATGCACGATTATTTTATGTTGTTAATATACAACCATGAACTAAGGACTAATCACTAATGTAGTGGACATATATACATATATATACGCGGTTTGAGAAGCATTAGTTGGTTTAATTGAACTGGCAATTAGTAAACGATAAAAAATTTTGTCCCTGATGATCGCCAGTGCTATGAAAGGGGAATATGGCAAAAAAAAACAAAAAACAAAAGCTTGGAAAGCTTATATTGCTCACACAATATAGTATTCTTATCGGAATGACTAACTCGTCAAATGGCAATGTATAGCAATGGCTTCCCTGCTTTGGTTAATAGCTGGACTTTAAAAGACTCTCTAACCTATAGGCTAATACAAAGAAACCAAGACAAACAATACCTTTTCAAATTCTTGAGGAAGTATACCCAAAAATTCTTGAGGAAGTGCGTTGAGGAGGTGTTTTGATTATGATGGATCCGTGCTTATTATTAGAAGGCGAAAAGTTATCACCCCACTTGACTCTTGTCAGATACCAATTAAACCCATGGCCCTGGTTCTAATACTACTTAATTACCGATCACTTACCACTAGTTAAAAAATTATAGTTGTTAGTTAAGGCATAACCCTTATTATTTAAGCCTATTTGATCATTATCAAGTGCTATGATCCGATTTGACTCCGACTAATTTATGTTTTGCCAAGGTAGGGTGCTACCTCATGGCTAGCAAATTCTTCATGACTTGTTTCCTACTAGCTATTTTCATCTAACATTGAGAATTTGAAATTTTTGAAAATAAAAATCCTTAATTTATATATAAAAATCAAATCAATTCTCTTGTGTAGAAGTCTTTTTTTTTTTTTTGTCAAGATGTCTAATCTAATTGACGGTTACAATTTACAAAATTCTACAATTGGGCTTAACATGGGCTATGTTGATTCATTCTCCTGAAGCCAAGTATACCATAAAATTTGTTGATCTACACCATTCAATTATATAGAATGGAAATCTATGGCTAAAATTAGCATGAACAATCAATGCACTCTTTTAACCTAGTCTACTGAAAATAAGAGTATGAAACAGAGGTGATTGCTCAGGTGCCTAACAAGGTCAATGCCCTAGGTGCCTACGATGATGTGAAGAGCTTTGGAACTGACGTGTGGGCAGAGTGTAGCCTCTGAAATGGCTCTCAGTTTGATATTTAGTTTCATCGTGATAGACTTGTATATTTGTGGGAGCAAACTTTGGTGATGCACACAATATATGGGGCCTCATGACCTTAGAAATCGTAGTATTATTTTGGCTGGCAAGTCCACGCAATCATAATAATAATCTGTATTTGCTATGAAATTAGTATTATTTCTTGGTCATTTTTTTAATATGGAATTTGAGTGCTCAATAAGGAATTATACGGTCATTTTGGTGAAATTAGAAGTGCATAGGTTATCATATGCGAGAAATATAAAAAGAATATAATAAATTTTCTTAAAACCAAAAAATATAATATTTTAAAACTAAATCTAGCATGGTGCGAGATATTTATAAAATATTACTTTTTCAAAATGAAATCTTGCACCATGCAAGCTTTAAAAAAATTAAAAAATTTTAAAAAACGAGAGTAATAGACAGGAAAAGGTAAAAAAAATTACATCCTCTTTATATAAATGTCATGATCCTCTTCTCCTCTATTGTGTTCATTCAGCCTCTCCTTCCTCTTATTCATTTATGGTTAGTATTAGTATTCAGTTTGAAGAAAGGAGTCATCTCTCCTTTCTCTTTATTTACTAGATTTTAGTGTTACTAGCAGTCTCATGTCAAAAAAAGGGAGATTAGAGTAGAAAAAGATGTAAAACCCCTTCTCTCCCTGCTCACTTCATTTGATTCTGGTGTTGTTAGTTTGATAAAAACAAAAAAAGGATGAGTGTGGTTTATGTGGTGGTCTTTGTGTCAATAAAAAAAAGACAAAGAGAGTTGAGTTGAAAAAAATGAATGAAGTTTGCGTGTCAAAAAAAAATAGAGTAATGTAAAAAAAATATGGTGTGAAAGAAAAATTTAGATTGAAAAAAATGGATGTGGTCAATTAAAAAAAATGCAGAGAGTTGATAAAAATTTCACATGTTAACCAATACATTCATCAAATCACTATCCTCCAATGGGACCCCTTATAACAAATGTCATGTTCTTATTGCACAAACATATATGGGCACAATAGGTATTGACTTAGGTAGGCACTCAAGAATTCACCTGAAATTGAAGCCAAGCACCTAAAAACCAAAAAATAGGATGGTGGTGGCTATGCAGTTGTTGGGTGCATTGGTTTTCGATTTTGTTCGGTTGTGACTATGAGCAACACACTTCATTTCTACTAACATGGTTATTACCAATCCCAATTACAAAGGACCATCTATTGAATTCCTCGATTCTCCCTTCAAAATTACACAAATCTTTCTATTTTTTTAATTGGTTTCATAGTATTTTCTTCTACATTCAGGGGTGATGGTTCACAAGTTTCACTACTGATTGGGCTTTGGTTTTCGATGTTTGTCATTCCAACAGAACCCAAAAGAGGAGAGGCTAAGTGGTGGCGGGCTAGAAATCAACACATTCAAAAGAGGGCGGTGGTGGCTATGACGTGACGAAGAAGGAAGAAGCTGGCAGAGATCGATACGTGTGGTGGTTTCAACGACGGAATATGGAGTGATTGTGGTGGTGCGGTGGAGGAGGAAGATTGCAATGGAGGTGCACAGAGATGGAGGGTGTGGACGCTCTGAGACAACAAAGGAGGAGAAAGGTTGACGATGGTTCCAAGCGAAGGTGGCTTGACCATGGCTCACTTCCCCCAATGAGAAAGGCTATGCACGGTTATTGTTGGCATGGTTTCTTGTTGAATCTACTTATATAATGGCTATTGTTACTTTAATTGTTGTTCTTTTGATTTGTTTTTTTATTGATTGATGGATGGTTTGGGTGGGTTGCTATGGTGGATTGGGTGATGGGAGAAGGAAGATGGATAAAATAGAAGAAGATGGAGATAGATAAAGATGAAATATACCTAAATATCCTGCCTTTGTAACAATTATTACTTTTAGGAACTTGATTGAAAAAATTATACAATATAGGGGTCTATGTACAGACTTTTAAACTATAGGGACCTTTAAAATAATTAAACCTTTTTATTATCATATAAGAATCAAGGGGGTTGGGATTCAAAGATTTGAAAGCCTTTAATCTTGCAATGCTTGGCAAACAAGGTTGCAGACTTCTAATCAAAGAGCACTCTCTGTTCTTTAAAATTTACAATGGCAAATATTAATGTCCAAGGAATAAGAAGTAATTTTCCATAGGAAGTAGCTAAAGCAATTATTCAAACTCCAGGAATGCAAAACTCTTAAGAGAATCACGTGGACATTGGAGAAGAATGCTCATTACTCAGGAGCTTCAGGATATTCAATTGCCTTCCAGTTTTTCCACTTGAACACAGATCAAATACACCCTAAATTTTCTAACAAAAGTCTCTGGAATTTAGTTTGTTCAAGTAAATGTGTCCTAAAGATCAAAGTTCTAATTTGGAAGCTGATGCTCGAAGGAGTTCCAGTCAAGGAGAAGCTCAAAAGAAGGATTCCAAGCATTGATGAGAGATGCCCAAGGTGTGGAGGAGATCCAGAATCCATCTATCACAGCTTCATTTCATGCTCCCAAGTTGTTCCAGTATGGAGAGCTGTAGGTCTTTTTAAGTAGGAATGGCTCCATTAGACTCAACATTTCTGGGAATGGTGGATGGAAATGATTACTGAGCTGCATGCTAGACCAAATAGTGTCGACCATATCTCCTTATTATGCTATTTGTTATGGGAAATTTGGTTAGGAAGAAATACAAAGGTGTTTTATGACAAGAACATTGGCTATCAAGAAATATTTACCAGAGCCAAGAATCTCTCTGAAGAATTTACTAGACATAGAGTGAATGTTTCCCTTCTTTCCTTTTAAACATTTTGTTAGCTTCCAATGCAATACCTTGGAAGTTTTGGGATATCCCTTCTTTATTTTGCTGTCCACCTTGGACTAAGTTTTGTAATCTTATGATTATGAATAAATCTTTCTATCTTTGGTTAAAAAAAAAGGTAATTCAATGTGTTTTCTCTGCACAATCTTCTGCCCAACACTCTTTTTGGGTCATGCTCTATCCAACAGCTTGTTTCCTTTCTGCCAACACTATTATATTTTTTTATCTTGAGTAGTAGATTTTCTGTAATATGGGCTTCACCTGAGCACTAGAGGCAACAAAGACATCTTAAATAGCAACCCAAACTTAAGAATAGCAACCCAGACCTATCCCTACATTATATGACTGCCTAGTTCCTAGCTCTTTTCTTTCTAACCAGGGAAAAAGAAAAAAGAAAAACTTCTTTCCTTGACCAAAAAAAAATCTTTTCTCTTTTTCACAACAAATAATAATAAAAAATTTAGGGGCTGTTTGATTTGAGTTTTTAGTTTTTAGTTTTCATTTTCAGTTTTTTAGTTTTTCAGAATTTGTAAAGGAAAAACTGAAAATTTTGAAAACTGGAATTATAGTGCGTTTTTCCTGTTTTTCAGTTTCAGTTTATTTCAGATTTGTGAAGGAAAAATTGAAAAAAATGAAAACTCAAAATTTCAGTTTTCAATTTTTTTTCTTCACAAATCTAGAAAACTGAAACTGCAAAGCAAAGCAATAAATAGTTTTTAAAATTTTCAGTTTTCCTTCATAAATTTTGGAAAACTGGAAACTCAAACCAAAAAGCCCCTTAATTTTAATACATTGATATTTAATAATTTCTTTTTGTTTGCATGAATTTTCAAAATAATAAACATAAGAATTAGTTATATTTATTAATATGATAATATATAATTAAATAACATTATTTTGAATTAATCATTATTTTTACAAAAAAATTAGTCCCTATTTTTATAAAAATGAGTTCATAAAGTTAAGAATATTGATATATTATTGATATATTTAAGTTATTTGTGGCAAAAAAAAGTTAACCACATATCCCACTAACTTATGTTATTAAAATCTACTATATTATGAGTAAAGTACAACAATTGGATATGAAACGGCAGCAAACGAAATTGAATAGTTTTATAAAATTTATAAAAATAGCATTTAATAATAAATTTTACTTTAAATTCATAATTAAGTGATTAAAAATTAATATTTTTATTATATTTTCCTTTTTTTGTTATATCCTATAGTAAGTGATATAAACAAAAAATATTAAAAAAAGAGAGAATATTATTCTTATGTCACATCAAAATAAAAATAACTATTAAAAATATATAAAATAACTACGATTAAAAATAAGTATTTCAAGAATATTATTTTTTAAATAATTCATAAAATAAGCATTTTTATTAAGATTTTCTTTTATTATTAAATCTTTTACTAGTAATTGACATTGTTTATGATGGATCGGAGGGAGTGCTGTTTCGAACGTACAACGATGATCATAGTTACAAGATAACTGAACCATTGGTACTGCAGTATCTTTCACTACAACAACCAAAAAAAAAGTCATATTGAAGTAAAAGAAAAGAAAAAAACATGTTCAATATGCTAATAATGTCAATATATCCTCTTAACAATCAATTTAAAAATTATTTCAATTCAAAATTTTACTGACTATGTTAGTAAGATTAATTAAATGGTATTTGAAAATCCTTGAAATTGAATTTAATCGAGAATTGAAATTCAATTAATTGATTTGGAGCTAAACTTAACTTAAAAATTGAAATCTCAAGAAAATTCAATTCCATCAAAACCCATAAAAGTAAATCATACTTAAATGGGTCTGATTTGGTGTAAGAATTAAATTTTAATAAATGAAAATACTAAAATAATCTTATTTGAATATAATGTTTTGCTTTTAACCTATTAATGAAGGATAAAATAATAAAAATAGTGAAGTCATTTCAATTTTAAACACATTCCAAATTAAAAAATTAAATTTACTAGCTTATTTTAAATATAAAAATTAAATTTAATACTTAATAGAATTTAATTAAATTTTATCTCATTAAGACATTTCAATCACCTTACAAAAGATTCAGCATTTTCACATGTAAAATATAGATCTACAATCTATACGTAACTTGGGAATGCGTGTGTTTCTTGTTTTGAACGATGAGGTGTGTCCTTTGTATGTACCCTGAGAATGGCAAATTGACATGCTGATAAGATGCTTTTTATCACCAAATAATTAGAAAAAGTTTTGGTCAAAATGATAGCTAGAAAATTAATCAATACCTGCTTCTCAATTACCAGCACTCTCACATCAAACGAGTTGTGACAAACTTGCCAAGCCTCGATTCCGCGTAGATTTTCACAAAAGGGTCCAAGGTGGTGGCTTAAGGCTAGAGCCGCCAAATGAGCCCAGTCCGATGGGCAGATCAAATAGCTTAAAAAAATGTGTAAATTTGACTGAAAATTTTGGAGGAAAAAAAAATTGACTCGATTTGGTCAGGCCCAATTTGGCTTGGCAAATGGGCTCCTTCCACTTTGGGCCGGGCTAGCCCAATGACTCAAAAATTAATTTTTATTAAATAATAAATTACATATATGAATTATAAATACTTGAATTTGAACCTTTAAACTCATTTTTTTCTTAAAAAGTCTAAACTAATAACAAATATTGACAAAAAAATACACATGTTTTTGGATTTACGTCACTATTTCATCAAATTAAGTTATTAAAATTTACTTATCAAATGAAAATCAAGTTTCATTTATTATTCTCACAAATAAAGCAAGAATAATAATACTACTTACTAATAGCTTATTTTTTAATCCATTACAATAAAATAACATTTTATATAAACTATATAAACTATAAAAAATGAACAAGAAAAAAATTGGCCTATTGGCCAACTCATAGCTTGAATAAATTGGATTAAACTTGTACTTTTTGACTTGAAACTAATATAACCCAAGTGGCCCGATCTGAATGGGTCGAGTGGCCCATTTAGACAACTCTACTTGAGCCCCCCCACCTACCCATGGGAATTAGACAACTCAAACAAAAAAGTAGGGGCATGGCAAAAAAAAAAAAAAGTAGGGTGACTGAATTAATAAAAATTTAAAAAAACTAAAAATTAAATTTTGTAATTTTAATAATTTTTATTGTATCGTTCACAAAATTTACAAGAGTAAAATAGGAATTGAAAGTTGAAAACTATTTTCTAAAATCAAATGCAAACTTTTAAATTTATAATACATTGAATGCATTAAAAACTTAAATTTTTTTCTAATTTTAGCCCCTTAAAAAGTACTCCCTCCATCCATGATTATCAATCTTTTAAGGTTTTGAAACTTGGATCAAGGAATGATTAAAAATATATAAAACACATAAAATATAATTGTCACTGACAAAATTGCTCCCCTTGTTTTATTTTTCAATTTTTCCTGTCTTAGATGTAGAGAGTTATAGTATGTTAGGCATATGAAAAGCCTTACATAAGGGTAGATTGGCCGAATATATTGACTTTCAAAAAGTTATTTCTGGATGGAGCCAATATTAGATTGGCTAGAAGCACAAGTCAATAGTAGGTAGTATAGGAAATTGCACAATAATTATGTGTGGCAGAATTTATGTAAGGATAAACATGAAAAAAATAGTTAATATATTCTTAAAATTATTGAATAATAAATAACACTTGACACATTTTTAACTAAAAAGATGGATAATTATTGACGGAAGGAGTATCCTTTAGTGTGCATTTGGATGGAGTATTTTTAAAATATAAGAGAATTTAAAATATTAGGAAATTAAAATGCTTCAATTAAATTTCCTTTAATTTTTAAATTTGTTGTTTGGATATATAATTATATTTTCCTCATTTGTAAAATACTTTGTTTGGGTGAGGTAATTACATTACCTTGATTTTAACATCTTTTATTTGAAAAATAAAAGGTAATTTTTTTAAAAAATAAGATTTTTTTTATTAAGAATCAAAATTCAACCGATCTAAAATCAATTATAATAAGTTCATATTTCATAAATTATATTAAATTTCATTCACATAATATTTTAAATTTGAATTATAAAATTTAATTATTATATAAATAAAATAGAATTATATGTAAATATAATATCATGTATTATAAATTGAATATTAAAATATTTAAAATGTAATAAAATGAATTAAAAATAATATTAAATGAAATTCTCATAAATATAAAGAAATTGTAATAAAATATAATAAAAATAAGACTTACTAAAATGAGAAAAATATATAGTTGTGTGCATAGGGATTTTCAAAATTCCTCTCAATAGGTAAAAATTAAAATTATCTCTTTTAGTAGATAAAATCTCTTTTTAAAATCTCTTATATTCTATAATTTCTTCTAAGTTAATATTCACATAGAATTTTTTTTTTAACGCCCTCTATCTTTTCATGATTGCTACTATCTTCTTTTTGTACACTTTTTACACTATCATTTTCATTGCCACTGATAGTTTACTTCCTTAACGTTGGTCGGTCACTTTTTACGATCGTGTCATATGTATCTCTCTATATGTGTACCATGGTCCTCGTTCAGATTTTTCAAATGTTGACTGCGGTCAGCAATTTTTTTTAATAAAACTCAATTAACACAACATAATTGCAATCAGTGTGTCAAAATGCTATATACTTCTGGATTGCTCAAATTCACGTCAAAGGATCCACATGGATTCCCTGGGGACAAGTGGAGCTACGGAGGTCTTGGTCTTGACTAATTTGATATTATTTATTCTAAAATATAGTAAATTTAGCTTATTTCAAATTAATTTATATCTAATCTGTATAATCAAAATTATAACATAAAATTAACAATTTTTATTTGATAAAATGTCACAATTTCAAATTTAAAAATATAATCTATATCTATACTGTTAATATTTAAAAATCATTAACATAAAAGTTTAATGAGATAATGACACTTGGAAGTTTGATTATGCTTTCTTCCAAAGTCTAATCCTATTTTTATTTAAAAAGAAAATTTTTTAAAATGAATTCAAATATCTTTTTACTCCACTTTATTTACCAGATTATCCTTTCACCTCATTATCTACTCCACTAACTAGGCTCATTATAATAATAACTTTTCAAAATCTATCATATTATATTTACATTGTTTATTCTTTTCTACGTTTAATTAGTTTTATTTAGAAAACTGGTTAACTCATTCATTCTTCATCATTATATATAAAAACTTAATTTAAATAAACAAATTATTCTAAGGGTTAAAAAATTGATAAAAATCTTTTACATTTTCAAGTTGAACCTTGAAAACATTATGAATACCATTTTCAATTTTTAAACATCAATAATAAATTATTATTCTTATTTTAAATTATATTTATAGTTTTTTTTTAAATCACGAGTTGATCCACCTCCAATAATAGGTTTTGAAAAACAAAATCTTGAATAAAAAAGTATCAAAAGTGTAAGATATATAACAAGTCTTACATCAATATAAATAGATATAATATATAATTTTTAATAATTAATTATTATATAATTATATTCACATAACTCACACCAGCACATTGCATGGGTACACACACCAGTAAATATAGTTTAAAAAGTAAAATCATGCGCTTAACTTTTTTTTTTAAAGTTATATAAACAAAGCTGCCTACATATTTAATACATACAATACTAATTAATTTGATATACTGTACATGATTTATACTCATGAAAATTATTTTATACAGTTTATTAATATTTTAATATCAAAATTTTAACCTAAATCTATTTAGTAGTAATGGCCATCAAATTTTTTAAACATTCACTTGTTTTCAAATATGATAATTAATTAGCCATTTGATGAAAAATATGTACTTTTTGTGTGTAGTCAATTTGTCAATAAATTATGTATATTTATTTGAGCAATATGTGGCCAAAGTATATAAAAATAATTTAAAGTTATTTTATTGTTATTTTTGACCCTCCAACGTGTTTTTTGTGGACCGTCTCGGTCCACTTATATCAATATGTCACAAGTAATTAGTACGTCCATTCGCCAAGCAAACAGTTGGTGTCAATAATCAATATTATGATGCAAGGTCATATATAAATGTTTCATCATATGAATATCAAAATTCAAGTTATATAAATCATCACAAAGTATAGAACTCCAATCATATAAATATGCTTAAACAAACTGAAACACCTACCACAAAACTTAAAAGAATATCCAACAGTGTATATCAAGTTTAGATAAATAAATCAATTTCCTAGAAATACTAGGTGCCAAAAAAGTTTCATACAAATCTAAATAATGTGTCGTGTTTAGGATAAAATGTTAACTCCTAATAGCATCCACCGAAACCTTCAATCTATTATTCCTCATATGAAGATAAAATTGTTATTTGGGTTTATGGTTTGAATTATAAGGAATCCCTGCATGATATTAGAAACATGAGTCATACATTTAGAATGATTCCACCATCTATTATGAGAAACTTCTATTGAATTTGATTGGAAACATATATAAGCATTAAACTTATTAACTTTCTTTTCGAACCAAGCACCTTAAGCCTTGGGTATTCATTGTAGAAGTGTCCAAATTTTCTATAGAAATGGCATCTATCTTTCTTTCGCGTCTTGGAAGTGGTTTCAATGTTGCCTTTCAACTTTGTTGCCAGTTCCCCAATAGTTTATGTAATTAATGGAGTGATTTTCTAAATTCTTAAATTTGATTTCCTCCTAAACTAACACACAAAATGAAATTCATGCACATTCTATTCATCTTTCATGGTATTATGGTTCATTTGAAATAGACCTTAGTCGCACAATAATTAGTTTAAAATGATCCATTTCCAAAAGCTTAAGTCTCTCTATAATATTTTTCATTTCAATGTCATGTTCATGTATAGTGTTCCAGACAAAGTTCAAGAAGTCCTACCAGCCAAATGAGAGCCTGACTGCTTGGAGAATAAGCTAGGCTTTATAGTATTGAAGTATTAAAGCTTAGCTGGAACATGTCTTGATGGTCAAAGATTAAGGGTTTTACATAGGGTTGATTGACAGATATGCTAACCCATGGAAGTGTAACCGAACAATTAATTATAAGGGAACAAAGTAAACGACCATCAACTAATTATGAGTGTTATAAATACTAATCGGTTACACAAAATGCTTGATAAAGAGAACCTTTCAGTTGGGTGGGCCTAGAGCCCAATCAAGTCCAGTCCATATAGTAAGATGACCATCAAACTTCACGGTGGCTGGTCAAGGTACTCATCAACGTCCCAACAAGAGACTTATTAGCAATTTGAGAAAGCTTTTTCACAAGAATCATATGTTCTTTTAGTAATTTTAGTTTTGGAAGAGCTAATTTTTTGTTGCTTGCTATATTGATTCGTATAAACACAAGTCTTAATATGTTTGACATTATTTTAGTATCAGTATGAGCTTGTTTGGATGCCATTAATTTGATTAAAAAATTAAAAAAATCTTTTTCTTTTTTTAATACATTTGGGTAAATTTTTAAGTAAAAGCAGAATTATTAGAAAAAGTAAAAAAAATCTTTTTGAGAAACTATAATTTTCATCTTTTAAAAAAAATATTTTAATATTACATCAAAACATGAATTGACGTTACATCCAAACGTAAAATAACTTTTACTTTTCACTATAAGAAATCTACGGAAACCGATGGAAAATACCAACGATACGAACTCGTCAATCGGTAATTTTTGACAGGTTTTTTGATGGATTGTTGCATTTTTTGAATTATTAGCTTGTGATAATTAATTTACATGACAGCTTATCGGTAAACCCGATAGATAATGGTATCATTATGTGCCATATGGAGTGCACAATTTTCGATGGGTGTACTGAAGGGTTTACCGATTGGTTCAATAATAATTCTTTGCCCGTCAGGAACTCGTCAGTACATGCATACGCAACACGTGGTGCGAGTGGCTTTCCGATGGGTTTACTGATGAGTGTTTAATAATTTATTTTTATTTAATTATTTTCCTTAAGTTACCGACCGATTATCGACGATTATTAAAAAACAAATTTTTAATTTTCAATATCTTTTTTAATTCTTTATTAAACTTACCGATAGGTTTACCATCCGGTTTAGATATTTTTTAATTATAATTTTTTAAATATTTTTTATGTTTACCGATCGGTCATTTTAAAAAATATTTTTTCTTCCAATTTCTTTTTTAAATTTTTTCTTAAATATGCTAACAAGTTTTACTGACAGGTACCCATTAAAATATATATAATTTTTTTAATTTTTTTATTAACGACGGGTTTTTGAAAATTTTAGTCTGTTGGCACGCAACTGGAATTCTCACATGCCCATCGGTAATAAGTGAAATGTGAAACACACGTTTCACTAATTGACTACAGATGGGTTGACTTGTTGGTAACCCCGAATATTAAAACCGTGCCTTCTTCTTTCCCATTTGTCCTCCATGTTTCTCTTCTTCAGTCTCTCTCTTCCCTTTGCCATTGCAATCGCCTTTCTTTGCCACCGTTCGCCTTGGAGCTCCGTTCGCAAAGACCACCATTGCAATATAGGAACGTTGATGACCATTTTAATCAGTTTTTTTTATTTGGTTTAGTTTTTCCATTCTTTTATGGGTGCCCATAGTGTTGTGTTTTATTGCATTGGAGAGTAATTATTATTGTTATTTTGTTAATATAGGAGTTGTGTTGGAGGGTGGCACTATTGACTTGTTAACATTGAGAGTGGTTTGCTATCTTTATTCCTTATTTTATTTTATTATTTGTATGCATAAATATTTATAAGTGTATAAAATTAAATATTTGTTTATATTGGATTTCATAATTGGATTTGGTTGCGTGTAGGAGCATTTTGGTTCTGTGTTTTTTTTCACTATAGTAGAGGTTAGTAACGAAATCCTTGTTATTTATATGCTTTAATATGTATGTAGGATAGATACTTATGTTTCCTAGGATAGAGTTGTAGGAAATGGGGATTGCATGACTGGGAAAGGGCGTAGAGGTCCTTCCCGACTTGTTTGCATTGTTTGTTGTGAGATTCTTTATGTTTGCGGAGGTTGCAGGATGCATGTTGTGAAGTTATAAAGGGATGCACTCTAGAATGGTTTGTAGGATTATGTGAATTGTATGTAATTATTAATATGTAACTATTTAACTATGTCTATTATGTTGTTGACCTTTATATTAATAATGTCTATGATTGTTGAATACACTGAAATATCTAATGACGAAAGCTCCTAATTTATATGAAGATGATGCGAAATTTTCTTAAAATTTTTGTTAGGAAAATAATATTAAAAATAATTGTATTAAAAAAATTTAAAACCAATTGAATTTGTTTGAAAGTAATAATTTGACGTCTTTAAAAAATTGTATGCCTATGGCTTAGGGTTGCACTGAAATATATGATGACAAAGGCTCCTAATTTAAGCGGAAATGCTGTAGAAATTTTGTTAAAATTTTTTTATAGGAAAATAAGATTAAAAATAGCTATATTAAAAAAAATTTAAAGACCAATTGAATATGTTTGAAAGTAATAATTTGACGTCTTTAAAAAATTATATTTCTATGGTTTCGGGTTGTATTAAAATATTTCAGGACGGAAGCTCCTAATTTTAGCAGAGATGCTGTCGAAATTTTGTCAAAATTTTTGTTAAGGAAATAAGATTAAAAGTAGTTGTATTAAAAACTTAAAGAGCAATTGAATTTGTATTTGAAAGTAATAATTTGATATGTTTAAAAAATTATAGGGTCTAGGGTTACCCACACACGCAATGTTTCCTTCAAACCAATCATAGATGCACGATAGATTGCATCCTAATAGAGAGGGGATTAAACCAGAATTTTATAGTGGTGTTGAAGAATTTATGAGGGTAGCATGTCACACACAACAATTCATTGACGAGGCAAAAGTTAGGTGTCCATGTATTAAGTGCAAATGTAGGGGGTATTTAGATGATGATACCATAAGGGTTCATTTGTACAAGTAGGATTCATGCTTGACTATTGGATTTGGATCAAGCATGGGGCGGCAGTTAATTTAAGGAATCAAGTGGTATGTTTCAAACTAGAAGTAGTTCTAGTGGGGTGTACATAGCTCAATGTGGGTAATGTGTTGTGGAAGGTTAATTTGGTTAGACATCAAGAGATAGTTTTTGATGATGATCCTAAATTTGTAGCTCATTAGTTTCTAAACTTGGGTTAAAGGAAATAAAGATTGACTGCTATTTGAAAGCCTGCATACTTTATTATAAAGATGATATTGCATTGACCGAGTGTAAGTTCTGTCAAAGTCTAGCTGTAGACCCGATAAACATGGAAGTGGGAGGTATAAGGATGTCCCTCCGAAAAGAATGTGCTATCTACCTTTAATCCCTAGGCTCAAGAGATTTTATGCTTCAATGAGCTCGGCTTCTCATATGATGTGACACAGTGAAAATCATAGGGGTGGTGGTGTGATGAATCATCCATCACATGGTGAAGCATGGTAACATTTTGATCGACAATATCCTGGGTTTGCCTCAACCCTCGAAATGTTAGATTAGGACTTTGTTTAGATTTATTTACTCTGAATAACCAATTTAGAAAACCCTATTGCTATTGGCACGTAGTTGTTATGCCCTATAATCCCCCTCTTGAAATGTGCATGAAAGATCCTTACCTATTTTTAACATGTATAATCCCTGGCCCTGATAATCCAAAAGTTAAGATTGATGCGTAACTTCAACCTCTAATTGATTAATTGAATGAGTTAAATTGCAAGGGTATTCTTACTTACGACATTTCAACGAAGCAGAATTTCAAGATAAGGGTTGCATTAATGTGGATCATTAATAACTTTCCAGCTTATGGAATGTTGCCTGGGTGGATGACACAAGGCAAATTAGCATGCCCGACTTTCATGGAGGATACTAAGGAATTCAATTTGAAACATGGAGGAAAGAACTTTTAGTTTGATTGTCATATGAGGTTCTTAGATGCATATCATCCATATAGGCGAAGTAGATATTGCTTTAAAAGTAATTGTGTTGAACATGATGAGCCTTCAGTTAGACTAAGTGGTCACCAAATGTGGGATCGAGTTAAGGATTTCCCAAAAATAACAGAAGTTGGAAAGGTAGTGTGATTGCCAGGCTATAGGGTATACCATGATTCGACCAAGCAAAGTATTTTCTGGAGTTGCCATATTGGAAGGATAATTTGGTGTGTCATTGTTTAGATGTGATGCATATTGAGAAATGTGTTCGACAGCATTATAAACACTGTAATGGATACAAATTGAACCAAGACATGAAAAGGCAAGGCATGATCTGGCTGAGTATTGCACACGGCCTGATTTGCATTTACAAGAATTAAGAGATACTCATTTCTATAAACTAAAGGCCAAATATGCTCTAAATTCCACTCAGAAATGAGTTGTTTCAGTTCCTTAAGGAGTTGAGAATGCTTGATAGTTATGCTTCTAACTTAGGTAGGTGCGTCAATGTTGCACAGAGTAAGCTTATTGGCACAAAAAGCCACAATTGTCATTTCTTCATGGAGTGTTTGCTTCCAATTGCATTTAGAGAGCTACCTGATGTTTTCTGGAAGTTCCTAACCGAGTTGAGTCAGTATTTTAGGGATTTATGCTCTTCTACTTTTAGGGTTGATGATCTACTTGTCATGGAATAAAATATTCCCCTAATTTTGTGCAAATTAGAGAGAATTTTTCCTCTCGGGTTCTTTGACTCAATGGAATACTTGCCCGTACATTTGGCATATAAAGTATATGTGTGTAAATTAGCTCAATATAGGTGGATGAATCCATTTGAAAGGGAAATAGGAGGGTTTAAAAGAACCGTGAAGAATAGGTCTCAAGTGGAAGGATCAATATGTCAAGCCTATTTATCGAAAGAGACTTTAGATTTTTGCTCATTTTACTTTCAGCAACATGTTCAATCTAAGAACTCGAGTTGGTCATAATGATGATGGAGGGAAATGTTCTATTCCATCAACATTGTCCATCTTTAACCTACTTGGTCGACCTGCAAAGAGCGAGCCCGATGACTAACTTTCGAGGAGGAAAATTTTGTACACTTACACATTTTGATAAATTGTGATAAGCTGCAACCATTTAGATTGTAAGTTAACTTTTTTTATCTATGTGAAAAATGTGATGTTATATATCCTTAAAATGATTTAAAATATATTTTCAATAACAGATACTTTGAACAATTGTACGGTTAAGATTCTCTTCAACAATTTTCGAACTTGTTCAGATTACATGCAAGTCCATTTTGTTAAATTATGTAGCCCATTACGTTGTTGTCAGTTAATTTTGTTTGATACAAGTCAATTTGACATTTCAAACTTCATTTATGTAGGTTCATAACAAAAATAATCGTGCAACATGTCCCCATTTGTTTAACGTAGGTTGGGGTCCAAAAATAAAGTTGTAAGTTGGCCCATGTACTATATTAATGGGTATAAGTTTCACACAACCAATTGGGGTGTAGGAAAAAATCGACAACACTAGTTCTTATGTTAAAAGTGATGCTAGGGATGGAGAATGTGATTGGTGTGATGTCGTTAAGGAAATCATTGAATTTGAGTATGTCGGTGAACCCACAAAAAATATGTACTATTCAAATGTGAATGATATGATTCTATGTGACTTATTAGGACACGATAACACAACAATTACAAAATCATTGAAATCAATCACACTAGAAGATATGGATGTTATGATCCATTTATTATAGCTCAAAATGCTAAACAAGTCTATTATATGTCTTATCCTGGAAAAAGTAGGTCACAATAGAGGTTTGTGAACAAAACAAAAGCAAGAGGTAGGATTGAAACGAGGAAGATACTATTGTAGATGCTTATCAAGTGAATGATCCACCCCTTTAAGGGCAGGAATTGATACAGACAATCCTGAAAATCCTCTTCCATTGGCTATTAGGGAAGTTGACATAATTGAATGCACAAGTAACCACCCAATGAAAAATCACGAAGATGAAATAAGTGATAGTAGTGGTGATGATTCAGATAATGATCAGCAACAAAGTGATAATGAAAACAACCCTGAACTTTCATATTAACTAAGGTGTTAAATATTATATGCAATAATATTTTGAAATTACTTTAAATTTCCTAATGTAATTAATGCTTTTTATGGATTGTTTAATTGTTTCAGTATGGCTGGTAAGGTAGAGGCTGGCCATAAGAGGTTGGTTTACCTACCACCACCTCCTCCCTTCCACCACCTCCACCTCGTCCCCTCCCACCACCACCCTTCCCTTTTGGATGATGCCCATTCTCGAGTAATCTGGCCCCTCACCTCCGCCTTATTCCCATTCACAGCCTATCCGCAATAATAACCCATTCCCTAGCCCTACCCCTGCCTCTACTCCTAGCCCTACATCTCATCAGACTCCTATTACCTCGGGTGGGTCACAAACATGGGATCTAGATAGGAGGCCCTCAACTAGATGGTAGGCTACTTGAACCTGATAGTAGACCGCTTTGCCACATTAGGTTGGACAATAAAGACAAGTTTAAATTTTTTTTCTATGACATTTTAATTTTGTATTGCATATGATATTTAAAATATTTTCATTATTTTTAATTTAGTTCATCTATGTAACAACTTTGATCCTTTTGCTAATGGTCACCATCGGATCACGAAGGTTATACAGAGTAGGTATAACCACCCATGGTCCACTTGGACTACATCCTGAGAGATGTCAAAGAGATGTGGTGGCAGGAGTGGAAGGTAATTCTATGATTTATTTGCTTTTGTTAAAATATGTTTATATTATGTATATGCTTATGATTACTTATGTGTTGTGAGTTTTGTGTATGTAGAGGATGTTCTATATCCTGCCAAGTACGAGCCTGCTATTATAAGGGTTTGGAGGATTAGGTCTTCCAAGCAATTGTGAGACATGTTCCATAATGCCCAAGGGCCATATAAACAGCTCGTGGTTGAATGATGCCACCCCTAGTGAGCTACGATGCCACTAGGCCTTCGAACCAACTTTCAAGGATCCAACATGGGGAAGACAAATCGAGCCTCATTGAATGGCGGGTCGCTATATGAGCATGCTAGAAGGGACCCGTAAGCATATTGTAAATATATAATCTTTCCACATTTAATATATTATTAAATGTTAATTTAGTACATTTGAATTGTAGCAAATAGTATGTTTTTATGAATTTATTGTATATATTCAGTGAGAGGGAGTTAACTCCCTTTGACCCAGGGAGAGCTGTTTTGGAGACCCACACCTGAAAGGTGAGCGGTAAGGGGAGACTGGAGAGGTTTGGGTAGATCCTTGCTCTAAGACCACTTATGTAAATTTAGACATCTTTTTACTTAATTTTTATTACTTTTTCCATTTATGTTATTATTATTACTTACAATGTGTTTTATCTTTTTTTTCTTTATAGCATGAGTTTACAGACCTCTAGGAGTATGCAGATCCGTACTAGACCCAGGTGGCTGAGGTTGGACCCAATGCTAATATCCCTCATCCTCCAGATGGAGGATGTCTAGGCCCAGGTGGTTGGCGACCCTTACAAGGGCACATGTATGGGATGAGGTACTACCCTAATAGTAGATCCCATCTACCTCATCCTCCGCCACTAGGTCTGCTACTAGGGATGATGTCCTAAGGGATCATGTGCATGCCCTTAACTAGGAGCTATAGTAATAGGGACATCTTATCTCAAGGCGAGGCGGTAGTGGTGAGGCAGAACTCAGATTTGGCATCTTAAGTTATCCATGGAGCGGTAGAGCGGAGAAGGCCAAGAAAGAAAATAGTAAATTCAAGAGGATGCGAAAGAAATCACATCGATGTAATGAGCTTCTTCAGGGACATGTAATGTAACATCCCATGTTACTTTATGGATTGACGATTGTCCCCACAAATCAACACAGGCCTTCTCAGTGTACTTTGTCCTCACTCACATGCTCTCTGGGAAAACTTTCCAAGAGGTCACCCATCCCAAAACCTCCAAGTCAAGCACGCTTAACCGTGGAGTTCTTTCATGATGGGCTACTGAAAAGAAGATGCATCTTGTTTCCAAAGGTTATTTTCTATCCTCATATGATTCAAACTGAAATGATCAGCCTTTATGGTTACTTCAAGATTCAAGTCTCTAAATTTTTCTAATAACTCCCAATCTTTGACCATCAAACTTGCTACATGTAGAGATTTTCTCCTGAGTGCATTGGCAACTACATTAGCTTTACCCGGGTGGTATTTAACTTCAAAATCATAATCCTTTAAAAATTCTAACCACCTTCTTTGTCTCAAATTCAACTATTTTTGGTCAAACAAAAACTTCAAACTCTTATGGTCAGTGAAAGCCTTAAACTTAACACCATATAGGTAATGTCTCCATATCCTAAGAGCAAAAACTATAGCTGCTAACTCCAAGTCACGAGTAGGGTAGTTCTCCTCATGTGGTCTCAGCTGCCTATAAGCATAAGCTACTACTTTTCCTTCTTGCATTAAGACATAACCTAAACCTTTCTGGAGGCATCACTATACACTACAAAAAAAATTTCTAGGTTAGGGATAACTAATATTGGGGCAGATGTGAGCCTACGTTTTAACTCTAGAAAACTAGTTTCACACTCAGGTGTCCATACAAATGGTTTTCCTTTTGGATTAACCTAGTCAAAGGCAAAGCTAATTGTGAGAATCCTTGGATAAACATTCTGTAATATCCTACAAGTCCTAAGAAACTCCTAATCTCATTCCTATCTTAGGTTTCTCCCAAGACAATATAGCTTCTACCTTACTAGGGTCCATAGACACTCCATTCTCATTGATCACATGACCTAAGAATTTTACTTCTTTTAGCCAGAGATCACACTTTCTAATTTTGCATACAATCGTTTCTCCTTCAATATCTACAAAACTATTCTCAAATGCTCCTCATGTTCTTTCTAGAAAATAAATTAAAATATCATCAATAAACACCACCACAAATTTGTCTATGAAAGGTCCGAAAATCTTGTTCATATAATCCATGAAAATAGCAGGAGCATTAGTCAATGCAAAAGGCATCACCAAAAACTCATAATATCCATACCTAGTCCTAAAAGCAATCTTAGGTATATCTTTTTCCTTTATCCTAATTTGTTGATATCCTGACCTTAGATCTATCTTAGAGAACATTGTGGCTCTTCCAGTTGATCAAAAAGGTCCTCAATCCTAGGAAGATGATACTTATTCTTAATGGTAACTTTATTCAATTGACGGTAATCTATGCACAACCTTAAGCTAGCATCTTTTTTCTTTACGAACAACATAGGTGCTTCCCAAGGTGAGACATTAAGTCTAATGAATCCTTTTCCTAATAGACCCTCTATATTTTTTCAATTCGCTCAACTCAAGAGGTGACATTCTATAGGGTGTGATGGATATAGGACCAGTACCAGGCAAGAGTTCAATAGAAAACTCTATCTCTCTCTTAGGAGGTAAACTCTCAATATCAGGTGGAAATACCTGGGAATTCTTTCACTATAGAAATATCTTCAATCTTCAGGTGATCATTTGCCTCTGATTCCAATGAGTATAGTAAAACACATCCTAGGGTTTGTTTCGTTAAACATTCTCCTATTTGATTGGCCAAGGATTCAGTCTGATAAGGAGTTTGCAAGAGTATTTTGGATAAAGAAATGTATGGTTTTCTTACGGCAATTTAGAAAGACATCATTATCAGATAACCAATTCATACCTAGAATAATATCAATATTATCCATAGGTAAACAAATAAGGTCAACACTAGAACAATGAGTACCAATCTAAATATAAAGTCAGACAAATAGAAGAAGTCAAAATTCTACTCCAGTGGGCGTAGAGATAATCAAGTCATGTGGTAGGATAGACATGGATAATTCAAGTTCATTTGCACACGTTGGAGAAATAAAAGAATGAGTAGCTCCAAAATCAAACGCAATTAATGTTTTATTATTCAAAATACACTTACCCTGTATCAATTTAGGATTTTGAGTCGCTTCTTGTGTACTCAATGCGAAGACTCTTCCTTTGGCTTAAGGCCTCTGGTTGGAAATTTCTCCCTTATGCTCTTGAGGACATTCATGTGAGCAATGTCCCTATTTTCCGCATGTGAAACAAACACCCTTTCCTTTCAAGCATGGGTTATTTCTATGATTTTTCCCACAATTTCCACAAACAAGAGCTGAGGCAAGTAGAGGGATTGGTCTGTATAGTGGCAAAGACATTTTTCCTCTATAGGTTCCTCCTCAGCTAATTCTTTTTTGGTTAAAGTTACGGTTCCTATTCTTTTGAAATTGTGGTGGGATAAATCTACTTTTATCTTCCTCTTTTTCTTTTCAACATATTCTGATACTTAGCCACCAAGTCTTTAATATTTTGTTCAACAATCCTGCATTTATTCAAACGAGATGGCTCATCTTGTTTTACATATATTTCAAAAAAAAAATTTACCTGTATTTTCCGCTAAGTAATTTTACAAACGAGTTTCAAAGGGAAGTAATAACTAATAATTAATCTTAACACATCCTAGGCGTGTTGGGTTAAATATTAGGGTGTTACACTACGGCAGGGCCAGAGGTGTTGTTTATCAACTTAAGACTAAGTGTTCACCAAGTTCTTCTTCGCTAGGGGGCTCAAGGTGTCACTTATTTATATATCCATTTCACATAGTGCATATAGTATACATAAAGAATGAAAATTACATAAAGTTTCCACAATTTCTTTCATATTTACATGTAGACCACAAGATTTTCCATATTTGCACATAAAGCCCAAACAACATAGGATTCCTAAAATATTCATAAAACCCATATTTTTTTGTAATTATCATTGAGGCACCAAATCACACTATTATAATAAATTGATTTCCTTTATACTAAAATATGCTTAACTTAGTATTTAATCATATAATAATTTAATTTCAAGTATTCGTATAATATATTACTAATTTCATACGCCTAAATACACCCAAAATTATTTCAAATCTATCTTTAGAAAATATGTAGGTAAATTACCTTTACATGTTCAACATAAGTGAAAAAAATATTTTATCTATGTAAGGATATAATCATAGGGTAAATAAAAGAGCAATGAAATCTTTCAAGAAATATAAAGAAATAATCAAAATTATACCTAAGCTTTAGGAAATCACTTCAAGCAAGAAACTAGTTAATTTACATGTCATGTTCCTAATGGGACCATAAATTAAATCTTTGTAAATAATATTTCTTAATGTTAATAAATGTATATTCACGTCAAATATTTATAGTCCAAGGTCCATAATTCAAGGTCCATAGTTTGAGTCCAAATATTATGATCATAAATTGTCTCAATTAAGTCCAAGTGAGTCTTAAAGACTCATAATGGTCCAAATAATGTCTATAAATTTATAAATCCATAACAAAGGTCATGATTAATATAAATATATTTTAGTGTCTTTTTATATCTTATTAAGTCTTAATGGTCCCAATAGAAACATAACACATAAACCAAGCTAAATATTACATGCTCAAAGGTTTAGAATCCATTCATTATAACGAATTAAATAAAGTACTTTTTATGAACCCAAAAATGTTTCATAATCAAATACATAATGAGGTCAAAACCAAACTATATCACCTTAAAACTCCACAACTTGTGCACAAAGTTTTATTAAATGAAAATACATGCTTTAACACATTAAAACAAATTTATAAAATATTTAAATATTTGAAGAAAACATAAGTAAAATTTAATATGATATTTAATCATGATTTAATTTTCAACCATAGAAGTAGAGAAATCACCATACATCATATACACATAGATTAAGATACTTTATGTCACCATCTTTGAATCATTCAAAGATATTAAAAACAATAAACACAAGCTTTGAGTATCATATAGCACAATATCATACAAGAAAATTATACATGAAGTTTATTAGAAAGAAAAACCCTACTTGTTCTTGGAGCTTTAAAAACTTTAGCTACACAAAGGCTAGACCAGCAACTTCTTCAACTTTTCTAAATATTCTCTAAGGGCTAAAATTCATGCATAAAGGCTGGGAAGTGTTGATGTTGGATGGTGATAAGAAGAGGTGATAATTTGGAGGTGTTTTGCTAAAATTTGTAAGTGTTTTTGTGTGAAAATGAAAAACATGCAAGAGAAATAATGGCTACAATTTTTTATAGATTTTGGGCAGAAGAATGTAGTGTGGAGTTGTGTTTAAGGGGTGCTATTTATAGAAAAAATGCTAAGATTAAAATATTACTAATTTCATAATTTATTTGTCATATTTAATTAGTTTAATTAGTTAAATATTAAAATTAACACTAAATAATTTAATAAATTCTTAATTATCATTTAAAGACATACTAAAATATTAATGACATGATTTAAAGAAATTTAATAAATTTTCATATGATTTAATAGTTAATTATTCAAAATAAGGTAAATTTACTTAAACTAGTCAATCTTAATTAGGTTAATTAATTAATAAATGACTTAATTTTTTACTCAAATATCGTAATAATGTTATTAGAGATATAATACAAGTATTCACGAAATTTATACAATTTTTTATAGTTATTTGTATTTTATTAGGTACTTTACACTATTGCTAGTTTTATTAGGAATTAATTATTAATTAACTGATGATTTATTTAACTATTTATAAATTATTTTTTTCTTCTTTGATAGCCTATAGGTCTGAATAACATGTCTAATAGAGTTATAGAGGGTGGCATGTTGTCTTGAATGATTAATATATGAAAATGACAAATTTTGCATATTTATCTTAAAGTTACATATACTAGATAATTCATAAAATAATCATAAAAATTAATTTTCCTTAATCTATTGTCAAGAACATGTTTTTACCTTAGTTATACGTTATCTATAAATTTTTATGAAGTTTTTCTACAATTTTTAGTATTTTTTATGTATTTTTACCTTAATTTGTTCTATTTTTAAATTAATTAAAATGATTAATTATCTATAAATAAAGTATATCAACTTTTTGCAGTCTCCCATGTGAATTTGAGCTGTCTTAATAAGATGGAGACAAGCCAATCTTTGTTGAAATTTTAAGTAAAAAATGGTTGGCTTTAGATAATATGTTATGCAAAATATATTTCACTTTATATATATATATATATATATATATATATATATATATTATGAGACTAAATTCTAAGCTATTCTAGGTGTCATTTAATTAATTTAAGAGTATTAGTGAGATTAATCAAAGTTATCTTAAAGCTTAAGTAGTTAATTAGGTATTTTAAGATTTATTTAAGTTAAAATTAATTAATTAAAGATCAATGTGATTTTTAACACTATCCATAGTCTAATGGAGAGGCCCATTTTGTGTTCCTCTTTCTCTAATATCATAACTTAGTTAAAAAAATTTTTACAAGATTTAGAGTTATCTTCTAGGATTTTGGAGTTTATTTTACAAATCTTAAGTTAAAATTAATTAATTAAAGATCAATGTGATTTTTAATACTATCCATAGTCTAATGGAGAGGCCCATTTTGTGGTCCTCTTTGTCTAATATCATAACTTAGTTAAAAAAAATTTTACAAGATTTAGAGTTATCTTCTAGGATTTTGGAGTTTATTTTACACCCTAGGTTTGGCTATTTTTGTGTCATTATACTAATATTATACAAAATTACTAAATATTGATATTTATAATCAAAATTATTTTTAAAATGTATTTATAATTTATTATTATTATTTTTATTAATGACACTCTTTAAGCTTTTCTAAGATTTTTGTTAATTTTTTCTCCAGCTAATTATGTTATAAGTTTATTTTCTAGCATCTAGTGGCATTTTTTTGTAATTTTAATAAAATCCAAGGGAATAATTAAAATTTAACATTTTGGTGTTAAATTTCATATTGTACAACTATTAAGTCTTGTAATATTTTAATTAGATTTTTTTTTAATGATTATCCTTGAATATTTCTAACTTAAAAAAAATCCTTATACTTTCTAAATAAAAAACTATAATAAAGCAACACTATATTAAGGAAAATTGGATATGTTACATGCAAGCCTCAGGGTCCTAGGCTCCAAGTAAGAAGAAGCTCCCATGGATGCCGCTTCCTTCCATTCTTGATGGCTCCTCACCATTAATGGCACGAATAACTCAATGGTCTGACGATGAAGATGTCGGATGATGCCAACGAGGAGTTTAGCTAGTCTTATCCTAGCTTTTTTTTTAAATTTCATTTTGGATATTTTTTACATTTATCCCACTGTATATTTATTTTATTCTAATACTCTATTTATTTATTTTCATCAGTTTGTTTATTTTATTATTATTTTATTATTTTCTTAATTAATATCACTTTAATTGATAATTAAATTATTGTATAGATAATAAATAAATAAATACCAAACAATTCATAATTTATATAGATGAGCTGCATACGACAATGCAATCGGTTATTAAAAAAATTATTAAAACATTACCGAGCTTATCCATCAAAAATAAATTGTTTTTCAAATTAAATATTTTTAAAAAATATGAACCCATCGGTACAATTAACTAATTCCGTCGGTAATATTATTTATTAACGAATAGTGACACATTTAATGCAATTGTCCAACTGGTGTTCATTTTTTTTCGGTACACCGTTGAAAATTACTGACTGGAATGCATACCGTCGGTATACTCAGAACCCATCGGTAACACGTCGATTTTTTGCACATTTCTTGTAGTGTTTTTAGAAGATCTTATTTAATAAGTCAATTGAAAAAGGATTTTTTTTTTCTAGAAGATTATCCAAACGAGCCCGATATATAATAGCAATAGGTTTTTCAGCTTTTAATCTCCAAATCAAGATTCAAGGCATAAGGTGAAATCTGATTTGTTCAAACCAACTTGAGAATTTCAACCCATCAAAAAAAGGAAACATTAGGAACAAATGCAGCACGTGAATGTAATAAAAAAGGGATAATTAACATAATTAACACATGCTTAACATCAATACCTCGAGTCATGAATTACATATAATACAAATTAAGACAATAACCATTTAAACATTCAATGTATATCAATATTCTTCTTTGGGTGACACACATTAATATACAATAACACTATAAATAATACTCGGATGTTGTATGGATTTGTTAATATTTTGTTATAACTATTTTCAATAAAAATACTTCAAAAAGACGTTGTGAAATGATAAAAATTAGATATAATAAAAATTTATTGATTTTTTGTTTAATACTTATTTGTTTGCATGCTATTGAAAAATATGAATAAAAAAAATTATTATGTTTTTCTTATTTTGAGGGCTAAATGTGCAATTATTTTTATTATTAAATAAAAAATATTAAAAGACAGTGAAAATGTAGCATAAAGAATGAGGTCAATTATACATATTTTCAAAAATATTCTTGACACTTACTCAAAATGACAAAGATGTGCTCAGGTCATTCTAAACCTTAGCCAATCCTAAATATTAGAAAAAAAAACTTAAATATAAATTTAGTCCCTTTAAATATAACAAATGATAACTTCAATTACATCTATAGGTTCTGAAATAATTTTTTATTCTAAGTTTATACTTGTTGAGATCAAATTACTTAATATTACTGATAACCACTTTAACGTTACACATTTTTCACTAACAAAATGCATTATAATCTTAATAAAGAATTCAAAATTAAAAAAAATGGAAAAGTGCAAGTTATCCCCAAAAATATAGGCTATGTGCCCTATAGCCCCAAAATTTTAAGAAAAGCGCTAATTGACCCTTGACCATTCTCAAACATAGTTTTAGACTGAGTTTGATGATTGATTCAAACAAGGCACTAGATCAACTGATTCAGGTTTACTTGGTGGATTATTAGTTAAAATACAATTAAATTAACATATAAAAATATAATTTATTGGCACTTAATGTATAATATATATAAATAATGTCATGTAACATCTCCTGCTTATGGATTGCCAACTATCCTCACTAACTAAGGTCTTTGTCCTATGCATTTCCTGAGAAAACTTCCAGAGTCACCCATCCAAAATTACCCCAAGTCAAGCACGCTTAACTATGGAGTTTTCGTGATGGGCTAAAGAAAAATGCATCTTTTTTGGCATAGGTAGTACCAATAATTCATATAAGCCTTCCTTAACTGTCTAGTCCCATACCTATACATTGGATCCTCTTATGTGTAATCAGTTCATCATGTACAACTGGAGGCAGCCGCTCCTTGTGGGTTCTCAACAACGATCTCTCCTTCCCAATTATGACTTTGCTGAGTTATCCTCTACATGTCGCATAGTGGAGGGCAATCAAAAGAGGACCGCCGATATCGATATGAGGTTAGTAGGCAAGCCACCCTTACATGGACAACAACAAAGACAGCAAGGCAATAAAAGGCCATACCCATCTGGAGGTTTTAGTAGGTCAGGGGATTCTTGGGTGGCCAATCCAAGAGGTTTAGCCCACTCTATGCTCTCCACCACCACTCCATGCAGATGTGGGAAGCAACATGGTTCTCGCCCATGCTTGGCCCAAGGATTGTGCTACTCTAAAGCCAGGGCATATGGCTCGTGAGTGCCAGAGAGAAAGCTCCACAAGCTACCCCACCCAAACAGAGTTTCACGTCACTCAGAGGGTCCTGCTTAGTCCAATAATCTTATTCAAGGTAAGTGTGAGGTGAACGGTTGTGATTTAATTGTACTTTATGACACTGGTGCTACGCATTCTTTCATTTCTCTTGATCATGTGAAATCATTGCATATACCTGTCTCTAGTTACCATATGACTTGCATGTGTCTACCCTAGCTAAACCTATAAAAACTTGTCTAGTATGCCTAAGTGTAAATTTAGCATTGATGGTAGACCCTTTGTATCAGATTTGTTTACCTATGATCGGTCTAGGACTTATTCTAGGTATAGATTGGCTAGATACACATAATGTGTTGTTACATTGTCGTACCAGTCATTTTCCTTCAGAAACCCATTGTGCCTATCAAGCCAGTGTATTTTTCCTTAATGCTGTAGCCTTTGACTATTCGGGAGTATAGAGAAAGGATATGTTCTCCTAGCGAACGAAGTTGAAAATGAACAACCCTTGGATAGTATGCCTTGGTTAGTGAGTTCCCCGATGTGTTCCAAAGATCCAGAGTTTCCCCTGAGAGAGATTCGAATTCTCCATTGATTTGGTCCTGGGACGGGAGTCTCTATGGCACCTTATAGAATGTCCTTAGCCGAGTTGGTAGAGTTGAAAGCCCAGTTGGAGGATTTGTTGGAGAAGAAGTTTGTGAGACAGTGCTTCCCTGGGAGCACCAGTCTTGTTTGTGAAGAAAGATGGTAGTATGCGGTTGTGTGTGGATTACCGCCAATTGAACAAGGTGACCGTGAAGAACAGTACCCTCTTCCAAGAATTGATGATTTAATGGATCAGTTGAGGGGAGCTATGGTGTTTTCCAAGATCGAAGGTCAAGTACCATCAATTGAAGGAAGAAGATGTTTCCAACTGCGTTTAGGACGCGGTATGGGCATTATGAGTTCATTAATGTCTTTTGGGCTAACTAATGCTCAAGTGTTTATGGACTACATGAACCGAATCTTTAGACCTTATTCTGGATCAATTTGTAGTAGTCTTTATAGATGATATTCTCATCTACTCCAAGACACTAGAGGAGCATGAGGGCCACTTGAGGATCTTTTAGGCATCTTGAGGGAGAAAAAGTTGTATGCGAAACTTTCTAAGTGTGAGTTTTGGATGGAGGAAGTGAAATTCTTAGGTCATGTAGTGTCAAAGGGTGGCATTGCAGTTGACCCTAGTAAGGTGAGGCGGTGGTGAACTGGGAAACCTACTACGCGAGATCCGTAGCTTCTTAGGCTTGGCCGGTTACTATCGTAGGTTTATCAAGAGTTTTTCTTAGATAGCCTTGACTTTGACGAAGTTAACTAGGAAGGGTGCCCCATTTTGAGTGGACAGATGAGTGTGAGAAGAGCTTTATGGAACTAAAGAGAAAGTTGACTTCTACCCCTGTGTTGGCATTGCCTGACCCTAGTAAACCTTTTGAGGTTTATTGTGACGCCTGGCAAGGGTTTAGGGTGTGTATTAATGCAATGTCAAAAGGTGGTGGCTTATGCCTCAAGGCAGTAAAGCCTCATGAAGTTAACTACCCTACCCATGATTTGGAGTTAGCGGTTGTTTTTGCACAAGACTTGGAGACATTATTTGTATGGTGTGAGATTTGAGGTGTTCTCTGATCATAAGAGTTTGAAATATCTCTTTGACAAAAGTTGAATATAAGACGAGGAGATGGATGGAGCTCCTTAATGATTATGATTTTGGATTGAATTACCACCCGGGTAAAGCCAATGTGGTGGCTGATGCCCTTAGCAGGAAGAACTTACAAGTATCCCATATGATTTTAAAAGACAATGAACTCATAGAGAAGTTTAGGGACCTAAACCTTGGAGTTACCTTTACCCACCAATATGAGACTTTGCCAACTTAGAGTGACGAGTGATTTCAAGGTACAAATTGCTAGGGCCCAGGGTGAGGATGAGGAGTTTAAGAGTTTAGTGAAAAGTGTGGAAATAGGAAAACAAAAAGGTTTTGCTTTGGGAAGAGATGGATGGAAGTTTGAAGGTAGGATTTGTGTGCCAACATTTGGTGACCTCGAAAGGATATTTTGAAAGAGGCTCATAAAAGTCATTTCACCGTACATCCTGGCACGACAAAGATGTATCATGACTTGAAGGAGATGTTTTGGTGGCCTGGTTTGAAGAATGATGTGGCAGAGTGGGTTAGTAGGTGTTTAGTGTGCCAAAAGGTGAAGATAGAGCATTTCGGGTTTGCTGCAACCTTTGCCCATTCCAGAGTGGAAGTGGGAGAGTCTCCATGGATTTTGTAAGTGGTTTGCCAAGGACCCAAGTGGGTCACGATGCTATTTGGGTCATAGTAGACCGATTGACTAAGTCGGCCCACTCTTACCCATTAGGATTAGTTATCCCTTGGAGCGGTTAGCTACGATGTATGTGGAAGAAATTGTGAGATTGCATGGGGAAGACGATAATATGATAGAGATCCCGAATTTACATCACGTTTTGGAGTGCTTTACAAGAGGGTTTTGGTTCAAGTTATGCCTTAGCACATCTTATCACCCTCAACAAATGGACAATCAAAAGAACCATACAAACATTAGAAGATATGTTGAGGGCATGTGTCTTGGATGAGAGAGGGAGTTGGGACAAGTGTTTGCCTTTAGTGGAATTTGCTTATAATAACAGCTATCATGCTAGCATTGGCATGGCTCCATTTGAGGCATTATATGGGAGAAAATGTCTATCCCTTTATGTTGGTTTGACGGTGAGAAGAGTGTATTAGGACAAACCTTGTAAACCAAACCTCTGAGAATCGCAGATTAGGGAAAAGATTCTACTTCAGAGTAGACAAAAAAGCTATGCGGATAAGAGAAGGAAACCACTTGAGTTTGCAAGGGAGATCATGTATTTTTGAAAGTTACCCACAACAGGTATAGGACGTGCCATGAAAGTCAAGAAGTTGAGTCCTAGGTTCATTGGCCCTTTCAGATCCTCCAAAGAGTCGGACCGGTTGCTTATCGAGTGGCCCTTCCACCCCATTGGCTAGACTACACAATGTTTTTCATATTTCACAGCTTCGCAAATACAACCCTAGAGTCATGTGTTAGCACCCGAGTCTATACAATTAAAAGATAACTTAACTTTCACCCTACCGCCTACTCGTATAGTGGACCACGGCACCAAACAGTTCCGGAACAAGTCTGTGCCTTTGGTTAAGGTGGTTTGGGGAACGGGTAAGGAGCTCACTTGGGAGCTAGAGTTAGATGAGGCACCGCTATCCATATATTTTTAGGTACATTGAATTTCGAGGGCGAAATTCTTTTAAGGAGGGGAGAAATGTAACGCCCCAATTTCTTTATACTAATTGCTTTGGTTAGCTAATGGATGAATTGAATTATCTTTGTGTGGAATTAGAGGTATGTGAAAATAATATTTTAATGGGCGTTTCATGTTTATGTTAGTGATTTTGTATGTGAAATTATTAGACTACTCTCACTTAGATATACTTAATTGATAAACTACCTTCTCATACACACCACACTCTTAAAAAAAAAATGAAAATAAAAACCCAAACCCCCAATTATTTCCCTCACTCACGGTTACAACACACACATACCACCCATCTTCTTTTCTTTCCTTCTCCTTCTTTCTTTCTCCATCTTCCTCCATCATCCCAACCTCCTATCTTCTTCAATTCTTCACCAAATCCAACAAATAAATACACTTTTTCATAGCTCTTCCACCCAACAAACTCAAATCCACCATTAGTTTTTCAAGAAAAAGCCTTCTTCTACCTATTCCAGAGCAAACTAAAATTCGGGATTAAGGAAAGAAAAAGCTTTTGTTTCCTTACTTGGGAGATCAAACTTCAAGGAGCTTGTGGTTGTCTTGATCTCTAGTGAAAACCATCTTTTGGTAGGGGTTTCTACGTTTTGCTTTCTCTTTATTTTTCTTTATTGAAGTAATTTCGGATTTGTAATTGGGAACCATTTTATACCATGATTTGGTTGAGTTTTTGGTAGGATTTTGAAGAAAATTGAATGTTGGCTGTATATATATATGTATACCTTTGTTTTTTATGCATGAGAGCTTGAAAATGTAACCTTAAGTGTGGTGTTTGTATAGGTGAAGCATGATGCACGAAAATGAGTAAGTATGCATGCTATGTGTTTGAGAAAATGTCTAAATGAAAGTAAATGTTATTTGGGGTTGAGCTATTGCATATTTGTTGGATGGATAGTTAGTTTAATGCAATACTAATGTTTACAAAAGTAGAAAGCTAAGTTGATGAGGGAATCTTGGAAGTTATACGCATAAAAGTGTAAATTCGGCCATGTGTTGGATAGGTCTATTTTACCATGTTTTTGTGATGCTTTGAGTTGGATTTTTATAAAAATTAAGTGTTTGATCTATATAGATATATGATCCCTTGTTTTTAATGCATAATAACTTAGAAATATGACTTTTGGTGATGTTTCGGGTGATGAGCAACGTTATGCACGAAAATTGCTCATTATATATACTATTTGTTTGATTAAATGTCTAAGTGAAACTAAGGATAAGAAATTGGAATTAAGACATAAAGATTAAGGGTTGACTTATGTCAACAAAGAGGTTCCGACATGAATCGTTTTGAGGGCTGATTGGGCATTGACTTTCTTTATAGTGCACATGAGGGTTTCGGTGTTCTTCGCATTAAGGAACTGGTAACGACCGGTAAGTATGAGCTCATAGCTTTTAAAGTATCTAAATAAGATCAATGAGAGAAAAGGATAGTGATATTAATAGGAACACAAAAGTCATGAAGTAGATAAGACCAAAGAAAAAAAAAAAACCTTAACTATAATGTATTCAATGTTTTGTATTAGGATAGTCATTTATGCATGTTATGACATTTAATGAATAAGTCTAATCTTTCTCCATGCTTGCATGTCTCTTTAATTATACTAGTAAAGTTCTTTCATGCATGCATGTACATCTCATACCAAGACCATGCTAAAAGACACCTCTACCTTGATAAGGAATGGTTGCGAAATTCTAAAATTGAATCTCATGATTGTATATTAATGATTTCAAAAGAAACCAAGGTAGACTAGAGATGAATATGATGTCATGTTAGTTGCATATACTCCTACTGAGATTTCAATTGATTTCTCACCCCTTTCCCTTCTTCCATATCATTCTAGATGAGGGTAGACCCTAAATGTAGAAACTTCACCTGGAGTACTGTTGCTTTTGCTTTGATTTGGAAATTGCTATGTCACTTGATCTCTTTTGATATTTTGAAATGCTTATAGAATTACATGTCATTTTTATTTTGGAGTTGATACTTGGATCTTTCTTTTGTATTTGGGTTGTGAGACCTTTATTCTTCTATATTTTGTATTTTGTAATTCTGACTCCTGATTCTCTGATATGACATTGCTATGTTCATGTTGTGAATTGAGTGGCTCTAAGTGCCTTATGATGATGGTATGTAAGATACTAGGATGTTGTATTTTGAACAACAGATTGGCTAAGGATGATTGGTTATTCGTTTATAATTTTTGTCTTCCAGGAGGCACGGTACCTACGTCGTTACCATGCGAATTTTTATTAGAACTATTAGCAACATTTATATTTAATATGGAAAGGCTCATGAAATAGGACGTGATTCCTTGGTATTAATTTTTATGTGACTCGAGTACATAGAAATGAGTACTAGGGAGTTACATGTCACATATGACATAATAGACAAAAGAGCTTCTTGGATTATTGGTAAGCATGCATAAGTTCTTCGTAATTTCCTTGGTGGATGACTTGTAAGACTGTTCATATAGTTGAGTTCATGGTTAAAATTCAACTGCAACCTAGTTCGATTGCTCCTAGTTTTGACCGGTTTCAATGTAGAGAATAGTACGAATAAAGACGGAATCGAACTAGTGACCGATTCACTGGTTTTTATTCGATTCTAAAAAATATGTTCTCAAATATGCATTTTAGTATTTTTGT
Source organism: Dalbergia oliveri (assembly GCA_030441495.1). Classification (NCBI taxonomy): domain Eukaryota; kingdom Viridiplantae; phylum Streptophyta; class Magnoliopsida; order Fabales; family Fabaceae; genus Dalbergia; species Dalbergia oliveri. The sequence continues at coordinate 18,560,898 of JAMLFY010000009.1, forward strand.
TAAATTTTTGTATATTTCTAGCAAAAATAAGTGCTCTATATTTTTAAGCTTTAATTAGTTCATGTGTAACACAATACTCTAAACATTATTGAACATGTGTTATTTTCATTAACAATATATATAGAAATGGAAATATTATGATGGATAAATGTTTTTCTTTTTGTATTGTAAATAGTATTTAATAATAGGGTTTTTCACTCTTTTAAAATCAAAAATATTATTTACATAAATGCTAAAATGGAACATTAATTACCAATACACAAACTTTTCATTTTATTTGGTGAAATCACTGTAAGTTACAATAATTTCATTTTGCCTAGAAATTATTGTAACTTATGAAATTTTAGGCAAAATGAAATTACACTCATTTCCACTTGTTTAGAAAATTTGCTAGAAAAGTGAAATTGTTAGAAAAATTAACAATAAGAGTGGAATATTTGATAGGTTTTGAGGCATGAATTATCACTTCTTTATCAAATTATTCCAAGATAAAGGAAGTTTAGACAAAATTGCACCAATTTGCAAGGCACAAGAAATTTTAACTTCAAGATCTCTTATTCGATACTAAGACTTGCAATCCATGTACTTGCTTCATTCACAATTGACTTAGTGTCAAATATTTTAGATTTAAAATGTTGTAAAGTCAAGAATTTATCCATACCTTATTTAATCCCTTGATATTTTCTCAAGCAAAAATATTAGGTGTATATTAAAAAATCTAGAGAGTATTTTAAAAGAATATATATTGTTGAAAATATTATAAGCATAATACATTATACTAAGATTATTTTAAATTTAACACATTTAAATATAAATTAATTTTTATTATTTAATTGATTATATAATGAATTTATCTGAACCATTGTCTATATTTTTAAAGTAGCATGACCAAATTACACATGAGCCAAAGTTGAAAGACTTTTCCAACTTTTCCATAATTTTTTCTAAACACATATTACTTAATCACTATAATTTTATTTTGCCTAGAAATCGGGTAACTTATAGCGATTTCCCCTATATAAGGAAAATTTTGTAAATTGGTAATTAAAGATGCAATTTTGTATTGACGTAATTAATGATTTTTTTTTTATTTTAAAAGGGTGAAGAACCCTTTAATAATATAACCCCATAGGCATAACTCGAATATATTCTATTTTAATTGAAATGGGCGTTTCTTATTACAATTTTATGCACAGAGGGGAAATTATTCTTTCTAAAAATATATATTTTATTTGTTTGATTTAAATTAAAAATAAATTTAGTTTTTCATTTAATTTTCTTAGAAATTTTAAGAATTATATAACTCTCAAAATTAAAATCATAAAAGTTATTTTATTATGAGCTATCAAATTAAGCTAATACTTAAGACTCTAACCTTATAAAATTGGATGATATGTAAAAAACTAATATTGTTATATGCAACTAAATAAAGTATTACATGAAGTTAATTTTCTTAGGATATTATGGTTACTTTTTTATTTAAATTTGACCACTAAATAAATTAGTAAAAATATTTTGATTTAAAAATAAATATTATTACTCTTTTAATTCTGAAAATTAAAATGATAAAAATTATGACATCATGAACTGGAAAATTAATATAGCTATTTAAATTTTAATCTAATTAACTTAGAAAAAATATAATATACATATTCAAATGCAACTAAATTATATTAAATTAGAGTGAGTTTTAACTACAAATTGCAATATTATAGAATCATATAATAGTCATAAATTAAAATAAATATTGATTAAAATATAATATGCAATGTAATAATTGAAAATTGATTAGTGAAAGGATTAAATGCAAAGTTTGATTAATTTTACTATATATATATATATATATATATATATATATATATATATATTGATCTTAACATAATACATCAATCTAGGGTATGCTAATTAGATTTATTTGTTATTTCTGAATAAACAAATAAAAACAATAGACATATCAACTAAAAACAATTATTTTCATTAATTTTAAGAACAAATAATCAAATTTCGGGTGATCACACAAAATTGTTTCATAATAATAAACTTCAATTTACTCATACAATATAATATCAACTATATTAGTAATATGGCATTATTGAATGAGTATAAGATTTTTACATTATCAATGTGTCAAATTTAAATAACAAAAAATGGCCATCAATCATTCCTTTAAGTATCAAAACAGTTATCTTAAAAAATAAATTTCTATTAAAAAGTTTTTATATATAAATATAAGTTTGATTTGCATGTATCGTTAATGTGTAAACTCAGTTTTACACAATCAATAATTAAAATATGGCACAATCAACCAATTATTTTTAATTTAATATGAATTTCAATTTTAGAATAGAAAACATGATTATTGTACTGATTTTAATAGAACTCTGCAAATTGGGTTTACGTACATTGATAATATATGCTAATATTTAAACTCTCCCTCTTGCTCTCTACACACGTGCACAATATAATAAATTAAAGGGGATTCCACTCCTTGGTGTCCAAATTTTAGAATTCCTAAAATACATTCTGTTTAAATTATTTTTATCCTCCAAAAATAACTTCCCATAATGCATACTCAAACTCACTTCAAACTTGTACAATAACTTCTCCCACTTAGAAAGAATCTACTCCCCGTATTTAAATAATTATTCATTTTTAAATGCTCATCACAATTAAAAAATTATTGAAAAAATATCTATGTTGAAATAAATTAAGATTAATTTATTAAATTATTCTTTTTTTCAATACTTTAATTTTCCCTCTCATGTTTCATGAAATAAGGCAATAGTATTTAATAAGGATATTATTAGAAATAAATAATTAACACCATCTAGATTTTTTTAATGACAATTATTTCTAGACAATACATTTTTTAAAATGGATGATTATTGAGAACGGCTAGGGGAGTATTTAACATATCAAGTTTCTTAAATGCAGCACAAAATTATTAATATTTTTTAAATATCATTTCTTTTTTTGAAAAATAAAATATCTATAATATTAATATTCTAGACTCATATTGAGAAAAGTTTTAGAGTGTCATTCCTATGATAATTTAGGGTTCACAATTTTCATAAATTTAATCTATAATTATTTTTAAAAAAAATCACAATCATAATTATTATATATCAATAAAATATCATTGAAGATTATCAACATTTAATGAAATATCTCTTTTATAATTTAAATAACATATATTACAATCTATCTATTTTGAATGTCATCAAACCCTTCCTTTTTATTATTTTTTATTATCTTTTTTTTATTATTAAAGATAGATATTTGAACAAATATTATCATATTTTGTTTGCATATTCTTAACTGTATTTTATCAACATAATGTACTATATCTTGAATTGATTTATTATGCATGTAAGATTATTAAAAAACTAAATAAAAAATAAATGAGACAATAGCACGTGCCAGCATGGAAATCCCAAAATAAACAAAATATCAAGATACAAATATAGAAAGAAAAAACTAAGGGCTGAAAAATAATCTTAATTATTAATTATTTTAAAAAATCACCTTCATATCTCTCTATCATCAATGCAACCTAAATACCCTATATGAAATATTATGTCATTTATTATAAATGGCAATTGAAATAAGGCTAAACAAAATATTATAATTGAAAAAATTGAACTTTAAAATGATAAAAAAAAGAAGATAAAGGAAATAGCAGTCAAATGTATTATTATAGTATTAAAAATGCTATAATTATAATATTAATAATTAATAATAATAAATAATTAGATAAATGAAACAACTATTATAAAAATATTATTATAATAGATTCTTTGAAATTTTTTCACCATGTGTCATTTTCTTATAATTTATATTGTTTAGAAAATTATTTTTACTTCTTAAATAATGGGTACTCTTTCATGCAAAATAAAAGGTATATCTAACATTTCATCTAATATGAATATAATTAATTACAAAAATTTGAATTTCAAATTGAAAATCATATTCAATTAATACATATATTTTCACAATACAATAAATATCAATTACAAAATTCATAATCATATTTAAATAAGGAAATATTTCTAAAGCTTCTAAAAAGTCAAATCTAAAATAAATACCAAACCTATTGAATATGGAGAACAATTATGTTGTAATTTAGCTGCATTTTTACATCATCCCTGTTGAATTTTTGAAAAATTAAATTCTATATTCTATAAAATTTATTCTTCCACATTTACATACCATGTGTTATTTTTTCATAATTTTTTTAAACTTTATTTACTTCAAAAATAGAAAGCAAATTTCAAAATTCATATAATTAATCAATTAAAAAAAATACAAAATTTAAATTTCAAATTCAATATCAACTTTAAATCAATGTATAGTATTTTCATATCTACAATAATAAATACTAAGTTTCAAATTTTCCAATATAAATTTTTATCAAGATCATTTTTTGCTGTAATAAGCATCTCTTAATATTATTTTAATTTGTTAGGTTATTCTATTTTTTGTCTTAATACACCAATTTCTGAAATTTTCTATGTGAGAGACTCTATGATTATTTGCTTTGCATCCCTCAATTGTTGTCTTAATTTACTTTTATCTTATTTCCTATTGATGATAGTATTGTTAATTTCATTTTGTGATGTACTTATCATTACAACTCTTATATTCCTTCTTATAAGATCTCTTTCATTCTTTCTTTCTCACTTCTCTTCTCTCACTTTGGTCATTATAGAATTTTTCCAAGTTGTTGATAGCTTCAATGTCATCAAACATTACCTCATGTTCATAGAAGAGTTTATTTATTTCTTATATTTTTTTAGGTTAGATGAGTTTCCTTCCTTTCTCCAAATTTGCTTCTCTTTCACTATTCTAATCTATTCATTCTTCTATAATTTTCATTGTAAATTTTATTATTTTATTTTATTATATATTGTTATATCAATTATGGCAAACAAATAGTATTGTTTGAATTTTTAAGATTGATATCTTTTTTTAATATTTTATATTTTCAGCCTCCTCTATGCATAGGAGCACAAGTACCAGTTGAGCTATTATATTCCTTTTTATTTACTTCACTCTTCTATTTTTCACTTTTAATTGATTCGTTCTTCTATAATTTACAAGGTTTTGTCCATTCAATATATTTTCTATTATATATATTTTCAAACAACCCCATCAATGTTTAAGTTTTGCAATATGTGAATTATGATGTGCAATGTAGCAAAATAATGTTTTTCTATCACCTTTTTCTATATATATAATATAGATTTTTATCAATTTTCATTGGATTGTATAAGGATGTGTGTGATTGTTTTGTTTGGATTTGTTGTTATGATATTTTTTAGGGTGTATTATTGAAATTAAATTTTAAAATATACCACTAATTTAAAATTTTAATTGATTATAATTAAAATTTAAATATTTGTCCAAATGATACATTGTATAATTTCATAAGCAAATCATCATCTAAAATATTTTTTAAAAAATGTTAAACCTAGCTATGTATATATAATATTTAGCAATATTAAATTTTAAATTTTTTACAAAATTGAGAGAAATGGGAAAAAGACAACTTTCAATGTAATTGAAATTAATATAGACGAGTAGTACATCTTATTTTAATTTACATCAATTTTTACTATCATTAGTTCTACATATTTTTTTTTCTTTATTGTTATGTTTATATTTCTCATCTTTTATTATATATTTAATACTTTTATTTATTTTAGGCGTTTACTTTTTTACAATTCATTATCACATTTGAATTGTCTTCACCTATTGTTTCAGAGGTTTTGAAAATAGTTCAAGATTAGAGGGACAAGTTATGTGATCAAGAAACATCCTTCAATAAACACATTGAATTGTACAAATTATTCTAAGAAGAATATTTTAGTTAAGAAAGACATCAACTTGACTATAAGTGATATGACTAATTCCATATGGTAATGAAGTTTAGAAGCATAAGATTATAATCTTTTTTGGATTCATGCTAAAGCAATATGAATGACATAGCTACTAGATATATTGATAGTTAGTATAGGTAGTTTTAATGGTATAGATTTCTAAAATATTGGAGATTATATATGTATATATATTGGTTATCAATACTATTGATTTTATTAGAATGTAATAGTCTTAGTGTGAACTTATTGATATATTTCAATAAAAAATTCAATTTACAAAATATTTATGATTATTTTTTATTATGGGTTGGTAATTCAAAATTTGAATCAAGGTTGTAAAGCTCAATTCGATTTTTTGCCTTTATATACTATTATTGTATTAAATTTTTTTAATCTTGGATTTAATTAATTTGAATTTAGTTACACAATTTTATTGTCTCAATTTTGAATAGGATTTTATAGATGAATTTTGTGCTCTAATTGAATACAATTTTTTATGTGAGTGTTCTAATTGAATATTAATAAAAATCAAATTAGATGTTTTTATCATTCATAACCTAATTTTTTTTTAAAAATAATACATCACGTGATTTAAAAATCTCATCAAATTTGATTGGTGATCACGTAAAGAAAGAAATTTGATTGATAGCGTTTAATTTTACTTCAAATTTAAACTCAAATTAAATTGATGTCTATTCTTATTCATTTTAAACATCACTTAATAACATTATGAAAGAAAAAAAACTACTTAATAGATTTTAAATATATAAGTGTTTTGTAAATAAAATCAAATTTTATTTTATTCAATTAATATGAATATTATATTTAATTTGTGAAAAATTAATTTAAAGTAAATTAATTGAAATTAAATTAATTATCAATTTTAATTAATTAATTGATGATATATACAACACAATGATTAAAATAATTATGCTGAATAAATAAAATCAAATTGAGGTAATTTGATAAATTAACTTTATGTTTTATACTCATTTAAATTTACTTTTGTTTTATATTTCATTTAAATTTTTTTCAACTTTTTACAATATAACTTTACTAATTCAAACATCATGTTATTTAAATTTTTAAGTTTTGATTTTTTAACATATAATTTAATATTTGATTTCTCTACATTTAATGCTGATAATAATTAAAGTCGGTAAAATTGGTGAATCGTAATATTTTATTTATGGGATTGGTTTGATTATGTCTAAAAGACTATGTAATAAATATATGATTCTATTTGAAAGAGATAATGAAGTAAAAGACAATTAAATAGGAGAAGATCGATTTAATTTAGAATGGACATTATCTACTTCAAATGAAAATAGTTTTAATTTAAAGATTTTGATGTTATTGCTTACTATTATGGTTTTTTTTACAATGTCAATGTTTTCATTTTTCTAAATGAACCAAATAATGTATAAAATTTGTTAAACTACATTGATGATTATAACCAAAAAGTTTATAATTATTGTTATTATGATATGTTATTGATACTTTCATTTTTATTTTTATAATTAATATTAATTAATTAATAAATTAATAATGAATAAGTATCAATTTACCTATAGGGTGAAAAGCCTTCAATTTTTCAACATTAAAAACTTTTTGAAAAAAGACTTCAATTCCATAATTTATCCTTCTTTGAAATGATACTAATTATTTATTAAATTTTATGATACTCTTTTATATTTTATTCATTATTTAATTATTTAGCTATTAACTTATTTTAAAAATTAATTTATATATTCAGTTTACAATAAGGTATATATATTTAATTACATTGTTATTTCTTTTTAGTAATAGCCAACAAATTATTTTTTAATATCATTCATATAACAAGCCAAACGACTATTATGTATATATAGCGCATACACACACTCATGATGTATTTTCAAACATTTATTAATATGATTTTAAAAGGAGAAATATGAGTTCTAAAATCTGATTCTGATACTTTATGTAAACAATAATTTTTTTATGCATCAATAAAAAAATATAAACGCATCAATTTGGAGATCTAAAACTTCATGTTTTTCATACAATGCAGAAAAAAAAAAACTCTAATTTGAATTGACTATGGTAAAATAATGATTTCTCCCTCTTGACTCCTTTGTTCTTAGTAGTATAACAGTCATATAGACAATATATTACTATTATTGGTGAAGAGGGAATTACATCCTCAATATAATATACATAGACATAACAAAATACTTCCATCAAAAACCTCCCAATAGCCATGTCTTTATATTTTTTTAATGCATGTGACCATTAATAAAATAAATTTTCAAAAAGTTAATTGGAATATTTAAACATATTCCTATATAGTTATTGAATCGTTATGTACAGTTCAAATAAAATGAGACCAAACAAAATCAACGTAATATTTTGGGGACCAAACTTGTAATTTAGCTGGTTCATTTTTATATATTTCAATATATAGGTGGTCCTTTGAGCTTGAATTAATACGTCCTTTGTATTTTTCTTGAGCTTAAAGTAATATAATGCTCCTTTATTCTGGAAGGCACTCGTCGACGTAAGTAGGAGAAATTATTCTATAGCATTGACGCATAACTAATGAATATAATTCTATGAAAAATTTATTATTAATTTTAAGTAATTGGTGCACTTAAAAAAATAATTTGAAGTCAAATTATCTAAATTTATTTAAAAATTAATGGTAAAATTGTTCTTCAAATATATATTAATTATATTCCAGAGGTTAAATATATGACTTGTGGCCAATGGCGGAGGGAATGGAGACTAGCAGGTACCACAGTCCTTCCAAATTTTATATTTTTATTGTATAATTATAAGTATATTTGTGTTATGGTCTTTTTGAAAAAGTCAATCACCTTTACATATGCCGCCTCATTCAATGACTTTTATTATGAAATGGAGCAAATAATAAAAATCTTTTGGTATAGTAGCATGTATAGTATAAAAGTATGAAATATATAAAAGCGTAATCCTTTGACTAAATTCGGTTCTTGAAATATATATACACAACCGTGTCTATTTAATCTCTAAATTTTTTTAATATTAATTTAATTCCTAAAAGAATCTAAACTCATGTTATGTTCATTTTTAAAGTCCAAACTAGTGCTAAAACTCTTTCAGAAACTAAGCTAAACTTGCATGTATTTTTGAGCAACTACCGTAATCCTTTTTATGCTAAAATAATGTGTAATCAGTGACGGTAGCAAAAACTTTAGACTAAAAATGTATAAACAATAAAAACGTGGAAGAATGTAAAAACATGACAAGATAATTGAAGCGCGTCAATCGGTATAGGCTAATGGCTATGAAAGAAAAAAAAATACTTAGATAATCCTTGAGCAAATGATTTTACTTGCTCAAAGTGAATTTTACACACACAATATATATATATATATATATTCTTAACGAGTAGTGTGCTAGGTGTTGATGCATAATTTAGTAGTTGTTCTAAAATTTTTCAAGCAAGAAATCTCTTATTCATGTCACACCATTCATATATTTTTGAATATATATATACATAACACCATTGTTGGTTTAAATATAATGTTAACAGGACATATTTATTCATCCAAAAGACAAATTTAAAGGATTTTAGGGTTTCAATTTATCTATCAATTCAGAATATTAAGATGATATTAATATCTTGTTTTCAATACTACCCTTTGAGATATTAATGACACTTAAATTGAGTTTAATTGATATATCAGTTTTGTGGGTTATCATTATCTCTCAATTTCTCAGCATTTTTAATATAATTGTTGATATATCAATTAACGAATGATATAGAGTAAATGTTTTATTTTACTCTCAAAGGACTTAAGAATTTCTCCTTAAGTAATTAAGAAAGGAAATTATGCATGATATATTGAAAGTATCCAATTTTTTTTCTTTTTAAGGTTATCCAAGGAAAGTGGTTAGCAAGACTAAAATAAAAAATGCAAGATCAAAATTCGAGGTGACAATTAATTGGTCTAAGAAGGCTATATCTATATAAATTCTAAATATAGTCTAAAAAAAAGATCGTATTATTCCATCTCATTTCATTTGGGTTACCATACCCATCATTACATTCGAAAATTATTACAAAATATTTAAAACTAACAACTTGTTATTTTAATAGTGGAAGATAAATGAATGGGCACCATGTCAAAAATAAAATGAATGTATTCAACATTCCTATTAAGAAAAGAAGATTGTTTCACGTGCAACTCTAGTTCTTTGGATTTGCTTCTATAAATAGGCTCCAAACTTCCCAAAACCATTCAACAACCATCTCATCATTTTTGTTGAAAAGCATTTTCCAAGCTATGGCTTACGCCCCTAGTCATTTGTTGTCCCATCTTCTAGACTTTATGCCTTCTTTGATTACTATATTTTTGGCTTTACGATTATCAAATTCCTAAGGTCTTTTCTCATCGAGCAATCTAAAAGACCTAAACTTCCCCCAGGTCCCAAACCATGGCCTATAGTTGGTCAACTTCCCGAAATGCTTGTAAACAAGCCTGTATTTCGGTGGATACACAAGCTTATGGAAGACATGCACACTGAAATTGCTTGTATCCGCTTAGGAAGTGTCCATGTAATTCCAGTTACATGTCCCATCATTGCCCGTGAATTCTTAAGAAAAAATGATGCTGCTTTTGCATCAAGACCAATAAGCATTTCCACTCAAATGATCAGCCATGGTTATTTGACTACAGTTCTTGTACCCTTCGGGCAACAGTGGAAGAAAATGAAGAAAGTCTTGGCCAATGATTTGTTGTCCCCCAAGAGGCATCAATGGCTTCAAGACAAAAGGAATGAAGAAGCTGACAACCTTATGTTTTATGTCTACAACAAATCCAAGAATGTGAAGGATAGTGGCCTTGTGAATGTGAGGATTGCTGCACAACATTATTGTGGTAATGTGAGCAGGAAATTGATTTTTAATACAAGGCACTTAGGAGAAGGTAGAAAGGATGGAGGGCCAGGTTTTGAGGAAGAAGAATATCTCGATGCCATTTTCACATTGCTTATGTACATTTATGCTTTTTGTATCTCTGATTATGTTCCATGTTTGAGGGGACTTGACTTGGATAGCCATGAGAGCAAGGTGAAGAAGGCTTTGAGGATTGTGAACAAGTATCATGATCCCCTCATTGAAGAGCGAATCAAACAATGGAAAGATGGATTGAAGACTGAAGAAGAGGACTTGCTTGATGTTCTCATCTCATTGAAAGATGCCAGCAATAATCCATTACTGACATTCGAGGAAATCAAGACGCAAATTATAGTAAAATTCTTCACTTTATCTCTTCTTTTTCTTAATTGAAAATGTGTGGTGCCAACTTAAATTTCACAATTATTTTATGGAAGGCTTGATTTAATATTACTGTTGTTTTCTAAAGCTGTTGAGCTCTTTGAATTCTCTAAAAGCTACTTTAAAAAGCTAGAGCAGTATTGTTTAGTAAAATAATTTAAAAGTTTTTCTCAATTAGAAAAAAATTACCATAATAATATCTAGTAAATATATGATAAAATTATTCTTAAAATTCAAAATTACTATAATATATATACACATATCAAACTATAATTTTAATTTTTATTAATTAGAGTAAAATTATATAAATTTTTTAAAATTTGAAGAGTATAAGTTATCTTTAAAAATCATTTATGAGATGCTCTGAAAGCATGTCATTGACTTTTGAAAACTAAAAGTAAATGAACCTCAACTTTTCTGTTTATAAGATTCTGAGAACATTATGCCAAAGCGATGTTAGTGATGTATAAATTTTGTTATTACGTTAATAAGGGATGAGTAACGTAGCTTGATCCTCATCTTTTATCTTTCTTCCATTCTAACCTTTAAATAATTTAAAATTTTAACAATTCATGAATAATGTTTTTAAAAGTTAAAATTTATTCTTGTCACATCTAGCATAAAAATAACCCCCTAACCTTATAAACCACACGTGTGTGTGTGTATTCAAAAGTTGTTTATGTTGACGATACCTTGCTACTTATTTATGAAAGCTAAGATTTACTTGATTACATCATCTACAAAACAACTACATATATAAATATATTATTTAAACTCATATTATATTAGATACCGTACAAACTTATATTTCATCCAGATATAAATTAAACTTCCACTATTCAATAATAGATAGGATTTGACATCACATCTCATATAATATAAATACAAATAATGTAATTCATTTATCCTTGCACTATGTTTAGTTTCTTAACAACTATTTATATTATTTGTATGAAATGTGAGTCGTACACGTTATATGCATACGAGTACAAATAACCTTTTTTTATATATAAAACTACTCGTAGGAATTGATAATGGCAGCAGTGGACAATCCATCAAATGCATTTGAATGGGCACTTGCGGAAATGATAAATCAGCCTGAGTTGCTTCAAAGAGCCACCAGAAGAATTGGACAATGTAGTAGGAAAAGAGAATAGTCCAAGAATCAGATATTCATAAGCTCAAATTTGTGAAGGCTTGTGCAAGAGAAGCTTTCCGTCTTCATCCCATTGCTCCTTTCAATGTTCCCCATGTCTCCATGAAAGACACCATAGTCGGCAATTACTTTATCCCAAAGGGTAGCCATGTACTGTTAAGTAACAGGGGCTTGGGAGAAACCCAAAAGTGTGGGATGAACCAAACAAGTTCAAACCAGAACGCCACTTGAACAGTGATGAGTGTGATGTTGTGTTGACTGAGCCAGATTTGAGATTCATATCATTCAGCACAGGAAGGCGTGGTTGTCCTGGGGTGATGCTTGGCACCACAATGACTGTGATGCTCTTTGCTAGGATGCTCCATGGCTTCACTTGGAGTGCATCTCCCAATGTATCAGGCATCAACCTTGCCGAGTCCAATGATGATATGTTTCTTGCTGAGCCACTTGTGGCAGTGGCGAAGCCAAGATTAGCAGCAGAGCTGTACCAATTGAGTCAGTGATTGACTCATTTACAAGACAACCGTACTATGTGTGAAACAACTTTTTAGTTTGTACTAGTTGAGTTCAACTAAGAATTTGAAAATTTGTACTAATGTATTTGAAAATTTCTAGAATGCAATAAAATAAAAGGCAAGGTTGGATATTAATTTTAGGGCTTTTTTGGGTTAAGTTTTTCTTAAATGAGCATCTCAAGGACACTGGTTAAAAAAAAAAAAAAGTTATAAAAAACGGGCTTGTGTTGCTTCACTCATGATCACCTACTAAAGTTCAAAGACCAATAAACATGGCCACTCAAATGATCAGCTGGGGATATTTGGCTACAGTTCTTGTACCCTTTGGAGAACAATGGAAGAAAATGAAGAAAGTCTTGGTCAATGACTTCCTATAATAGGAATTTACTATATCCCACAATAGATGCTATCTCAACTTTCTCTTTATAATGGATTCATTCCTAATCTTATTATGTTTAAAGTGTTACCCATTTATTGTATCATTCTCATATCTAAAAAGTTATATATGCTTATTCTCTTGTTATCTTTTCACTACTCCACATTTAGTCTCATTTAACATAGCCGATTTTATAGTTGTTCGTTGAAACTTTTTCTTATATTCGAGTGATATTTTATTTGACAACACACTTGAAATAGCACTCTATTTCATCTACCCAATTTGAATGCTGCAATTTGCATTTTCTCTATGTTTCCATCTTTTAGATAATGGATTAAGATACTTAAACCATATGAATTGTGATAAAGCAATACTATTTTGACATTCAAAAAGTGGATGTCCCATTTGACATCCACCTTTATCCCCATTGGATCAGGTTGATTGAGTGAGTGGAGACCACAAACTTATCTAATAATGGTAAAATGAATGTCACATAGAACATGTTCTTTTTGGATATCAAAATATCATTTTTCTTGTGATATGATATATATATCACCTCAAATTTTCATCTCTAGGTTAGAAATTATACATCTCTTGCTAAACATACATTTCAGATACTTTATTTTACTTCTACTTATATAAAAATTATGTGCTTTTAAAACTTATCTCACAATTCGAACTTTGCATTTACTTCTTACGATTCACCTATTAGGAGTGTATCATCTAAAAAAAAAAAAAGAAGCATGTGTTGCGACATTAGATTTGGATATGTTCAGTAAGAACATTTGAGAAAAGACTTGAAGTTAAACCATAGTTATAGTGTAAAGTTTATATGTCTCGTTTTTTTATAGATAGAAACTATGCTACTCATTTTCCACTTATCTGGCATTTTCTTGGACCTAGTACTCTTGTTAAACATAATTTTTACACCAACTTATACCGTTCCCTCTTAAACATTTCTGGATCTCAATGGATATAGTATCAGTTCTACTATCTTGCTATTATCCACTTACTTCAAACCTTCTCTTACCTCAAACTCTTATAGTACAAAAGGTATAATTTTGGTCCTCATATCTAGCATCTAGCATATTTGATTTAAGATAATGAAATTTTCTTTTGTAAATAATCATTGTTATATATATGCTCATATTCTCCCAGAACCTTGACTCCTTGTCGAGGGCGATGTTTCTCATATCAAAATCTATACTCACTTGCAAATGATTGTAGCTCAAGGAGAAAATTTATTGATAATCCCGTAGAAAAAGTACCATGATCAAAGGGGATTTTATGAGAGGTTGTTTGTTGGATCAAACACTTACCATTAAGTCAAAAACTATATTTGAACTGGTCAAATAAAGCCAACAATCTCCTCCATGTCTACCAGGGAATTCAAACCCATGACCTTTCTCTAATACCACTTGTTAGATCCAACACTTATTACCAAAGAAGAGGAAATTGGACTAGACATTGAACGGTCAAGGTATTGGTTCAAAGGTTTAGAGGTCTAACGTTCAACAAGGTTCAACGGAATATAATAAAAAATATATATAAATATATACATATGATTAATTAGAATATAAATAAATATATTAAATCATTAATATTAACATAATTAACAAAAAATATTTATAGGTCTATAAAAATAAACATAATCTATATAAAATTTCTCTAGTCTAACCTCACAATACAGTCACAAAGCATTTGAAAACAATATTTGTTAGTGACCAACGAGGTTCATGGTGAGCGCCTGCGAATGACAAAGAGAAAAAAATAACAACCCAATAATTTTTGTTAGTACCCTTCTTTGGTTCTATTTTTTTTTTTTTTGTAGCTACCATAAGATATCAATATTTAAGCTTTAAAAAAAAATCTTTAAAAAAAAAAATCAAACTTGTCCAACCGGTTGCTCACCTGTTTTCCCTGATTTGACCGGTTTGACTTTCCCGATTTTTGGAGCTTAACTGGGACTGGTTAGGTGACGTTCTCCGTCGAACTAGTCAGACGATTGAATGCGGTCGGTTTTCTCTTTCATGCTTATTACTAAGCCAAAAGTTATAGCTGTTAACAATTGTGCAAGTTTATTTTCTTAAAGTTTCTTTAAACCACATCAACTTTGAGAGGCTACACCCATTATAAGCACCATTGATCTGTATGTTAAAGCCTATTGAATCCTAAAGGTGACACCAGCCAAATAAAGCTAATATTGTTTAAGCAAAGTTGAAGCAATCGAATAAAGCAAGTTATGGATTAAAAATGTGGCGGAGAAAGGGTTGACATTCGCTTATTCTTTATGATTTAAGAACTAGTGCATTTTGAAAGACTAGAGAAAAGGAAAACTAAGAAGAAGAAAGATGTAGGACATCAAATGTCACATATGAGCCGCTCTGCCCAAAGGTTTGAATCGGTAAGCCCAGTGTGCACCACCTCTTATCCACATGCATATCATGAGCTCTTGAATAATGTTGAATAATTCTCAAAAATGCTTTCAAGGGAATCAAACTGGGAACCTTGGGAAAGGAAAGCACACAACAACCACTTGGCAAACATTGTTGTTGTGCTATATTATGCGATTAATATATACATATATTGTACCATTTGTATTAATTATATTTTTATATATTGATTTAATAAAATTCAATTCAATCAGTTATCCATTGATTGAACCATGACTAGTGACTTGAGAGTCGATCAGGTAGTCAAGTCTAATAACTATGCTTGGAAGAAGAATATTAGTTTCATGATGCTGTCCAAAAAGTCCATGTATATGCTTGGAAGCGGAGGATCTCATTTGAAACACTTTATGAGGAAGTGAACGCATATACAGATTGTTTAAAACAACAATACTTAACAAATTTTAGTCCTCTTTGGGTGTTAAGCTGCATGATATTAAGTTCCATTTTCTCCAACTACGAGGACATTTAATTTCTAGGTGGCCGCTTGCTAAGCCATGATTCATGCCGCGTTTGGCTGCCTGTTTGGAGGACACATTCATATAGGTTGTCTTTTTTGAACATATTACACACAATCATCAGCAGGAGAGGATCAAATGAGGGGTATTAATGAGAGTGAGAGGGAGTGATCTTACATTAATGGTTAAGATTAAAATATAAAATTATGTGACTTTTTAAATGAACTTGTGAGCATTCATTATTATTAACTACTCCCTTCATTCCTTACTATTATTGTAACCAAATACATTGATTTTTCAATGTACCAAAATGACACAATTTCCAGCCACAACTAACAATAAGGTATGGAGGGAGTAACGTTTAATATTGATCATCCATGTATAGTTATATGGATTATATTTACTCCTCTCATTCTCATAATAAATCATTTATCTCACTTGATACACCCACATCATCAAGTTATTGCTACGATAGCAGAAGTGTTAATTCACCTTTATTTCCTTTGTATTAAAAGTTACACATGTAAAAGTATATCATATATAATTGTACCATAATTTATTTTTACAATAACAAATGCATCAAAATTAATCTTATTATTGTCAATTTCTTTACGCAATTTCAAACTGAAAGAGTCAAATAAATAGAGCTCTTTAAGAATGTAGCTACTTTAGAATTTAAACTAAGCAAACCCTCAGTTTAGTTTTAGGCAATAATACAGATAAATTGGTCCCTCAAGAATAAAAATATATTTTGTGGTTCCTTACAATTTAAAATTTTGGACAAGCTAATCATTCCTCAACATTTTCAAATGATTTTATGACAAATTATTGTAAAATAATTTAAATTGATCCATAATAAAATCACAAATAAGACAAATAAATCAATCAAAATACTAATGAGAGAAGAACTTGTCTTATACGTACTCTTAATTGTGAAGGACCACAAAATGTTTTTTTATTGGGCAATCAATTTGCATGCACTATGTTTTTGAGAAATTAACTTGAATACTTACTCGTTTGAACTATTTATTGTAAAATTCACTTAAATTGTCTTCATTTGCTCGAAGAAAATCCAAATATACTAAAACTATTTTGTAATTAGGGTCGAGCCTATACAATTGAATATGAACTATTATCATGCCATAAACTTTAGGCTATGATTGAGAAAATAAAAATGGAGGAAGTGGCAAAGAGTGGCAAGTTTTGAAGTAATTTTAGGGGATGAAATGACATGGCTAGTAAAGGATAATATGTCTCTCTTACCACTCAAAACCAATCTTTTTTTACCCTCCAAATTAGAGAGTCAAGGAGGGAATGAGTGTAAGATCCAAACAAGGATGTGACATAATCTCTTTCATTGTACTTCTTGTCTTTTTATTCCATTCCATTATTAGTCATTCTCTTCCATCATCTACAAAACTCCCAATCATAACCTTAAATCCTAGCATTAAACCCATGCCAAAAGTTATCTTCTTTCATTAGTAAACGTATCAAAATAGTGACCTTTTTTTAACTGTAGCACTCATGTTTTGCCTTCCCCCACCCCCGCGCTTATATTAGATAAATTAGTGAATATAATATGACTTGTAATTTGTCTAGAAAAATCGGCATTCTTTGTTCAACATCACAACTTGACACTTGGGGTCATGACCTTGTATCAAAAGGACTAATATAATGCTTTGTTGAAATTCTGCACTTTGCGGTCTAACAGGATCATATTCACCCCAAATTCTATTTATGTGTTTTCATGGGGGGATATAACATTATGTGGCTGATAAAAGCAGAACCCGTATCCAATAGGAACAATTAGATCAATAGAAAGAGGCTATATATTAAGTATGAACTACAGATGTGATCAAGGAATGTGATAGATAAGAAGGGAAGAAAACTAAAAGAGATTAATTTTCTCTCTTTTTCCTGGAAATACAATTATCCTTTTTTTCAAAATTGTGGTGAATGAAATGAGAGGAATTAAAAAACTTGGAAATTAATAATGAAATTGACTAATGAATTTATGTTCCATACTTCCATTCATTCCATTTTATAGTGTTATAGTGGTTGGGAAGGGGGAGTTGAATCGAATACTATTGTAGTAGGAGATTTAGTAAGTGAAAATCTTTTAAACAAAAGAAAAATTTTCAGTAAGTGATTGGAAACTTCAATAAATATATCTTTTAGTAAATGTCATTTGTTAATGCAGTTTAGAAGTTTGATTCAAAGAAAGAGTGAAATGTTTAGGAAAATCAAGTTTGAGCACAAATTAAAGAGTAACAAATAAGAAGCTCACAATTAGTCATTTTATACTAGTTCGGCTCCTAAACCTTGAGCCTATATCAAGTTCTCACCATTTAGTTGAGAGTTTCACTGAATCAAAGAGTTTAGAAGACAAACAATCACAAACAATACTTCACACAAACCTCAATAACCAACAAAGAGTAGCATTTGACAAGAGCATCTTCAATCTCACCCTAAGAGTTGTCTTTAATAGAAGTCTCTTCAAGTTCACTTTAACGTATTTCTTGACAAGAGCCTTTTCAAACTCACAAACAAAAATGGCTTTTATCACTTACAAAAGTCTCACAATCAAATGTCTGTTATAATAATATTTTTATTTCTCTCAAAAGAAGATTCTTACACAAAAACCCTAAAAATATAAAGATTCACTCTCAACACTTTTTCTTAAAAGATAACTCATGAAATAGCTAAGCCTTTTTTTGAATTTTCTATTTCCTCTCAGAAGGGAATATGCTTTGCTAAATAGAGAAATGCTGTCAAATAGTATGTATTTGATGGTAGCTGTGAGAGGAGAAAAAAAATCAAAGATGACTCAAGCAAAGGTATTCTCATAATAATATGAATGTTGTGTTCCTTTTCTTGGTCTTCATTTAATGCCTCAATTAATCTCATATGGATGACAATCAATAGACTATGGGCCTCCAGCCTCAACAGCTTGTCCTCATCCTTTATGTGGTGAGATGGCGCAAGGATATTGAAATTTAAAAATTCCTCCATTAGCTTTTGTCCTTTTCTGCATGAATTTCTTTTTCATCAAGGGAATGTTTGAGCTGATAATATCCTCCCCTCTTTCATAAATATCTGATTGCTGTAGGAGGGATATTCCTTAGGTTTTTACATTAATTTTTCAATTAACATTGTGTTGCCATGTCATCTCTTGTCCTTAATTTAATGGTTTGTTGATGAAGGCTTGCAAAATCTCCCACTCAAATAGGAGACATTCTTTTTCTATGAAGTGAGCATACAATACAAATATCTGAAACACTTAAAGCACAAATATTAATATGTTCACACACATTTAGCATCACATTTAGGATCTATAAGTCAACAGTTTGCTACTTTTTTCCTTTCTTTTTCAATTTATTCCTACTAATTTTGATTTCTTCCGTTAATGAAACAACGTCCAAACACAATATTGTTCCTTGTTATTTAGTAACTAGCATTTTATATCCATATCAAAAGAGAAGGGAAAAAAGAGACAGGAGTTGTAAATCCAAGTTGTGTAACATGGAAGAATTACGAGTTGTCACTTTTTAAAATTATAGTGGTTGATAATATAAAATTATGACTAAAATTTTAAGTTTGCCCCTCAGGTTTATAATGGGGACAAATTAATCCTCAGATTTAGAAAATTTCATATTAGTCCTTCAAGTTTTATAAAAGGGGACAAATTAATTTCTCTGTAAAATTATCATATAAATTGTGTCCTATTAACTTATTTATGTATCCTGTTAACTTATTTACATGTCCTGTTAATCATCATGTTGAATACTAACTTATCTCACTTCTCTAAATGAAGTCATTTATACCTTTTTTTTCATCTGCTATCTTTGTTGAGAAGAAAGATTTTAATTTTAAGTTAACATTTGTTTTAGACAAAACAGAGAAATGAGACAAGTTATGATTCAATGTGAAAATTAACAGTACACTAGTAAGTTAACAGAATACATGGACATTTTTATTAATAGTTCAGATAACAATTTGAATGAGGGACTAACTTGTCCCCTTTTATAATATTTGAGAGACTAATATGAAATTTTCTAAATCTGAAAGACTAATTTATTTTTTATTATAAATTGAGGAACTAACTTAGAGTTTTAGCCTAAAATTATTTTGTGATGTAAATGTATCAAATTTAAACATTTTTTATCATACAGCATCTAACCAATAATTACTCTCATTTTATGCGACTTTTTTCATGAAAATCTGCACCCCGTATCATTGAGTAGTTAATTTCTTCTTTTTTAAATCTTGCATTGAGTCATTTCTATATTTAGGAAAAAGTTACATTGACAATGACAGGTTTTATGAGAATTAGGAGACAAATTCAGAGTTCTATAATGAGGTGTGGAAGGCCACACTATATATGTCCTTTGCATTTTTCATTTTGTTATTATGCCATCCATGTGGGTGTAAATATAGATAAAAATATTATTTTAACATTAAAAAATAAATCATTGATTGAGACACACACTATATTATTATTGAATATAATTAATGAATATAAATAGTAAAATTTACCATTGTATTCAATAATAATAAAATATATATCACAATTAAACATTTACTTTTAGGTATTGGAATAATATTAGTTATCTATTTGCGACCTTAACCATTGTGAATATTAATGAAAAAAGGTGCAAAATCATTCTCAACCTGACTAAGTGCACGTTGGAGGCTATCAAGTACCCCATGTGAAAATGAATTAGGAGAGTCCAAACTGGGAAGGATTTCTTCTCCTACAACACCATTGCATATGTTTGTGTTGGCAAGTGTAGCATTTGCACTTAAGGCAGCACCAGACAAGCAAGGGATTTTGTAGCCATTGGCAGCCTTGCAAGGGATACCGCTATTGCATTGATAGCCAAAACTTATTTTAAGTTCTCCTTCAGGACCAAGCATGATTATTTTATCCTGGTTTAAGAAATCCATTCTCAACATCATTAATGTCACTGGTGTATATGTCTAAACGGGGACTTTCACTACCATATGAAATGTAATCTAACAGAATCAAAATAATTTTAATAAATATTAAAAAAAGAAATCTATTAGATAATACCCATTTTAATCATATAGAGAACTTGAATGTAACATTTTCAAGATTGTGAAAAGTAATGCCTGAACAACAGTGTTCCTTCAATAAACTTTAGAGCCTACACCACATTTTGGAGTAGTAGCTATCAGCTCAATAAAACATCACAATACTAAAATGAATTGGGTATGAAGCGTGGCACAGGAACCAATTTTGCCAGTTAATACATGATGGCATCTAAAATGTGTGCGCTTAAAATGTTTGTACGTGTTAGTGAGACTACAGAAAGACATGAATTTATAAGGGGAGATATCAAGAGGAAAAATAGCTTAGTATCTTAAACTATCAAAAATCTCTCATTTGCTCACTTTTAGAAGAAAAGCAAATAGCATTCAAATTATATAAACAATTCGAAGTGAAATCTTCAAGCATTGGAATACATGGCCCAAATCAAACATGATAGACATAAAATTCATAGACATTTGGATGAAAATTTTACAATATCAATGTTGGCTTCCATGTATGCCCAGATCAATTATTTGAAGATTTGTGTGGATCTTATGGCCTTGTAGGGAAACTAAATTTGCAGAAATGAGTGTGTAGCATTCTAATAAGAGATCCTCAGTTATTTATGATTTTGTTCTTACTGTGTGGAGGACTCAAGACCTCATGCTGCAATGCCCATTTTAGAGAACTCCATGTGTAAGAATTTGAGGAAGCTTTATAACAGTAAGAAAAGGAAAGCAATGACACAATCTGAATCTTGATGATTGCACAATTATTTATCATAACTGGAAAAGAAAAACAAATTCAGCAAAATAAAATTGAGGTTTCACAATAACATTAGCTTCAATCCAACATTGTAGGGTGTATATGCCGGGAATACATACATATTCAACCTCATATATTATAACCGTAATATATGCATACAATGGCATAAAGTTCTCTTGTTTGAAAATCCAGACTAGCTCAACCAACAGTTTAAGAATAGGCTCTTAGCCTAAGTTCCTTCTGTATAATTCTTAGAAGGCCAGTAAATATCCTCCAAAACCAACATAACACCCAGAAGAGAAGAAAAGAAGAAGACACATGGCATCAACTGCAGTCTTTACAGTGCTTGATGTCACTGTTTTGATCACTTCCCACCCCATATGTAATAAATAAATAAATAGAGAGAGAGAGATTACTATAAAGCTCTCCAGTACCCTAGAAAATCCATTGAAGATACTACCTTTAAACACACATCAGCTGCCAGCAAAATATCATAGAGAAGCTAAGCAGACAATCCAATTGAAAAGTAGCTGAATTACAAACATGAAACATCTATAGCTGAAAATTCTAGCATTTGTCTCCACAAGAGAGAGAGAGAGAGGGG
The DNA here is from genome assembly GCA_030441495.1 of Dalbergia oliveri. Classification (NCBI taxonomy): domain Eukaryota; kingdom Viridiplantae; phylum Streptophyta; class Magnoliopsida; order Fabales; family Fabaceae; genus Dalbergia; species Dalbergia oliveri. The sequence goes on from JAMLFY010000009.1 coordinate 18,583,456, forward strand.
GGAAGAGAGAGTGAGAGACCAGATTCTTAACAGAATAAAGACTCTTTCCTCTGGGCCAGCCCTTTTAGTAAAGCCGAAATTAAAAAGGGGAGGCCAAATTCTAGAAACATGAGGCTGCGAGCTTTAAAATCAATGGGCTACCTTGCCTCCCCCAATCTCTATCTCTCTCTACCTCTTTTTCTATCGGTCAACGTTTATAGATAATAAGAGTGGTTAAGTAAGGGTGGTTAAGTATTATATCCTTTTGAAAAGTTATGTAAATGAGATGATTTGATTAGATAACGTATAAGAAAATATACTTGTTAACAAAGAGAAAACCATGGAGAAGAAGAAAAGGGGCTAGGGTTTTCATTGGAGTTGCAAAATAGAACTAGTGTATAATACAAAGTAAAAAGGAAATATATATGCCTAATAGCAAATGACAAAACTACCCCTAACTAATATATCTAATATTATCTAATAATCCTGCTAGGACATAGAAATTAAACTTAAAAAAAATACCATTATCTTTAAATTTTAAAAGGAATCGAAAAACTCCTATTATTTGAAAGCTCAAAACTTGGGGTTTATGGTTGCTCTTTAGCATTGCTTGGTTAATGCCAACATTTCACCGGACTTAGTATCAAAATTATCTTCGGAACCCCTAATCCAGACAACATTAGATTCAAAACACCTGTAACATTCAACGGCGGAACTTTTATCAACTCCATCGATTGAAACATTCAAAAAATGCACGATTATTTTATGTTGTTAATATACAACCATGAACTAAGGACTAATCACTAATGTAGTGGACATATATACATATATATACGCGTTTGAGAAGCATTAGTTGGTTTAATAACTGGCAATTAATAAACGATAAAAAATTTTGTCCTTGATGATCGCGCATGCTATGAAAGGGGAATATGGCAAAAAAAACAAAAAACAAAAAACAAAAAACAAAAGCTTGAAAGCGTTATATTGCTCACACAATATAGTATTCCTAATCGGAATAACTAACTCGTCAAATGGCAATGTATAGCAATGGCTTCCCTGCTTTGGTTAATACTGGACTTTAAAAGACTCTCTAACCTATAGGCTAATACAAAGAAACCAAGACAAACAATACCTTTTCAAATTCTTGAGGAAGTATACCCGAAAAAATTCTTGAGGAAGTGCGTTGAGGAGGTGTTTTGATTATGATGGATCCAAGTGCTTATTATTAGAAGGCGAAAAAGTTACGACCCCACTTGACTCTTGTCATTGATACCAATTAAACCCATGGCCCTGGTTCTAATACTACTTAATTACCGATCACTTACCACTAGTTAAAAAATTATAGTTGTTAGTTAAGGCATAACCCTTATTATTTAAGCCTATTTGATCATTATCAAGTGCTATGATCCAATTTGACTTCGACTAATTTATGTTTTGCCAAGGTAGGGTGCTACCTCATGGCTAGCAAATTCTTCATGACTTGTTTCCTACTAGCTATTTTCATCTAACATTGAGAATTTGAAATTTTTGAAAATAAAAATCCTTAATTTATATATAAAAATCAAATCAATTCTCTTGTGTAGAAGTCTTTTTTTCTATTATTTGTCAAGATGTCTAATCTAATTGACGGTTACAATTTACAAAATTCTACAATTGGGCTTAACATGGGCTATGTTGATCATTCTCCTTGAAGCCAAGTATACCATAAAATTTGTTGATCTACACCATTCAATTATATAGAATGGAAATCTATGGCTAAAATTAGCATGAACAATCAATGCACTCTTTTAACCTATCTCCTAAAAATAAGAGTATGAAACGAGGTGATTGGGTGCCTAACAAGGTCAATGCCCTAGGTGCCTACGATGATGTGAAGAGCTGAACTGACACGTGTGGCCAGTGTAGCCTCTGGAAATGGCTCTCGTTTTGATATTTAGTTTCATCGTGATAACTTATATTTGTGGGAGCAAACTTTGGTGATGCACACAATATATGGGGCCTCACTAACCTTAGAAATCGTAGTATTATTTTGGCTGGCAAGTCCAGCAATCATAATAATAATCTGTATTTGCTATGAAATTAGTATTATTTCTTGGTCATTTTTTTAATATGGAATTTGAGTGCTCAATAAGGAATTATACGGTCATTTTGGTGAAATTAGAAGTGCATAGGTTAACTGCGAGAAATATAAAAAGAATATAATAAATTTTCTTAAAACCAAAAAATATAATATTTTAAAACTAAATCTAGCATGGTGCAAGATATTTATAAAATATTACTTTTTCAAAATGAAATCTCGCATCATGCAAGCTTTAAAAAAATTTAAAAAATGAGAGTAATAGACACAAACGGTAAAAAAATTACATCCTCTTTATATAAATGTCATGATCCTCTCTCCTCTATTGTGTTCATTCAGCCTCTCCTTCCTATTCATTTATGGTTAGTATTAGTATTCAGTTGAAGAAAGAGTCATCTAACTCCCTACATTTATGTACTAAAGTCACATAAAAATTAATACAAGAATCTCTATTTCATGATTTCCATATTAGATAGTTGCTAAAAGTTCTAATAAAAATTGGCATGGTGACGTATAATGCCTCCTGTAAGACAAAAATTAAGTTTCCAAATATTTGTTAAAATAAACATCCTAGTACCTTACATACCATCATGGCACTTAGACACTCAATTCACAACATGAATAAGTGCAATATAGAGATGTAGCCTAAACTACAAAATATATAGAAGAAATAAAGGTCTCATAGAAAGATAAGTATCAACTCCAAAATGTGACATGTAATTGCATTTCAAAATATCAAAAGAGATCAAGTGACATAGTCTCCAAACTCTAGTTAAGTTTCTAATTCAGGGTCTAGCTATCTAGAGATGATATGGAATGAGAAATCAATTGAAATCTCTGGGGCATATGCAACTAACATGACATCATATTCATCTTTAGTCTACCTTGGTTTCTTTTGAAATCATTAATATACAATCATGAGTTCAATTTTAAGAATTTCAAACCATTCCTTATCAAGGTAGAGGTCTTTTAGCATGGTCTTGGTATGAGATGTACATGCATGCATGAAAGAACTTTACTAGTATAATTAAAGAGACATGCAAGCATGGAAAAAGATTAGACTTATTCATTAAATGTTATAACATGCATAAATGACTATCCTAATACAAAACATTAGAATACATATAGTTAAGGTATCTACTTCATGACTTTTGTGTTTCTATTAATATCACTATATTGATCTTATTTAGATACTTTAAAAGCTATGAGCTCATGCTTAAAGTCGGGTAATGCAAAGAAAACATGTACTATAAAGAAAGTTAATGTCAGGTTTAACAAAACAATTAAATATAACCTCTTTGTTGACATAAGTCAATTAATCTTTATGTCTTAATTCTAATTTCTTATGTTTCACTTACATTAATCAAACAAATAGTATATAATGAGCAATTTTAGTGCATAACGTTGCTCATCACCCAAACATCACCAAAAGTCATATTTCTAAGTTTTTATGATTAAAAACAAGGATCATATATCTATATAGATCAAACATTAATTTTTATAAAAATCCAACTCAAAGCATCACTGGTAAAATAGACCTATCCAACACATGGCCGAATTTACACTTTTATGATAAGTTCCAGATTCCCTCATCAACTTAGCACTTGTAAACATTATATTGCATTAAACTAACTATCCATCCAACAAATATGCAATAGCTCAATCCCAAATAACATTTACTTTCATTTAGACATTTTCTCAAACACATAGCATGCATACTTACTCATTTTCGTGCATCATGCTTCACCTATACAAACAACACACTTAAGGTTACATTTTCAAGCTCTCATGCATTAAAAACAAAGGTATACATATATATATACAGCCAACATTCAATTTTCTTAAAATCCTACCAAAAACTCAACCAAATCATGATATAAAATGGTTCCCAATTACAAATCCAAAATTGCTTCAAATGAAAAATAAAAAGAAAAGCAAAAGGCTCTTTGAAGTATCTCCAAGTAAGAAACTTTGTTCTTACCAATTTTAGTTTGCTAAAATAGGTCTTTTCTTGACTTGGTGGATTTGACTTTCTTGGTGAATATGATTATTTATTTGTTGATTTGAAGAATTGAAGAATATGCATGATGATGAAGGAAATGAGATGATGTGGTGTATGTGTGTAACTAGTAAAAATAATTGGTTTATTTCATTTTTTAAGACTGATGACAAATGAAAGCTAAGTTAGCCTAAGAATTTCACATACAAAATCACTAACATAAACATGAAACGTTAAAATATTATTTTCACACACCTCTGATTTCAATTCATCATTAGTAATAGCAATTATTATAAAGAAAAAAGGTGTCATCTCTCCTTTCTCTTTATTTACTAGATTTTAGTGTTACTAGGTCTCAATGTCAAAAAAGAAATAAGTAGAAAAAGATGTAAAACCCCTTCTCTCGCTCACTTCATTTGATTCTGGTGTTGTTAGTTTGATAAAAACAAAAAAAGGATGAGTGTGGTTTATGTGGTGGTCTTTGTGTCAATAAAAAAAAGAAAAGAGAGTTGAGTTGAAAAAAAAAATGAGTAATGTAAAAAAAATATGGTGTGAAAGAAAAATTTAGATTGAAAAAAATGGATGTGGTCAATTAAAAAATGAGAGAGAGTTGATAAAAATTTCACATGTTAACCAATACATTCATCAAATCACTATCCTCCAATGGGACCCCTTATAACAAATGTCATGTTCTTATTGCACAAACATATATGGGCACAATAGGTATTGACTTAGGTAGGCACTCAAGATTCACCTGAAATTGAAGCCAAGCACCTAAAAACCAAAAAATAGGATGGTGGTGGCTATGTAGTTGTTTGGTGCATTGGTTTTCAATTTTGTTCAATTGTGACTATGAGCAACACACTTCATTTCTACTAACATGGTTATTACCAATCCCAATTACAAAGGACCATCTATTGAATTCCTGATTCTCCCTTCAAAATCACACAAATCTTTCTATTTTTTTAATTGGTTTCATAGTATTTTCTTCTACATTCAGGGGTGATGGTTCACAAGTTTCACTATCCTTGGGCTTTGGTTTTCGATGTTCGTCATTCCAACAGAACCCAAAAGAGGAGAGGCTAAGTGGTGGCGGGCTAGAAATCAACAACATTCAAAAGAGGCGGTGGTGGCTATGACGCGACGAAGAAAGAAGAAGCAGTGGCAGCGGATCGATACAAGTGTGGTGGTTTCAACGACGGAATATGGAGTGATTGTGGTGCGATGGAGGAGGAAGATTGCAATGGAAGTGCACAGAGATGGAGGGTGTGGACGTCTGAGACAACAAAGGAGGAGAAAGGTTGACGATGGCAGTTCCAAGTGAAGGTGGCTTGACCATGGCTCACTTCCCCCAATGAGAAAGGCTATGCACGGTTATTGTTGGCATGGTTTCTTGTTGAATCTACTTATATAATGGCTATTGTTACTTTAATTGTTGTTCTTTTGATTTGTTTTTTTATTGATTGATGGATGGTTTGGGTGGGTTGCTATGGTGGATTGGGTGATGGGAGAAGGAAGATGGATAAAATAGAAGAAGATGGAGATAGATAAAGATGAAATATACCTAAATATCTTGCCTTTGTAACAATTATTACTTTTAGGAACTTGATTGAAAAAATTATACAATATAGGGGTCTATGTACAGACTTTTAAACTATAGGGACCTTTAAAATAATTAAACCTTTTTATTATCATATAAGAATCAAGGGGGTTGGGATTCAAAGATTTGAAAGCCTTTAATCTTGCAATGCTTGGCAAACAAGGTTGCAGACTTCTAATCAAAGAGCACTCTCTGTTCTTTAAAATTTACAATGGCAAATATTAATGTCCCAGTAATAAGAAGTAATTTTCCATAGGAAGTAGCTAAAGCAATTATTCAAACTCCAGGATAATGCAAAACTCTAAAGGAATCACGTGGACATTGGAGAAGAATGCTCATTACTCATAGCTTCAGGATATTCAATTGCCTTCCAGTTTTTCCACTTGAACACAGATCAAATACACCCTAAATTTTCTAACAAAAGTCTCTGGAATTTAGTTTGTTCAAGTAAATGTGTCCTAAAGATCAAAGTTCTAATTTGGAAGCTGATGCTCGAAGGAGTTCCAGTAAGGAGAAGCTCAAAAGAAGGATTCCAAGCATTGATGAGAGATGCCCAAGGTGTGGAGGAGATCCAGAATCCATCTATCACAGCTTCATTTCATGCTCCCAAGTTGTTCTAGTATGGAGAGCTGTAGGTCTTTTTAAGTAGAAATGGCTCCATTAGACTCAACATTTCTAGGAATGGTGGATGGAAATGATTACTAAGCTGCATGCTAGACCAAATAGTGTCGACCATATCTCCTTATTATGCTATTTGTTATGGGAAATTTGGTTAGGAAGAAATACAAAGGTGTTTTATGACAAGAACATTGGCTATCAAGAAATATTTACCAGAGCCAAGAATCTCTGAAGAATTTACTAGACATAGAGTGAATGTTTCCCTTCTTTCCTTTTAAACATTTTGTTAGCTTCCAATGCAATACCTTGGAAGTTTTGGATATCCCTTCTTTGATTTTGCTGTCCACCTTGGACTAAGTTTTGTAATCTTATGATTATGAATAAATCTTTCTATCTTTGGTTAAAAAAAAAGGTAATTCAATGTGTTTTCTGGCACAATCTTTGCCCAACACTCTTTTTTGGGTCATGCTCTATCCAACAGCTTGTTTCCGTCTTCCAACACTATTATATTTTTTTATCTTGAGTAGTAGATTTTCTGTAATATGGGCTTCACCTAGAGCACTAGAGGCAACAAAGACATCTTAAATAGCAACCCAAACTTAAGAATAGCAACCCAGACCTATCCCCTACATTATATGACTGCCTAGTTCCTAGCTCTTTTCTCTTCCTGACCAGGGAAAAAGAAAAAAGAAAAACTTCTTTTCCTTGACCAAAAAAAAAATCTTTTCTCTTTGTTCACAACAAATAATAATAAAAAATTTAGGGGCTTTTGATTTGAGTTTTGAGTTTTTAGTTTTCATTTTCAGTTTTTAGTTTTTCAGAATTTGTAAAGGAAAAATTGAAAATTTTGAAACTGGAATTACCGTGCGTTTATTCCTATTTTTAGTTTTAGTTTTCATTTTTAGATTTGTGAAGGAAAAATTGAAAAAATGAAAACTCAAAATTTAGTTTTCAGTTTTCAATTTTTTCTTCACAAATCTAGAAAACTGAAAACGAGCAAAGCAACAAGCACTTAGTTTTTAAATTTTCATTTTTCCTTCATAAATTCTAGAAAACTGAAAACTCAAACCAAAAAGCCCCTTAATTTTAATACATTGATATTTAATAATTTCTTTTTGTTTGCATGAATTTTCAAAATAATAAACATAAGAATCAGTTATATTTATTAATATGATAATATATAATTAAATAACATTATTTTGAATTAATCATTATTTTTACAAAAAAATTAGTCCCTATTTTTATAAAAATGAGTTCATAAAGTTAAGAATATTGATATATTATTGATATATTTAAGTTATTTGTGGCAAAAAAAAGTTAACCACATATCCCACTAACTTATGTTATTAAAATCTACTATATTATGAGTAAAGTACAACAATTGGATATGAAACGGCAGCAAACGAAATTGAATAGTTTTATAAAATTTAAAAAAAATATTTAAAATAATTATAAAAATAGCATTTAATAATAAATTTTACTTTAAATTCATAATTAAGTGATTAAAAATTAATATTTTTATTATATTTTCCTTTTTTTGTTATATCCTATAGTAAGTGATATAAACAAAAAATATTAAAAAAAGAGAGAATATTATTCTTATGTCACATCAAAATAAAAATAACTATTAAAAATATATAAAATAACTACGATTAAAAATAAGTATTTCAAGAATATTATTTTTTAAATAATTCATAAAATAAGCATTTTTATTAAGATTTTCTTTTATTATTAAATCTTTTACTAGTAATTGACATTGTTTATGATGGATCGGAGGGAGTGCTGTTTCGAACGTACAACGATGATCATAGTTACAAGATAACTGAACCATTGGTACTGCAGTATCTTTCACTACAACAACCAAAAAAAAAGTCATATTGAAGTAAAAGAAAAGAAAAAAACATGTTCAATATGCTAATAATGTCAATATATCCTCTTAACAATCAATTTAAAAATTATTTCAATTCAAAATTTTACTGACTATGTTAGTAAGATTAATTAAATGGTATTTGAAAATCCTTGAAATTGAATTTAATCGAGAATTGAAATTCAATTAATTGATTTGGAGCTAAACTTAACTTAAAAATTGAAATCTCAAGAAAATTCAATTCCATCAAAACCCATAAAAGTAAATCATACTTAAATGGGTCTGATTTGGTGTAAGAATTAAATTTTAATAAATGAAAATACTAAAATAATCTTATTTGAATATAATGTTTTGCTTTTAACCTATTAATGAAGGATAAAATAATAAAAATAGTGAAGTCATTTCAATTTTAAACACATTCCAAATTAAAAAATTAAATTTACTAGCTTATTTTAAATATAAAAATTAAATTTAATACTTAATAGAATTTAATTAAATTTTATCTCATTAAGACATTTCAATCACCTTACAAAAGATTCAGCATTTTCACATGTAAAATATAGATCTACAATCTATACGTAACTTGGGAATGCGTGTGTTTCTTGTTTTGAACGATGAGGTGTGTCCTTTGTATGTACCCTGAGAATGGCAAATTGACATGCTGATAAGATGCTTTTTATCACCAAATAATTAGAAAAAGTTTTGGTCAAAATGATAGCTAGAAAATTAATCAATACCTGCTTCTCAATTACCAGCACTCTCACATCAAACGAGTTGTGACAAACTTGCCAAGCCTCGATTCCGCGTAGATTTTCACAAAAGGGTCCAAGGTGGTGGCTTAAGGCTAGAGCCGCCAAATGAGCCCAGTCCGATGGGCAGATCAAATAGCTTAAAAAATGTGTAAATTTGACTGAAAATTTTGGAGGAAAAAAAAATTGACTCGATTTGGTCAGGCCCAATTTGGCTTGGCAAATGGGCTCCTTCCACTTTGGGCCGGGCTAGCCCAATGACTCAAAAATTAATTTTTATTAAATAATAAATTACATATATGAATTATAAATACTTGAATTTGAACCTTTAAACTCATTTTTTTCTTAAAAAGTCTAAACTAATAACAAATATTGACAAAAAAATACACATGTTTTTGGATTTACGTCACTATTTCATCAAATTAAGTTATTAAAATTTACTTATCAAATGAAAATCAAGTTTCATTTATTATTCTCACAAATAAAGCAAGAATAATAATACTACTTACTAATAGCTTATTTTTTAATCCATTACAATAAAATAACATTTTATATAAACTATATGATTTAAAAAATGAACAAGAAAAAAAATTGGCCTATTGGCCAACTCATAGCTTGAATAAATTGGATTAAACTTGTACTTTTTGACTTGAAACTAATATAACCCAAAATGGCAGAATTGAATGGGTCGAGTGGCCCATTTAGACAACTCTACTTGAGCCCTACAAGTTTATGATTTCCCCTACCCATGGGAATTAGACAACTCAAACAAAAAAGTAGGGGCATGGCAAAAAAAACAAAAAAAGTAGGGTGACTGAATTAATAAAAATTTAAAAAAATTAAAAATTAAATTTTGTAATTTTAATAATTTTTATTGTATCGTTCACAAAATTTACAAGAGTAAAATAGGAATTGAAAGTTGAAAACTGTTTTCTAAAATCAAATGCAAACTTTTAAATTTATAATACATTGAATGCATTAAAAACTTAAATTTTTTTCTAATTTTAGCCCCTTAAAAAGTACTCCCTCCATCCATGATTATCAATCTTTTAAGGTTTTGAAACTTGGATCAAGGAATGATTAAAAATATATAAAACACATAAAATATAATTGTCACTGACAAAATTGCTCCCCTTGTTTTATTTTTCAATTTTTCCTGTCTTAGATGTAGAGAGTTATAGTATGTTAGGCATATGAAAAGCCTTACATAAGGGTAGATTGGCCGAATATATTGACTTTCAAAAAGTTATTTCTGGATGGAGCCAATATTAGATTGGCTAGAAGCACAAGTCAATAGTAGGTAGTATAGGAAATTGCACAATAATTATGTGTGGCAGAATTTATGTAAGGATAAACATGAAAAAAATAGTTAATATATTCTTAAAATTATTGAATAATAAATAACACTTGACACATTTTTAACTAAAAAGATGGATAATTATTGACGGAAGGAGTATCCTTTAGTGTGCATTTGGATGGAGTATTTTTAAAATATAAGAGAATTTAAAATATTAGGAAATTAAAATGCTTCAATTAAATTTCCTTTAATTTTTAAATTTGTTGTTTGGATATATAATTATATTTTCCTCATTTGTAAAATACTTTGTTTGGGTGAGGTAATTACATTACCTTGATTTTAACATCTTTTATTTGAAAAATAAAAGGTAATTTTTTTAAAAAATAAGATTTTTTTTATTAAGAATCAAAATTCAACCGATCTAAAATCAATTATAATAAGTTCATATTTCATAAATTATATTAAATTTCATTCACATAATATTTTAAATTTGAATTATAAAATTTAATTATTATATAAATAAAATAGAATTATATGTAAATATAATATCATGTATTATAAATTGAATATTAAAATATTTAAAATGTAATAAAATGAATTAAAAATAATATTAAATGAAATTCTCATAAATATAAAGAAATTGTAATAAAATATAATAAAAATAAGACTTACTAAAATGAGAAAAATATATAGTTGTGTGCATAGGGATTTTCAAAATTCCCTCTCAATAGGTAAAAATTAAAATTATCTCTTTTAGTAGATAAAATTCTTTTTTAAAATCTCTTATATTCTATAATTTCTTCTAAGTTAATATTCACATAGAATTTTTTTTTTACGCCCTCTATCTTTTCATGATTGCTACTATCTTCTTTTTGTACACTTTTTACACTATCATTTTCATTGCCACTGATAGTTTACTTCCTTAACGTTGGTCGGTCACTTTTTACGATCGTGTCATATGTATCTCTCTATATGTGTACCATGGTCCTCGTTCAGATTTTTCAAATGTTGACTGCGGTCAGCAATTTTTTTTAATAAAACTCAATTAACACAACATAATTGCAATCAGTGTGTCAAAATGCTATATACTTCTGGATTGCTCAAATTCACGTCAAAGGATCCACATGGATTCCCTGGGGACAAGTGGAGCTACGGAGGTCTTGGTCTTGACTAATTTGATATTATTTATTCTAAAATATAGTAAATTTAGCTTATTTCAAATTAATTTATATCTAATCTGTATAATCAAAATTATAACATAAAATTAACAATTTTTATTTGATAAAATATCACAATTTCAAATTTAAAAATATAATCTATATCTATACTGTTAATATTTAAAAATCATTAACATGAAAGTTTAATAAGATAATGACACTTGAAGTTTGATTATGCTTTCTTCCAAAGTCTAATCCTATTTTTAGAAAAAGGTTAACTCATCTCATTCTTCATTATTTTATCATAAAAACTTAATTTAAATAAACAAATTATTCTAAGGGTTAAAAAATTGATAAAAATCTTTTACATTTTCAAGTTGAACCTTGAAAACATTATGAATACCATTTTCAATTTTTAAACATCAATAATAAATTATTATTCTTATTTTAAATTATATTTATAGTTTTTTTTTAATCACGGTAGTTGGTCCACCTCCAATAATAGTTTTGAAAAACAAAATCTTGAATAAAAAGTATCAAAAGTGTAAGATATATAACAAGTCTTACATCAATATAAATAGATATAATATATAATTTTTAATAATTAATTATTATATAATTATATTCACATAACTCACACCAGCACATTGCATGGGTACACACACAGTAAATATAGTTTAAAAAGTAAAATCATGCGCTTAACTTTTTTTTTTAAAGTTATATAAACAAAGCTGCCTACATATTTAATACATACAATACTAATTAATTTGATATACTGTACATGATTTATACTCATGAAAATTATTTTATACAGTTTATTAATATTTTAATATCAAAATTTTAACCTAAATCTATTTAGTAGTAATGGCCATCAAATTTTTTAAACATTCACTTGTTTTCAAATATGATAATTAATTAGCCATTTGATGAAAAATATGTACTTTTTGTGTGTAGTCAATTTGTCAATAAATTATGTATATTTATTTGAGCAATATGTGGCCAAAGTATATAAAAATAATTTAAAGTTATTTTATTGTTATTTTTGACCCTCCAACGTGTTTTTTGTGGACCGTCTCGGTCCACTTATATCAATATGTCACAAGTAATTAGTACGTCCATTCGCCAAGCAAACAGTTGGTGTCAATAATCAATATTATGATGCAAGGTCATATATAAATGTTTCATCATATGAATATCAAAATTCAAGTTATATAAATCATCACAAAGTATAGAACTCCAATCATATAAATATGCTTAAACAAACTGAAACACCTACCACAAAACTTAAAAGAATATCCAACAGTGTATATCAAGTTTAGATAAATAAATCAATTTCCTAGAAATACTAGGTGCCAAAAAAGTTTCATACAAATCTAAATAATGTGTCGTGTTTAGGATAAAATGTTAACTCCTAATAGCATCCACCGAAACCTTCAATCTATTATTCCTCATATGAAGATAAAATTGTTATTTGGGTTTATGGTTTGAATTATAAGGAATCCCTGCATGATATTAGAAACATGAGTCATACATTTAGAATGATTCCACCATCTATTATGAGAAACTTCTATTGAATTTGATTGGAAACATATATAAGCATTAAACTTATTAACTTTCTTTTCGAACCAAGCACCTTAAGCCTTGGGTATTCATTGTAGAAGTGTCCAAATTTTCTATAGAAATGGCATCTATCTTTCTTTCGCGTCTTGGAAGTGGTTTCAATGTTGCCTTTCAACTTTGTTGCCAGTTCCCCAATAGTTTATGTAATTAATGGAGTGATTTTCTAAATTCTTAAATTTGATTTCCTCCTAAACTAACACACAAAATGAAATTCATGCACATTCTATTCATCTTTCATGGTATTATGGTTCATTTGAAATAGACCTTAGTCGCACAATAATTAGTTTAAAATGATCCATTTCCAAAAGCTTAAGTCTCTCTATAATATTTTTCATTTCAATGTCATGTTCATGTATAGTGTTCCAGACAAAGTTCAAGAAGTCCTACCAGCCAAATGAGAGCCTGCTTGGAGAATAAGCTAGGCTTTATAGTATTGAAGTATTAAAGCTTAGCTGGAACATGTCTTGATGGTCAAAGATTAAGGGTTTTACATAGGGTTGATTGACAGATATGCTAACCCATGGAAGTGTAACGACTGATTAATTATAAGGGAACAAAGTAAACGACCATCAACTAATTATGAGTGTTATAAATATTAATCGGTTACACAAAATGCTTGATAAAGAGAACCTTTCAGTCGGTGGGCCTAGAGCCCAATCAAGTCCAGTCCATATAGTAAGATGACCATCAAACTTCACGGTGGCTGGTCAAGGTACTCATCAACGTCCCAACAAGAGACTTATTAGCAATTTGAGAAAGCTTTTTCACAAGAATCATATGTTCTTTTAGTAATTTTAGTTTTGGAAGAGCTAATTTTTTGTTGCTTGCTATACTGATTCGTATAAACACAAGTCTTAATATGTTTGACATTATTTTAGTATTAGTATGAGCTTGTTTGGATGCCATTAATTTGATTAAAAAATTAAAAAAATCTTTTTCTTTTGTTTAATACATTTGGGTAAATTTTTAAGTAAAAGCAGAATTATTAGAAAAAGTAAAAAAAATCTTTTTTGAGAAACTATAATTTTCATCTTTTAAAAAAAATATTTTAATATTACATCAAAACATGAATTGACGTTACATCCAAACGTAAAATAACTTTTACTTTTCACTATAAGAAATCTACGGGAAGCGATGGAAATAACAACAGATATGAACTCGTTAATCGGTAATTTTTGAGGTTTTTTGATGGATTGTTGCATTTTTTGAATTATTAGCTTGTGATAATTAATTTACATGACAGCTTATCGGTAAACCGTCGATAGATAATGGTATCATTATGTGCCATATGGAGTGCACAATTTTCGATGGGTGTACTGAAGAGTTTACCGATTGGTTCAATAATAATTCTTTGCCCGTCAGGAACTCGTCAGTACATGCATACGCAACACGTGGTGCGAGTGGCTTTCCGATGGGTTTACTGATGAGTGTTTAATAATTTATTTTTATTTAATTATTTTCCTTAAGTTACTAACGATTATCGACTGATTATTAAAAAACAAATTTTTAATTTTCAATATCTTTTTTAATTCTTTATTAAACTTACCGATAGGTTTACCATCCGCTTAAGTATATTTTTTAATTATAATTTTTTAAATATTTTTTATGTTTACCGATTGGTCATTTTAAAAAATATTTTTTTTTCCAATTTCTTTTTTAAATTTTTTCATAAATATGCTAACAAGTTTTACTGACAGGTACCCATTAAAATATATATAATTTTTTTAATTTTTTTATTAAGACGGGTTTTTGAAAATTTTAGTCTGGCACGCAACTTGGAATTCTCACATGCCCATCGGTAATAAGTGAAATGTGAAACACACCGTTTCACTAATTGACTACAGATGGGTTGACTTGTTGGTAACTCCAATATTTTAAAACCGTGCCTTCTTCTTTCCCATTTGTCCTCCATGTTTCTTTCTCTTTAGTCTCTCTTCCCTTTGCCATTGCAATCGCCTTCTTTGCCGTTCGCGCTTCAAGCTCGTTTGAACGGAGACCACCATTGCAATATAGGAACGTTGATGACCATTTTAATCAGTTTTTTTTATTTGGTTTAGTTTTTCCATTCTTTTATGGGTGCCCATAGTGTTGTGTTTTATTGCATTGGAGAGTAATTATTATTGTTATTTTGTTAATATAGGAGTTGTGTTGGAGGGTGGTACTATTGACTTGTTAACATTGAGAGTGGTTTGCTATCTCTATTCCTTATTTTATTTTATTATTTGTATGCATAAATATTTATAAGTGTATAAAATTAAATATTTGTTTATATTGGATTTCATAATTGGATTTGGTTGCGTGTATGGAGCATTTTGGTTCTGTGTTTTTTTTCACTATAGTAGAGGTTAGTAACGAAATCCTTGTTATTTATATGCTTTAATATGTATGTAGGATAGATACTTATGTTTCCTAGGATAGAGTTGTAGGAATGGGGATTGCATGACTAAAGGGCGTAGAGGTCCTTCCCGACTTGTTTGCATTGTTTGTTGTGAGATTCTTTATGTTTGCGGAGGTTGCAGGATGCATGTTGTGAAGTTATAAAGGGATGCACTCTAGAATGGTTTGTAGGATTATGTGAATTGTATGTAATTATTAATATGTAACTATTTAACTATGTCTATTATGTTGTTGACCTTTATATTAATAATGTCTATGATTGTTGAATACACTGAAATATCTAATGACGAAAGCTCCTAATTTATATGAAGATGATGTCGAAATTTTCTTAAAATTTTTGTTAGGAAAATAATATTAAAAATAATTGTATTAAAAAAATTTAAAACCAATTGAATTTGTTTGAAAGTAATAATTTGACGTCTTTAAAAAATTGTATGCCTATGGCTTAGGGTTGCACTGAAATATATGATGACAAAGGCTCCTAATTTAAGCGAAATGCTTAGAAATTTTGTTAAAAATTTTTTATAGGAAAATAAGATTAAAAATAGCTATATTAAAAAAAATTTAAAGACCAATTGAATATGTTTGAAAGTAATAATTTGACGTCTTTAAAAAATTATATTTCTATGGTTTCGGGTTGTATTAAAATATTTCAGGACGGAAGCTCCTAATTTTAGCAGAGATGCTGTCGAAATTTTGTCAAAATTTTTGTTAAGGAAATAAGATTAAAAGTAGTTGTATTAAAAACTTAAAGAGCAATTGAATTTGTATTTGAAAGTAATAATTTGATATGTTTAAAAAATTATAGGGTCTAGGGTTACACACACGCAATGTTTCCTTCAAACCAGTATAGATGCACGATAGATTGCATCCTAATAGAGGGGATTAAACCAGAATTTTATAGTGGTGTTGAAGAATTTATGAGGGTAGCATGTCACACACAACAATTCATTGACGGCAAAAGTTAGGTGTCCATGTATTAAGTGCAAATGTAGGGGTATTTAGATGATGATACCATAAGGGTTCATTTGTACAAGTAGGGATTCATGCTTGACTATTGGATTTGGATCAAGCATGGGGGCAGTTAATTTAAGGAATCAAGTAGGTATGTTTCAAACTAGAAGTAGTTCTAGTGGGGTGTACATAGCTCAGTACAATGTGGGTAATGTGTTGTGGAAGGTTAATTTGGTTAGACATCAAGAGATAGTTTTTGATGATGCTGATCCTGAATTTGTAGCTCATTAGTTTCTAAACTTGGGTTAAAGGAAATAAAGATTGACTGCTATTTGAAAGCCTGCATACTTTATTATAAAGATGATATTGCATTGACCGAGTGTAAGTTCTGTCAAGAGTCTAGCTGTAGACCCGATAAACATGGAAGTGGGAGGTATAAGGATGTCCTCCGAAAAGAATGTGCTATCTACCTTTAATCCCTAGGCTCAAGAGATTTTATGCTTCAATGAGCTCGGCTTCTCATATGATGTGACACAGTGAAAATCATAGGGGTGGTGGTGTGATGAATCATCCATCACATGGTGAAGCATGGTAACATTTTGATCGACAATATCCTGGGTTTGCCTCAACCCTCGAAATGTTAGATTAGGACTTTGTTTAGATTTATTTACTCTGAATAACCAATTTAGAAAACCCTATTGCTATTGGCACGTAGTTGTTATGCCCTATAATCCCCTCTTGAAATGTGCACGAAAGATCCTTACCTATTTTTAACATGTATAATCCCTGGCCCTGATAATCCAAAAGTTAAGATTGATGCGTAACTTCAACCTCTAATTGATTAATTGAATGAGTTAAATTGCAAGGGTATTCTTACTTACGACATTTCAACGAAGGAATTTCAAGATAAGGGCTGCATTAATGTGGATCATTAATAACTTTCCAGCTTATGGAATGTTGCCTGGGTGGATGACACAAGGCAAATTAGCATGCCCGACTTTCGTGGAGGATACTAAGGAATTCAATTTGAAACATGGAGGAAAGAACTTTTAGTTTGATTGTCATATGAGGTTCTTAGATGCATATCATCCATATAGGCAAAGTAGATATTGCTTTAAAAGTAATTGTGTTGAACATGATGAGCCTTCAGTTAGACTAAGTGGTCACCAAATGTGGGATCGAGTTAAGGATTTCCCAAAAATAACAGAAGTTGGAAAGGTAGTGTGATTGCCAGGCTATAGGGTATACCATGATTCGACCAAGCAAAGTATTTTCTGGAGTTGCCATATTGGAAGGATAATTTGGTGTGTCATTGTTTAGATGTGATGTATATTGAGAAAATGTGTTCAACATTATAAACACTGTAATGGATACAAATTAAACAAAGACATGAAAAGGCAAGGCATGATCTGCTAAGTATTGCACACGGCCTGATTTGCATTTACAAGAATTAAGAGATACTCATTTCTATAAACTAAAGGCCAAATATGCTCTAATTCCACTCAGAAATGAGTTGTTTGTCATTCCTTAAGGAGTTGAGAATGCTTGATAGTTATGCTTCTAACTTAGGTAGGTGCGTCAATGTTGCACAGAGTAAGCTTATTGGCACGAAAAGCCATAATTGTCATTTCTTCATGGAGTGTTTGCTTCCAATTGCATTTAGAGAGCTACCTGATGTTTTCTGGAAGTTCCTAACCGAGTTAGTCAGTATTTTAGGGATTTATGCTCTTCTACTTTTAGGGTTGATGATCTACTTGTCATGGAATAAAATATTCCCCTAATTTTGTGCAAATTAGAGAGAATTTTTCCTCTCGGTTCTTTGACTCAATGGAATACTTGCCCGTACATTTGGCATATAAAGTATATGTGTGTAAATTAGCTCAATATAGGTGGATGAATCCATTTGAAAGGGAAATAGGAGGGTTTAAAAGATGAAAAATAGGTCTCAAGTGGAAGGATCAATATGTCAAGCCTATTTATCGAAAGAGACTTTAGATTTTTGCTCATTTTACTTTCAGCAACATGTTCAATCTAAGAGACTCGAGTTGGTCATAATGACGATGGAGGGAAATGTTCTATTCCATCAACATTGTCCATCTTTAACCTACTTGGTCGAGCCTGCAAAGAGCGAGCCCGATGACTAACTTTCGAGGAGGAAAATTTTGTACACTTACACATTTTGATAAATTGTGATAAGCTGCAACCATTTAGATTGTAAGTTAACTTTTTTTTATCTATGTGAAAAATGTGATGTTATATATCCTTAAAATGATTTAAAATATATTTTCAATAACAGATACTTTGAACAACTGTACGGTTAAGATTCTCTTCAACAATTTTCGAACTTGTTTAGATTACATGCAAGTCCATTTTGTTAAATTATGTAGCCCATTACGTTGTTGTCAGTTAATTTTGTTTGATACAAGTCAATTTGACATTTCAAACTTCATTTATGTAGGTTCATAACAAAAATAATCGTGCAACATGTCCCCATTTGTTTAACGTAGGTTGGGGTCCAAAAATAAAGCTGTAAGTTGGCCCATGTACTATATTAATGGGTATAAGTTTCACACAACCGATTGGGGTGTAGGAAAAAATCGACAACACTAGTTCTTATGTTAAAAGTGATGCTAGGGATGGAGAATGTGATTGGTGTGATGTCGTTAAGGAAATCATTGAATTTGAGTATGTCGGTGAACCCACAAAAAATATGTACTATTCAAATGTGAATGATATGATTCTATGTGACTTACTAGGACACGATAACACAACAATTACAAAATCATTGAAATCAATCACACTAGAAGATATGGATGTTATGATCCATTTATTATAGCTCAAAATGCTAAACAAGTCTATTATATGTCTTATCCTGGAAAAGTAGGTCACAATAGAGGTTTGTGAACAAAACAAAAGCAAGAGGTAGGATTGAAACGAGGAAGATACTATTGTAGATGCTTATCAAGTGAATAATCCACCCCTTTAAGGGCAGTAATTGATACAACAATCCTGAAAATCCTCTTCCATTGGCTATTAGGGAAGTTGACATAATTGAATGCACAAGTAACCACCCAATGAAAAATCACGAAGATGAAATAAGTGATAGTAGTGGTGATGATTAGATAATGATCAGCAACAAAGTGATAATGAAAACAACCCTGAACTTTCATATTAACTAAGGTGTTAAATATTATATGCAATAATATTTTGAAATTACTTTAAATTTCCTAATGTAATTAATGCTTTTTATGGATTGTTTAATTGTTTCAGGTATGGCTTGGTAAGGCAAAGGCTGGCCATAAGAGGTTGGTTTACCTACCACCACCTCCAACATCGCCTTTTCCACCACCTCCCCTTCCACCACATCCACCTCGGTCCTTGCCACCACCACCCTTCCCTTTGGATGATGCCCATTCTCGAGTAATCTGGCCCCTCACCTCCGCCTTATTCCCATTCACAGCCTATCCGCAATAATAACCCATTCCCTAGCCCTACCCCTACCTCTTCTAGCCCTACATCTCATCAGACTCCTATTACCTCGGGTGGGTCACAAACATGGGATCTAGATAGGAGGCCCTCAGCTAGATGGTAGGCTACTTGAACCTGATAGTAGACCGCTTTGCCATATTAGGTTGGACAATAAAGACAAGTAAGTTTAAATTTTTTTTCTATGACATTTTAATTTTGTATTGCATATGATATTTAAAATATTTTCATTATTTTTAATTTAGTTCATCTATGTAACAACTTTGATCCTTTTGCTAATGGTCACCATCGGATCACGAAGGTTATAGAGTAGGTATAACCACCCATGGTCCACTTGGACTAACATCCTGAGAGATGTCAAAGAGATGTGGTGGAGGAGTGGAAGGTAATTCTATGATTTATTTGCTTTTGTTAAAATATGTTTATATTATGTATATGCTTATGATTACTTATGTGTTGTGAGTTTTGTGTATGTAGAGGATGTTCTATATCCTGCCCAAGTACGAGCCTTATTATAAGGGTTTGGAGGATTAGGTCTTCCAAGCAATTGTGAGACATGTTCCATAATGCCCGCAAGGGCCATATAAACATCTCGTGGTTGAATGATGCCACCCCAGTGAGCTACGATGCCACTAGGCCTTCGACCTGACTTTCAAGGATCCAACATGGGGAAACAAATCGAGCCTCATTGAATGGCGGGTCGCTATATGAGCATGCTAGAAGGGACCCGTAAGCATATTGTAAATATATAATCTTTCCACATTTAATATATTATTAAATGTTAATTTAGTACATTTGAATTGTAGCAAATAGTATGTTTTTATGAATTTATTGTATATATTGGTGCAGTGAGGGAGTTAATCCCTTGACCCAGGGAGAGCTGTTTTGGAGACCCACACCTGAAAAGGTGAGCGGTGAGGGGAGACTGGAGAGGTTTGGGTAGATCTTTGCTCTAAGACCACTTATGTAAATTTAGACATCTTTTTACTTAATTTTTATTACTTTTTCCATTTATGTTATTATTATTACTTACAATGTGTTTTATCTTTTTTTCTTTATAGCATGAGTTTACAAACCTCTGAGTATGCAGAGATCCAAGGACTAGACCCAGGTGCCTGAGGTTGGACCCAATGCTAATATCCCTCATCCTCCAGAAAGGAGGATGTCTAGGCCCAGGTGGTTGGCGACCCTTACAAGGACACATGTATGGGATGAGGTACTACCCTAATAGTAGATACCCATCTACCTCATCCTCCGCCACGGGTCTGCTACTAGGGATGATGTCCTGAGGGATCATGTGCATGCCCTTAACTAGGAGCTATAGTAATAGGGGCATCTTATGAGGCAGTCGGTAGCAGGAGTAGAGAGAAGGAGCTCAGAGAGATTTGGCATCTTAAGTTATCCATGGAGGTGGAAAAGAAGGCCAAGAAAGAAAATAGTAAAAGAGGATGCGAAGAAAATCACTGCTCAATAATGAGCTTTCAGGACATGTAATGTAACATCCCTTGTATTTATGATTGTATCCCCAAATCAACACAGCCTTCTCAGTGTACTTTGTCCTCACTCACATGCTCTCTGGAAAAACTTCCCAAGAGGTCACCCATCCAAAACTGCTCCAAGTCAAGCACGCTTAACCGTGGAGTTCTTTCATGATGGGCTACTAAAAGAAGATGCATCTTGTTTCCAAAGGTTATTTTCTATCCTCATATGATTCAAACTGAAATGATCAGCCTCTATGGTTACTTCAAGATTCAAGTCTCTAAATTTTTCTAATAACTCCCAATCTTTGACCATCAAACTTGCTACATATAGAGATTTTCTGAGTGCATTGGCAACTATATTAGCTTTACCCGGGTGATATTTAACTTCAAAATTATAATCCTTTAAAAATTCTAACCACCTTCTTTGTCTCAAATTCAACTCTTTTTGGTCAAACAAAAACTTCAAACTCTTATGGTCGTGAAAGCCTTAAACTTAACACCATATAGGTAACGTCTCCATATCCTAAGAGCAAAAACTATAGCTGCTAACTCCAAGTCACGAGTAGGGTAGTTCTCCTCATGTGGTCTCAAGCCTATAAGCATAAGCTACTACTTTTCCTTCTTGCATTAAGACATAACCTAAACCTTCTGGAGGCATCACTATACACTACAAAAAAAATTTCTAGGTTAGGGATAACTAATATTGGGGCAGATGTGAGCCTACGTTTTAACTCTAGAAAACTAGTTTCACACTCAGGTGTCCATACAAATGGTTTTCCTTTTGGATTAACCTAGTCAAAGGCAAAGCTAATTGTGAGAATCCTTGGATAAACATTCTGTAATATCCTCCAAGTCCTAAAAAACTCCTAATCTCATTACTATCTTAGGTTTCTCCCAAGACAATATAGCTTCTACCTTACTAGGGTCCATAGACACTCCATTCTCATTGATCACATGACCTAAGAATTTTACTTCTTTTAGCAGGAGATCACACTTCTCTAATTTTGCATACAATCGTTTCTCCTTCAATATCTACAAAACTATTCTCAAATGCTCCTCATGTTCAGTCTTAGAATAAATTAAAATATCATCAATAAACACCGCCACAAATTTGTCTATGAAAGGTCCAAAATCCTGTTCATATAATCCATGAAAATAGCAGGAGCATTAGTCAATGCAAAAGGCATCACCAAAAACTCATAATATCCATACCTAGTCCTAAAAGCAATCTTAGGTATATCTTTTTCCTTTATCCTAATTTGTTGATATCCTGACCTTAGATCTATCTTAGAGACATGTGGCTCTTCCCAATTGATCAAAAAGGTCCTCAATCCTAGGAAGATGATACTTATTCTTAATGGTAACTTTGTTCAATTGACGGTAATCTATGCACAACCTTAAGCTAGCATCTTTTTTCTTTACGAACAACATAGGTGCTTCCCAAGGTGAGACATTAAGTCTAATGAATCCTTTTCCTAATAGACCCTCTATCTGTTTCTTCAATTCGCTCAACTCAAGAGGTGACATTCTATAGGGTGTGATGGATATAGGACCGGTACCAGGCAAGAGTTCAATAGAAAACTCTATCTCTCTCTTAGGAGGTAAACTCTCAATATCAGGTGGAAATACCTAGGGAATTCTTTCACTATAGAAATATCTTCAATCTTCAGGTGATCATTTGCCTTGATTCCAATGAGTATAGTAAAACACATCCTAGGGTTTGTTTCGTTAAACATTCTCCTATTTGATTGGCCAAGGATTCAGGCAGTCTGATAAGGAGTTTGCAAGAGTATTTTGGATAAAGAAATGTATGGTTTTCTTACGACAATTTAGAAAGACATCATTATTAGATAACCAATTCATACCTAGACTAATATCAATATTATCCATAGGTAAACAAATAAGGTCAACACTAGAACAATGAGTACCAATCTGAATATAACAGTCAAGACAAATAGAAGAAGTCAAAATTCTACTCCCAGTGGGCATAGAGATAATCAAGTCATGTGGTAGGATAGACATGGATAATTCAAGTTCATTTGCACACGTTGGAGAAATAAAAGAATGAGTAGCTCCAAAATCAAACGCAATTAATGTTTTATTATTCAAAATACACTTACCCTGTATCAATTTAGGATTTTGAGTCGCTTCTTGTGTACTCAATGTGAAGACTCTTCCTTTGGCTTAAGGCCTCTGGTTGGAAATTTCTCCCTTATGCTAATTCTGAGGACATTCATGTGAGCAATGTCCCTATTTTCCGCATGTGAAACAAACACCCTTTCCTTTCAAGCATGGGTTATTTCTATGATTTTTCCCACAATTTCCACAAACAAGAGCTGAGGCAAGTAGAGGGATTGGTCTGTATAGTGGCAAAGACATTTTTCCTCTATAGGTTCCTCCTAAGCTAATTCTGGTTTTGGTTAAAGTTACGGTTCCTATTCTTTTGAAATTGTGGTGGGATAAATCTACTTTTATCTTCCTCTCTTTTCTTTTCAACATATTCTGATACTTAGCCACCAAGTCTTTAATATTTTGTTCAACAATCCTGCATTTATTCAAACGAGACTCGCATCTTGTTTTACATATATTTCAAAAAAAAAATTTACCTGTATTTTGCTAAGTAATTTTACAAACGAGTTTCAAAGGGAAGTAATAACTAATAATTAATCTTAACACATCCTAGGCGTGTTGGGTTAAATATTAGGGTTACACTACGAGGCAGGGCCCGAGGTATTGTTTTAAGAAGACTAAGTGTTCACCAAGTTCTTCTTTACAAGGCAGGGCTCAATGTGTCACTTATTTATATATCCATTTCACATAGTGCATATAGTATACATAAAGAATGAAAATTACATAAAGTTTCCACAATTTCTTTCATATTTACATATAGACCACAAGATTTTCCATATTTGCACATAAAGCCCAAACAACATAGGATTCCTAAAATATTCATAAAACCCATATTTTTTATAATTATCATTGAGGCATCAAATCACACTATTATAATAAATTGATTTCCTTTATACTAAAATATGCTTAACTTAGTATTTAATCATATAATAATTTAATTTCAAGTATTCGTATAGTATATTACTAATTTCATACGCCTAAATACACCCAAAATTATTTCAAATCTATCTTTAGAAAATATGTAGGTAAATTACCTTTACATGTTCAACATAAGTGAAAAAAATATTTTTATCTATGTATGGATATAATCATAGGGTAAATAAAAGAGCAATGAAATCTTTCAAGAAATATAAAGAAATAATCAAAATTATACCTAAGCTTTAGGAAATCACTTCAAGCAAGAAACTAGTTAATTTACATGTCATGTTCCTAACGGGACCATAAATTAAATCTTTGTAAATAATATTTCTTAATGTTAATAAATGTATATTCACGTCAAATATTTATAGTCCAAGGTCCATAATTCAAGGTCCATAGTTTGAGTCCAAATATTATGATCATAAATTGTCTCAATTAAGTCCAAGTGAGTCTTAAAGACTCATAATGGTCCAAATAATGTCTATAAATTTATAAATTCATAACAAAGGTCATGATTAATATAAATATATTTTAGTGTCTTTTTATATCTTATTAAGTCTTAATGGTCCCAATAGAAACATAACACATAAACCAAGCTAAATATTACATGCTCAAAGGTTTAGAATCCATTCATTATAACGAATTAAATAAAGTACTTTTTATGAACCCAAAAATGTTTCATAATCAAATACATAATGAGGTCAAAACCAAACTATATCACCTTAAAACTCCACAACTTGTGCACAAAGTTTTATTAAATGAAAATACATGCTTTAACACATTAAAACAAATTTATAAAATATTTAAATATTTGAAAAAAACATAAGTAAAATTTAATATTATATTTAATCATGATTTAATTTTCAACCATAGAAGTAGAGAAATCACCATACATCATATACACATAGATTAAGATACTTTATGTCACCATCTTTGAATCATTCAAAGATATTAAAAACAATAAACACAAGCTTTGAGTATCATATAGCACAATATCATACAAGAAAATTATACATGAAGTTTATTAGCGAAAGAAAAACCCTACTTGTTCTTGGAGCTTTAGAAACTTAGCTACACAAAGGCTAGACCAGCAACTTCTTCAACTTTTCTAAATATTCTCTAAGGGCTAAAATTCATGCATAAAGGCTGGGAAGTGTTGATGTTGGATGGTGATAAGAAGATGTGATAATTTGGAGGTGTTTTGCTAAAATTTGTAAGTGTTTTTGTGTGAAAATGAAAAACATGCAGAGAGAAATAATGGCTACAATTTTTTATAGATTTTGGGCAGAAGAATGTAGTGTGGAGTTGTGTTTCAAGGGGTGCTATTTATAGAAAAAAGGCTAAGATTAAAATATTACTCATTTCATAATTTATTTGTCATATTTAATTAGTTTAATTAGTTAAATATTAAAATTAACACTAAATAATTTAATAAATTCTTAATTATCATTTAAAGACATACTAAAATATTAATGACATGATTTAAAGAAATTTAATAAATTTTCATATGATTTAATAGTTAATTATTCAAAATAAGGTAAATTTACTTAAACTAGTCAATCTTAATTAGGTTAATTAATTAATAAATGACTTAATTTTTTACTCAAATATCATAATAACATTATTAGAGATATAATACAAGTATTCACGAAATTTATACAATTTTTTATAGTTATTTGTATTTTATTAGGTACTTTACACTATTACTAGTTTTATTAGGAATTAATTATTAATTAACTGATGATTTATTTAACTATTTATAAATTATTTTTTCCTTCTTTGATAGCCTATAGGTGTGAATAACATGTCTAATAGAGTTATAGAGGGTGGCATGTTGTCTTGAATGATTAATATATGAAAATGACAAATTTTGCATATTTATCTTAAAGTTACATATACTAGATAATTCATAAAATAATCATAAAAATTAATTTTCCTTAATCTATTGTCAAGAACATGTTTTTACCTTAGTTATACGTTATCTATAAATTTTTATGAAGTTTTTCTACAATTTTTAGTATTTTTTTATGTATTTTTACCTTAATTTGTTCTATTTTTAAATTAATTAAAATGATTAATTATCTATAAATAAAGTATATCAACTTTTTGCAGTCTCCCATGTGAATTTGAGCTGTCTTAATAAGATAAGGAGACAAGCCAATCTTTGTTGAAATTTTAAGTCAAAAATGGTTGGCTTTAGATAATATGTTATGCAAAATATATTTCACTTTTTATAATATATATATATATATATATATATATATATATTATGAGACTAAATTCTAAGCTATTCTAGGTGTCATTTAATTAATTTAAGAGTATTAGTGAGATTAATCAAAATTTAGAAAAATTATCTTAAAGCTTAAGTAGTTAATTAGGTATTTTAAGATTTATTTAAGTTAAAATTAATTAATTAAAGATCAATGTGATTTTTAACACTATCCATAGTCTAATGGAGAGGCCCATTTTGTGTTCCTCTTTCTCTAATATCATAACTTAGTTAAAAAAAATTTACAAGATTTAGAGTTATCTTCTAGGATTTTTTAGTTTATTTTACAAATCTTAAGTTAAAATTAATTAATTAAAGATCAATGTGATTTTTAATACTATCCATAGTCTAATGGAGAGGCCCATTTTGTGGTCCTCTTTGTCTAATATCATAACTTAGTTAAAAAAAATTTTACAAGATTTAGAGTTATCTTTTAGGATTTTTTTGGAGTTTATTTTATACCATAGGTTTGGCTATTTTTGTGTCATTATACTAATATTATACAAAATTACTAAATATTGATATTTATAATCAAAACTATTTTTAAAATGTATTTATAATTTATTATTATTATTTTTATTAATGACACTCTTTAAGCTTTTCTAAGATTTTTGTTAATTTTTTCTACAGTAATTATGTTATAAGTTTATTTTCTAGCATCTAGTGGCATTTTTTTGTAATTTTAATAAAATCCAAGGGAATAATTAAAATTTAACATTTTGGTGTTAAATTTCATATTGTACAACTATTAAGTCTTGTAATATTTTAATTAGATATTTTTTTTAATGATTATCCTTGAATATTTCTAACTTAAAAAAAAATCTCATACTTAAATAAAAAACTATAATAAAGCTATAATAAAAAACTAATAAAGCTAACAATACAAGAGAAACTCCCATGTTACATGTAGGCTCATTAAGAGGTAGGCATGATTCCTACCCGACTTGATGGCATGATCACCAATTCTTCTGATGGCACAGATGACTCTAATATGGGGTTTAAATGAGATGTCGCCGATGATGCCAACGACAGGAGGGTAGTCTTATCGAGCTTTTTTTTAAATTTCATTTTGGATATTTTTTTGTTTGGATGTATATTTATTTTATAATAAATACTCTATTTATTTATTTCATCAGTTTCATTTTTATTAGTATATTTTTATTTGATTTCATATATTTTCATTTATATATATAGATCAATTAAAGATACATTAAATTATTGTAAATGATAATAAATAAACTAAATACCTAACTAGCATAATACATTATATAGATGCAATCGGAACAAAAGCAACCAACATTACCGTATTTTCAAATTAAATATTTTAAAAATACAATCATTCAATTTGAATTCCCGGGTACATATTATATCTAACATCGGTACACATTTAGTGTACAATTATTTAATCGTTACTTGGATTTCCTTTTTTCTGACCTTAAAAGAAAATTGCTTGGATATGCACCTAACGTCTCACGATACCCATTCATAATCGTCGGTCGCATTTCTTGTAGTGTAGAAGTTCAATTATAGATTAATAATCCATGAATAGGTATTTTTTTTTCTTGTAGTTTTTTAGTTGTGATCTAGAATCAAATTACTTAATATTACTGATAACCACTTTAACGTTACACATTTTTCACTAACAAAATGCATTATAATCTTAATAAAGAATTCAAAATTAAAAAAAATGGAAAAGTGCAAGTTATCCCCAAAAATATAGGCTATGTGCCCTATAGCCCCAAAATTTTAAGAAAAGTGCTAATTGACCCTTGACCATTCTCAAACATAGTTTTCAGACTTAGTTTGATGATCTACTCAAACAAGGCACTAGACTGAGTCATGGTTCACTTGGTGGATTATTGGTTTAACAAATACAATTAAATTAACATATAAAAATATAATTTATTGGCACTTAATGTATAATATATATAAATAATGTCACATATGACATAATAGACAAAAGAGCTTCTTGGATTGTTGGTAAGCAAGTGCATAAGTTCTTCATAATTTCCTTGGTGGATGACTTGTTTGTTCATCCAGTTCATTCATGGTTGGTTCAACTCAACCCACCGATTCACTCCTGGTTTTGACCCTTTCGGTGTAGAATCAGTTCGAATAAAGAACGAATCGACCAGTGACCATTCGCTAGTTTTTTATTCGATTCTAAAAAATATGTTCTCAAATATGCATTTTAGTATTTTTGTTAAATTTTTGTATATTTCTAGCAAAAATAAGTGCTCTATATTTTTAAGCTTTAATTAGTTCATGTGTAACACAATACTCTAAACATTATTGAACATGTGTTATTTTCATTAACAATATATATAGAAATGGAAATATTATGATGGATAAATGTTTTTCTTTTTGTATTGTAAATAGTATTTAATAAAAGGGTTTTTCACTCTTTTAAAATCAAAAATATTATTTACATAAATGCTAAAATGGAACATTAATTACCAATATACAAACTTTTCATTTTATTTGGTGAAATCACTGTAAGTTACAATAATTTCATTTTGCCTAGAAATTCTTGTAACTTATAGAATTTTAGGCAAAATGAAATTACACTCATTTCCACTTATTTAGAAAATTTGCTAGAAGAGTGAAATTGTTAGAAAAATTAACAATAAGAGTGGAATATTTGATAGGTTTTGAGGCGTGAATTATCACTTTCTTTATCAAATTATTCCAAGATAAAGGAAGTTTAGACAAAATTGCACCAATTTGCAAGGCACAAGAAATTTTAACTTCAAGATCTCTTATTCTCGATACTAAGACTTGCAATCCATGTACTTGCTTCATTCACAATTGACTTAGTGTCAAATATTTTAGATTTAAAATGTTGTAAAGTCAAGAATTTATCCGTACCTTATTTAATCCCTTGATATTTTCTCAAGCAAAAATATTAGGTGTATATTAAAAAATCTAGAGAGTATTTTAAAAGAATATATATTGTTGAAAATATTATAAGCATAATACATTATACTAAGATTATTTTAAATTTAACACATTTAAATATAAATTAATTTTTATTATTTAATTGATTATATAATGAATTTATCTGAACCATTGTGTATATTTTTAAAGTAGCATGACCAAATTACACATGAGCCAAAGTTGAAGGACTTTTTCCAGACTTTTCCATAATTTTTTCTAAACACATATTACTTAATCACTATAATTTTATT
Source organism: Dalbergia oliveri (assembly GCA_030441495.1). Lineage (NCBI taxonomy): Eukaryota > Viridiplantae > Streptophyta > Magnoliopsida > Fabales > Fabaceae > Dalbergia > Dalbergia oliveri. The sequence goes on from JAMLFY010000009.1 coordinate 18,613,242, forward strand.
TTGCCTAGAAATCACTATAACTTTATAGCGATTTCTCCTATATAAGGAAAATTTTGTAAATTGGTAATTAAAGATGCAGTTTTGTATTGACGTAATTAATGATTTTTTTTATTTTAAAAGGGCGAAGAACCCTTTAATAATATAACCCCATAGGCATAATTCGAATATATTCTATTTTAATTGAAATGGGCGTTTCTTATTACAATTTTATGCACAGAGGGGAAAATTCTATCTTTCTAAAAATATATATTTTATTTGTTTGATTTAAATTAAAAATAAATTTAGTTTTTCATTTAATTTTCTTAGAAATTTTAAGAATTATATAACTCTCAAAATTAAAATCATAAAAGTTATTTTATTATGAGCTATCAAATTAAGCTAATACTTAAGACTCTAACCTTATAAAATTGGATGATATGTAAAAAACTAATATTGTTATATGCAACTAAATAAAGTATTACATGAAGTTAATTTTCTTTAGGATATTATGGTTACTTTTTTATTTAAATTTGACCACTAAATAAATTAGTAAAAATATTTTGATTTAAAAATAAATATTATTACTCTTTTAATTCTGAAAATTAAAATTATAAAAACTATGACATCATGAACTGGAAAATTAATATAGCTATTTAAATTTTAATCTAATTAACTTAGAAAAAATATAATATAAATATTCAAATGCAACTAAATTATATTAAATTAGAGTGAGTTTTAACTACAAATTGCAATATTATAGAATCATATAATAGTCATAAATTAAAATAAATATTGATTAAAATATAATATGCAATGTAATAATTGAAAATTGATTAGTGAAAGGATTAAATGCAAAGTTTGATTAATTTTACTATATATATATATATATATATATATATATATATGATCTTAACATAATACATCAATCTAGGGTATGCTAATTAGATTTATTTGTTATTTTTGAATAAACAAATAAAAACAATAGACATATCAACTAAAAACAATTATTTTCATTAATTTTAAGAACAAATAATCAAATTTCGGGTGATCACGCACAAAATTGTTTCATAATAATAAACTTCAATTTACTCATACAATATAATATCAACTATATTAGTAATATGGCATTATTGAATGAGTATAAGATTTTTACATTATCAATGTGTCAAATTTAAATAACAAAAAATGACCATCAATCATTCCTTTAAGTATCAAAACAGTTATCTTAAAAAATAAATTTCTATTAAAAAGTTTTTATATATAAATATAAGTTTGATTTGCATGTACCGTTAATGTGTAAACTCAGTTTTACACAATCAATCAATTAAAATATGACACAATCAACCAATTATTTTTAATTTAATATGAATTTCAATTTTAGAATAGAAAACATGATTATTGTGCTGATTTTAATATAACTCTGCAAATTGGGTTTACGTACATTGATAATATATGCTAATATTTAAACTCTCTCTCTTGCTCTCTACACACGTGCACAATATAATAAATTAAAGGGGATTCCACTCCTTGGTGTCCAAATTTTAGAATTCCTAAAATACATTCTGTTTAAATTATTTTTATCCTCCAAAAATAACTTCCCATAATGCATACTCAAACTCACTTCAAACTTGTACAATAACTTCTCCCACTTTGAAAGAATCTACTCCCCGTATTTAAATAATTATTCATTTTTAAATGCTCATCACAATTAAAAAATTATTGAAAAAATATCTATGTTGAAATAAATTAAGATTAATTTATTAAATTATTCTTTTTTTTCAATACTTTAATTTTCCCTCTCATGTTTCATGAAATAAGGCAATAGTATTTAATAAGGATATTATTAGAAATAAATAATTAACACCATCTAGATTTTTTTAATGACAATTATTTCTAGACAATACATTTTTTTAAAATGGATGATTATTTGAGAACGGCTAGGGGAGTATTTAACATATCAAGTTTCTTAAATGAAGCACAAAATTATTAATATTTTTTAAATATCATTTCTTTTTTTGAGAAATAGACTATCTATAATATTAATATTCTAGACTTATATTGAGGAAAATTTTTCAGGTGTCATTCCTATAATAATTTAGGGTTCACAATTTTTATAAATTTAATCTATAATTATTTTTAAAAAAATCACAATCATAATTATTATATATCAATAAAATATCATTGAAGATTATCAACATTTAATGAAATATCTCTTTTATCATTTAAATAACATATATTACGATCTATCTATTTTGAATGTCATCAAACCCTTCCTTTTTTATTATTTTTTATTATCCTTTTTTTATTATTAAAGATAGATATTTGAACAAATATTATCATATTTTGTTTGCATATTCTTAAACTGTATTTTATCAACATAATGTACTATATCTTGAATTGATTTATTATGCATGTAAGATTATTAAAAAACTAAATAAAAAATAAATGAGACAATAGCACGTGCCAGCATGGAAATCCCAAAACAAACAAAATATCAAGATACAAACATAGAAAAGAGAAAAACTAAGGGCTGCAAAATAATCTTAATTATTAATTATTTTAAAAAATTACCTTCATATCTCTCTATCATCAATGCAACCTAAATACCCTATATGAAATATTATGTCATTTATTGTAAATGGCAATTGAAATAAGGCTAAACAAAATATTATAATTGAAAAAATTGAACTTTAAAATGATAAAAAAAGAAGATAAAGGAAATAGTAGTCAAATGTATTATTATAGTATTAAAAATGTTATAATTATAATATTAATAATTAATAATAATAAATAATTAGATAAATGAAACAACTATTATAAAAAAGTTATTATAATAGATTTTTTGAAATTTTTTCACCATGTGTCATTTTCTTATAATTTATATTGTTTAGAAAATTATTTTTACTTCTTAAATAATGGGTACTCTTTCATGCAAAATAAAAGGTATATTTAACATTTCATCTAATATGAATATAATTAATTACAAAAATTTGAATTTCAAATTGAAAATCATATTCAATTAATACATATATTTTCACAGTACAATAAATATCAATTACAAAATTCATAATCATATTTAAATAAGGAAATATTTCTAAAGCTTCTAAAAAAGTCAAATCTAAAATAAATACCAAACCTATTGAATATGGGAGAACAATTATGTTGTAATTTAGCTGCATTTTTACATCATCCCTATTGAATTTTTGAAAAATTAAAATTTATATTCTATAAAATTTATTCTTCCACATTTACATACCATGTGTTATTTTTTCATAATTTTTTTAAACTTTATTTACTTCAAAAATAGAAAGCAAATTTCAAAATTCATATAATTAATCAATTAAAAAAATACAAAATTTAAATTTCAAATTCAATATCAACTTTAAATCAATGTATAGTATTTTCATATCTACAATAATAAATACTAAGTTTCAAATTTTTCAATATAAATTTTTATCAAGATCATTTTTTGCTAACAAGCATCTTTTAATATTATTTTAATTTGTTAGGTTATTCTATTTTTTGTCTTAATACACCAATTTCTGAAATTTTCTATGTGAGAGACTCTATGGTTATTTGCTTTTCATCCCCTCAATTGTTGTCTTAATTTGTTTTTATCTTATTTTACTGTTGATGAGTAGTATTGTTGATTTCATTTTGTGATGTACTTATCATTACAACTCTTATATTCCTTCTTATAAGATCTCTTTCATTCTTTCTTTCTCACTTCTCTTCTCTCACTCTGGTCATTATGGAATTTTTGCAGTTGTTGATGTCAGCTTCAATGCCATCAAACATTACCTCATGTTCATAGACGAGTTTATTCATTTCTTATGTTTTTTCAGGTTAGATGAGTTTCCTTTCTTTCTCCAAATTTGCTTCTCTTTCACTATTCTAATCTATTCATTCTCCCATAATTTTCATTGTAAATTTTATTCTTTTATTTTATTATATATTGTTATATCAATTATGGCAAACAAATAGTATTGTTTGAATTTTTAAGATTGATATCTTTTTTTAAAATATTTTATATTTTTCAGCCTCCTCTATGCATAGGAGCATGGTACCAGTTGAGTTATTATATTCCTTTTTATTTACTTCACTCTTCTATTTTTCACTTTTAATTGATTCGTTCTTCTATAATTTACAAGGTTTTGTCCATTCAATATATTTTCTATTATATATATTTTCAAACAACCCCATCAATGTTTAAGTTTTGCAATATGTGTATTATGATGTGCAATGTAGCAAAATAATGTTTTTCTATCACCTTTTTTATATATATAATATAGATTTTTATCAATTTTCATTGGATTGGATAAGGATGTGTGTTGATTGTTTTGTTTGGATTTGTTGTTATGATATTTTTTAGGGTGTATTATTGAAATTGAATTTTAAAATATACCACTAATTTAAAATTTTAATTGATTATAATTAAAATTTAAATATTTGTCCAAATGATACATCGTACAATTTCATAAGCAAATCATCATCTAAAATATTTTTAAAAAAATGTTAAACCTAGCTATGTATATATAATATTTAGGAATATTAAATTTTAAATTTTTTACAAAATCGAGAGAAATGGGAAAAAGACAATTTTCAATGTAATCGAAATTAATATAGACGAGTAGTACATCTTATTTTAATTTACATCAATTTTTACTATCATTAGTTCTACATATTTTTTTCTCTTTATTGTTATGTTTATATTTCTCATCTTTTATTATATATTTAATACTTTTATTTATTTTAGGTGTTTACTTTTTTACAATTCATTATCACATTTGAATTGTCTTCACCTATTGTTTCAGAGGTTTTGAAAATAGTTCAAGATTAGAGGACAAGTTATGTGATCAAGAAACATCCTTCAATAAACACATTGAATTGTACAAATTATTTTAAGAAGAATATTTTAGTTAAGAAAGATATCAACTTGGCTATAAGTGATATGACTAATTCCATATGGTAATGAAGTTTAGAAGCATAAGATTATAATCTTTTTTGGATTCATGCTAAAACAATATGAATGACATAGCTACTAGATATATTGATAGTTAGTATAGGTAGTTTTAATGGTATAGATTTCTAAAATATTGGAGATTATATATGTATATATATTGGTTATCAATACTATTGATTTTATTAGAATGTAATGGTCTTGGTGTGAACTTATTGATATATTTCAATAAAAAATCCAATTTACAAAATATTTATGATTATTTTTTTATGGGTTGCTAATTCAAAATTTGAATCAAGGTTGTAAAGCTCAATTCGATTTTTTGCCTTTATATACTATTATTGTATTAAATTTTTTTAATCTTGGATTTAATTAATTTGAATTTAGTTACACAATTTTATTGTCTCAATTTTGAATAGGATTTTATAGATGAATTTTGTGCTCTAATTGAATACAATTTTTTATGTGAGTGTTCTAATTGAATATTAATAAAAATCAAATTAGATGTTTTTATCATTCATAAACTAAATTTTTTTAAAAATAATACATCACGTGATTTAAAAAATCTCATCAAATTTGATTGGTGATCACGTAAAGAAAGAAATTTGATTGATAGCGTTTAATTTTACTTCAAATTTAAACTCAAATTAAATTGATGTCTATTCTTATTCATTTTAAACATCACTTAATAACATTATGAAAGAAAAAAAAACTACTTAATAGATTTTAAATATATAAGTGTTTTGTAAATAAAATCAAATTTTATTTTATTCAATTAATATGAATATTATATTTAATTTGTGAAAAATTAATTTAAAGTAAATTAATTGAAATTAAATTAATTATCAATTTTAATTAATTAATTGATGATATATACAACACAATGATTAAAATAATTATGCTGAATAAATAAAATCAAATTGAGGTAATTTGATAAATTAACTTTATGTTTTATACTCATTTAAATTTACTTTTGTTTTATATTTCATTTAAATTTTTTTTCAACTTTTTACAATATAACTTTACTAATTCAAACATCATGTTATTTAAATTTTTAAGTTTTGATTTTTTAACATATAATTTAATATTTGATTTCTCTACATTTAATGCTGATAATAAATTAAAGTCGATAAAATTGGTGAATCGTAATATTTTTTATTTATGGAATTAGTTTGATTTTATTAAAAGACTATGTAATAAATATATGATTCTATTTGAAAGAGATAATGAAGTAAAAGACAATTAAATAGGAGAAGATCGATTTAATTTAGAATGGACATTATCTACTTCAAATGAAAATAGTTTTAATTTAAAGATTTTGATGTTATTGCTTACTATTATGGTTTTTTTTACAATGTCAATGTTTTCATTTTTCTAAATGAACCAAATAATGTATAAAATTTGTTAAACTACATCGATGATTATAACCAAAAAGTTTATAATTATTGTTATTATGATATGTTATTGATACTTTCATTTTTATTTTTATAATTAATATTAATTAATTAATAAATTAATAATGAATAAGTATCAATTTACCTATAGGGTGAAAAGCCTTCAATTTTTCAACATTATAAACTTTTTGAAAAAAGACTTCAATTCCATAATTTATCCTTCTTTGAAATGATACTGATTATTTATTAAATTTTATGATACTCTTTTATATTTTATTCATTATTTAATTATTTAGCTATTAACTTATTTTAAAAATTAATTTATATATTCAGTTTACAATAAGGTATATATATTTAATTACATTGTTATTTCTTTTTAGTAATAGCCAACAAATTATTTTTTAATATCATAGTGCATTGCACGGCCAACGACTAGTATGTATATATAGCGCATACACACACTCATGATGTATTTTCAAACATTTATTAATATGATTTTAAAAGGAGAAATATGAGTTCTAAAATCTGATTCTGATACTTTATGTAAACAATAATTTTTTTATGCATCAATAAAAAAATATAAACGCATCAATTTGGAGATCTAAAACTTCATGTTTTTCATACAATGCAGAAAAAAAAAAACTCTAATTTGAATTGACTATGGTAAAATAATGATTTCTCCCTCTTGACTCCTTTGTTCTTAGTAGTATAACAGTCATATAGACAATATATTACTATTATTGGTGAAGAGGGAATTACATCCTCAATATAATATACATAGACATAACAAAATACTTCCATCAAAAACCTCCCAATAGCCATGTCTTTATATTTTTTTAATGCATGTGACCATTAATAAAAATAAATTTTCAAAAAGTTAATTGGAATATTTAAACATATTCCTATATAGTTATTGAATCGTTATGTACAGTTCAAATAAAATGAGACCAAACAAAATCAACGTAATATTTTGGGGACCAAACTTGTAATTTAGCTGGTTCATTTTTTATATATTTCAATATATAGGTGGTCCTTTGAGCTTGAATTAATAAGTCCTTTGTATTTTTCTTGAGCTTAAAGTAATATAATGCTCCTTTATTCTGGAAGGCACTCGTCGACGTAAGTAGGAGAAATTATTCTATAGCATTGACGCATAACTAATGAATATAATTCTATGAAAAATTTATTATTAATTTTAAGTAATTGGTGCACTTAAAAAAATAATTTGAAGTCAAATTATCTAAATTTATTTAAAAATTAATGGTAAAATTGTTCTTCAAATATATATTAATTATATTCCAGAGGTTAAATATATGACTTGTGGCCAATGGCGGAGGGAATGGAGACTAGCAGGTACCACAGTCCTTCCAAATTTTATATTTTTATTGTATAATTATAAGTATATTTGTGTTATAGTCTTTTTGAAAAAGTCAATCACCTTTACATATGCCGCCTCCATTCAATGACTTTTATTATGAAATGGAGCAAATAATAAAAATCTTTTGGTATAGTAGCATATATAGTATAAAAGTATGAAATATACAAAAGCTTAATCCTTTGACTAAATTCGGTTCTTGAAATATATATACACAACCGTGTCTATTTAATCTCTAAAATTTTTTAATATTAATTTAATTCCTAAAAGAATCTAAACTCATGTTATGTTCATTTTTAAAGTCCAAACTAGTGCTAAAACTCTTTCAGAAACTAAGCTAAACTTGCATGTATTTTTGAGCAACTACCGTAATCCTTTTTATGCTAAAATAATGTGTAATCAGTGACGGTAGAAAAAACTTTAGACTAAAAATGTATAAACAATAAAAACGTGGAAGAATGTAAAAACGTGACAAGATAATTGAAGCGCGTCAATCGGTATAGCCTAATGGCTATGAAAGAAAAAAAAATACTTAGATAATCCTTGAGCAAATGATTTTACTTGCTCAAAGTGAATTTTACACACACAATATATATATATATATATATATATATATATATATATATATATATATATATATATATCTTAACGAGTAGTGTGCTAGGTGTTGATGCATAATTTAGTAGTTGTTCTAAAATTTTTCAAGCAAGAAATCTCTTATTCATGTCACACCATTCATATATTTTTGAATATATATATACATAACACCATTGTTGGTTTGAATATAATGTTAACAGGACATATTTATTCATCCAAAAGACAAATTTAAAGGATTTTAGGGTTTCAATTTATCTATCAATTCAGAATATTAAGATGATATTAATATCTTGTTTTCAATACTACCCTTTGAGATATTAATGACACTTAAATTGAGTTTAATTGATATATCAGTTTTGTGGGTTATCATTATCTCTCAATTTCTCAGCATTTTTAATATAATTGTTGATATATCAATTAACGAATGATATAGAGTAAATGTTTTATCTTACTCTCAAAGGACTTAAGAATTTCTCCTTAAGTAATTAAGAAAGGAAATTATGCATGATATATTGAAAGTATCCAATTTTTTTTCTTTTTAAGGTTATCCAAGGAAAGTGGTTAGCAAGACTAAAATAAAAAATGCAAGATCAAAATTCGAGGTGACAATTAATTGGTCTAAGAAGGCTATATCTATATAAATTCTAAATATAGTCTGAAAAAAAAGATCGTATTATTCCATCTCATTTCATTTGGGTTACCATACCCATCATTACATTCGAAAATTATTACAAAATATTTAAAACTAACAACTTGTTATTTTAATAGTGGAAGATAAATGAATGGGCACCATGTCAAAAATAAAATGAATGTATTCAACATTTCTATTAAGAAAAGAAGATTGTTTCACGTGCAACTCTAGTTCTTTGGATTTGCTTCTATAAATAGGCTCCAAACTTCCCAAAACCATTCAACAACCATCTCATCATTTTTGTTGAAAAGCATTTTCCAAGCTATGGCTTACGCCCCTGGTCATTTGTTGTCCCATCTTCTAGACTTTGTGCCTTCTTTGATTACTATATTTTTTGGCTTTACGATTATCAAATTCCTAAGGTCTTTTCTCATCGAGCAATCTAAAAGACCTAAACTCCCCCCAGGTCCCAAACCATGGCCTATAGTTGGTCAACTTCCCGAAATGCTTGTAAACAAGCCTGTATTTCGGTGGATACACAAGCTTATGGAAGACATGCACACTGAAATTGCTTGTATCCGCTTAGGAAGTGTCCATGTAATTCCAGTTACATGTCCCATCATTGCCCGTGAATTCTTAAGAAAAAATGATGCTGCTTTTGCATCAAGACCAATAAGCATTTCCACTCAAATGATCAGCTATGGTTATTTGACTACAGTTCTTGTACCCTTCGGGCAACAGTGGAAGAAAATGAAGAAAGTCTTGGCCAATGATTTGTTGTCCCCAAGAGGCATCAATGGCTTCAAGACAAAAGGAATGAAGAAGCTGACAACCTTATGTTTTATGTCTACAACAAATCCAAGAATGTGAAGGATAGTGGCCTTGTGAATGTGAGGATTGCTGCACAACATTATTGTGGTAATGTGAGCAGGAAATTGATTTTTAATACAAGGCACTTAGGAGAAGGTAGAAAGGATGGAGGGCCAGGTTTTGAGGAAGAAGAATATCTCGATGCCATTTTCACATTGCTTATGTACATTTATGCTTTTTGTATCTCTGATTATGTTCCATGTTTGAGGGGACTTGACTTGGATAGCCATGAGAGCAAGGTGAAGAAGGCTTTGAGGATTGTGAACAAGTATCATGATCCCCTCATTGAAGAGCGAATCAAACAATGGAAAGATGGATTGAAGACTGAAGAAGAGGACTTGCTTGATGTTCTCATCTCATTGAAAGATGCCAGCAATAATCCATTACTGACATTCGAGGAAATCAAGACGCAAATTATAGTAAAATTCTTCACTTCATCTCTTCTTTTTCTTAATTGAAAATGTGTGGTGCCAACTTAAATTTCACAATTATTTTATGGAAGGCTTGATTTAATATTACTGTTGTTTTCTAGAGCTGTTGAGCTCTTTGAACTCTCTAAAAGCTACTTTAAAAAGCTAGAGTAGTATTGTTTAGTAAAATAATTTAAAAGTTTTTCTCAATTAGAAAAAAATTACCATAATAATATCTAGTAAATATATGATAAAATTATTCTTAAAATTCAAAATTACTATAATATATATACACATGTCAAACTATAATTTTAATTTTTATTAATTAGAGTATAATTATATAAATTTTTTAAAATTTGAAGAGTATAAGTTATTTCTAAAAATCATTTATGAGATACTCTCGAAAGCATGTCATTGACTTTTGAAAACTAAAAGTAAATGAACCTCAACTTTTCTGTTTATAAGCAGATCTAGAACATTATGCCAAAGCGATGTTAGTGATGTATAAATTTTGTTATTACGTTAATAAGGGATGAGTAACGTAGCTTGATCCTCATCTTTTATCTTTCTTCCATTCTAACCTTTAAATAATTTAAAATTTTAACAATTCATGAATAATGTTTTTAAAAGTTAAAATTTATTCTTGTCACATCTAGCATAAAAATAACCCCCTAACCTTATAAACCACACGTGTGTGTGTATTCAAAAGTTGTTTATGTTGACGATACCTTGCTACTTATTTATGAAAGCTAAGATTTACTTGATTACATCATCTACAAAACAACTACATATATAAATATATTATTTAAACTTATATTATATTAGATACCGTACAAACTTATATCTCATCCAGATATAAATTAAACCTCCACTATTCAATGATAGATAGGATTTGAGTTGACATCACATCTCATATAATATGAATACAAATAATGTAATTCATTTATTCTTGCACTATGTTTAGTTTCTTAACAACTATTTATATTATTTGTATGAAATGTGAGTCGTACAACATTATATGCATTAAGTACAAATAACTTTTTTTTTATATATAAAACTACTCGTAGGAATTGATAATGGCAGCAGTGGACAATCCATCAAATGCATTTGAATGGGCACTTGCGGAAATGATAAATCAGCCTGAGTTGCTTCAAAGAGCCACAGAAGAATTGGACAATGTAGTAGGAAAAGAGAGAATAGTCCAAGAATCAGATATTCATAAGCTCAAATTTGTGAAGGCTTGTGCAAGAGAAGCTTTCCGTCTTCATCCCATTGCTCCTTTCAATGTTCCCCATGTCTCCATGAAAGACACCATAGTCGGCAATTACTTTATCCCAAAGGGTAGCCATGTACTGTTAAGTAGACAGGGGCTTGGGAGAAACCCAAAAGTGTGGGATGAACCAAACAAGTTCAAACCAGAACGCCACTTGAACAGTGATGAGTGTGATGTTGTGTTGACTGAGCCAGATTTGAGATTCATATCATTCAGCACAGGAAGGCGTGGTTGTCCTGGGGTGATGCTTGGCACCACAATGACTGTGATGCTCTTTGCTAGGATGCTCCATGGCTTCACTTGGAGTGCATCTCCCAATGTATCAGGCATCAACCTTGCCGAGTCCAATGATGATATGTTTCTTGCTGAGCCACTTGTGGCAGTGGCGAAGCCAAGATTAGCAGCAGAGCTGTACCAATTGAGTCAGTGATTGACTCATTTACAAGACAACCGTACTATGTGTGAAACAACTTTTTAGTTTGTACTAGTTGAGTTCAACTAAGAATTTGAAAATTTGTACTAATGTATTTGCAAATTTCTAGAATGCAATAAAATAAAAGGCATGGTTGGATATTAATTTTAGGGCTTTTTTGGGTTAAGCATTTAGTTTTTTATTTTAAATGAGCATCTTAAGGACGCTGGTTAAAAAAGAAAAAAAAAAGTTATAAAAAATGGGCTTGTGTTGCTTCATTCATGATTCGCACTAACTAATGTTCAAAGACCAATAAGCATGGCCACTCAAATGATCAGCTAGGGATATTTGGCTACAGTTCTTGTACCCTTTGGAGAACAATGGAAGAAAATGAAGAAAGTCTTGGTCAACGACTTCCTATAATAGGAATTTACTATATCCCACAATAGATGCTATCTCAACTTTCTCTTTATAATGGATTCATTCCTAATCTTATTTTGTTTAGAGTGTTACCCATTTATTGTATCATTCTCATATCTAAAAAGTTATATATGCTTATTCTCTTGTTATCTTTTCACTACTCCACATTTAGTCCCATTTAACATAGCCGATTTTATAGTTGTTCGTTGAAACTTTTTTTTATATTCGAGTGATATTTTATTTGACAACACACTTGAAATAGCACTCTATTTCATCTACCCAATTTGAATGCTGCAATTTGCATTTTCTCTATGTTTCCATCTTTTTAGATAATGGATTAAGATACTTAAACCATATGAATTGTGATAAAGCAATACTATTTTGACATTCAAAAAGTGAATGTCCCATTTGACATCCACCTTTATCACCATTGGATCAGGTTGAATTGAGTGAGTGGAGACCACAAACTTATCTAATAGTGGTAAAATGAATGTCACATAGAACATGTTCTTTTTGGATATCAAAATATCATTTTTCTTGTGATATGATATATATATCACCTCAAATTTTCATCTCTAGGTTAGAAATTATACATCTCTTGCTAAACATACATTTCAGATACTTTATTTTACTTCTACTTATATAAAAATTATGTGCTTTTAACTTATCTCACAATTCGAACTTTACATTTACTTCTTACGATTCACCTATTAGGAGTGTATCATCTGAAAAAAAAAAAAGAAGAAGAAGAAGCATGTGTTGTGACATTAGATTTGGATATGTTCAGGAGAACATCTGAAAAGACTCAAAGTTAACCATAGTTGTAGTGTAAAGTTTATATGTCTTTTTTTTTTATAGATAGAAACTATGCTACTCATTTTCCACTTATCCAGCATTTTCTTGGACCTAGTACTCTTGTTAAACATAATTTTTACACCAACTTATACCGTTCCCTCTTAAACATTTTTGGATCTCAATGGATATAGTATCAGGTTCTACTATCTTGCTATTATCCACTAACTTCAAACCTTCTCTTACCTCAAACTCTTATAGTACAAAAGGTATAATTTTGGTCCTCATATCTAGCATCTAGCATATTTGATTTAAGATAATGAAATTTTCTTTGGTAAATAATCATTGTTATATATATGCTCATATTATCCCCGAACCTTGACTCCTTGTTGAGGGCGATGTTTCTCATATCAAAATCTATACTTACTTGCAAATGATTGTAGCTCAAGGAGAAAATTCATTGATAATCCAGTAGAAAAAGTACCATGAGCAAAGGGGATTTTATGAGAGGTTGTTTGTTGGATCAAACACTTACCATTAAGTCAAGAACTATAGTTGAACTGGTCAAATAAAGCCAACAATCTCCCTCCAGTGTGCCAGGGAATTCAAACCCATGACCTTTCTCTAATACCACTTGTTGGATCCAACACTTATTACCAAAGAAGAGAAAATTTGACTTGACATTAAACCAGTCAAGGTACCTGGTTCAAAGGTTTAGAGGTCTAATCGATTCGACAAAGGTTCAACCGGATATAATAAAAAATATATATAAATATATACATATGATTAATTTGAATATAAATAAATATATTAAATCATTAATATTAACATAATTAACAAAAAATATTTATAGGTCTATAAAAATAAATATAATCTATATAAAATTTCTCTAGTCTCAACCTCACAACACGGTTATAAAGCATTTGAAAACAATATTTGTTAGTGACCAACGAGGTTTATGGTGAGCAGCCTGAATGACAAAGAGAAAAAATAACAACCCAATAATTTTTGTTAGTACCCTTCTTTGGTTCTTTTTTTTTTTTTTTGCTTTGTAGCTACTATAAGATATCAATATTTAAGCTTTTAAAAAAAATATTTAAAAAAAAATCAAACTTGTCCAACCAGGTACGGCTAGCCTATTTTCCTGTTTTGACCGGTTTTGACTTTCCCCGATTTTTGGAGCTTAACTAGACAGGCCAGTGACGTTCTGGTAAAACCAGTTAGCGATAAATCGGTCCGCTTTCTCTTCCATTCTTATTACTAACCAAAAGTTATAGCGTTAACAATTTTGCAAGTTTATTTTCTTAAAGTTTCTTTAAACCACATCAACCTTGAGAGGCTACACCCATTATAGGCACCATTGATCTGTATGTTAAAGCCTATTGAATCCTAAAGGTGACGCGGCCAAATAAAGCTAATATTGTTTCAAGCAAAGTTGAAGCAATCGAATAAAGCAAGTTATGGATTATAAATGTGGCGGAGAAAGGGTTGACATTCGCTTATTCTTTATGATTTAAGAACTAGTGCATTTTGAAAGACTAGAGAAAAGGAAAACTAAGAAAAGAAAGATGTAGGACATCAAATGTCACATATGAGCCGCTCTCGCCTGAAGGTTTAACGTATAGCCCATGTGCACCACCTCTTATCCGTATGCATATCATGAGCTCTTGAATAATGTTGAATAATTCTCAAAAATGCTTTCAAGGGAATCAAAACTGGGAACCTTGGGAAAGGAAAGCACACAACAACCACTTGGCAAACATTGTTGTTGTGCTATATTATGCGATTAATATATACATATATTGTATCTTTTGTATTAATTATATTTTAACATATTGATTTAATAAAATTCAATTCAATCAGTGATCCATTGGTTGAACAAGTGATCTAGTGACTTGACCGAGTCGATCAGGTGGTCAAGTCTAATAACTATGCTTGGAAGAAGAATATTAGTTTCATGATGCTGTCCAAAAAGTCCATGTATATGCTAGGAAGCGGAGGATCTCATTTGAAACACTTTATGAGGAAGTGAACGCATATGCAGATTGTTTAAAACAACAATACTTAACAAATTTTAGCCCTCTTTGGGTGTTAAGCTGCATGACATTAAGTTCCATTTTCTCCAACTACGAGGACATTTAATTTCTAGGTGGCCGCTTGCTAAGCCATGATTCATGCCGCGTTGGCTGCCTGTTGGAGAACACATTCATATAGGTTGTCTTTTTTGAACATATTACACACAATCATCAAGCGAGAAGGATCAAATGAGGGTGTTAATGAGAGTGAGAGGAGTGATCTTATATTAATGGTTAATATTAAAATATAAAATCATGTGATTTTTTAAAATGAACTTGTGAGCATTCATTATTATTAACTACTCACTTCATTCCTTACTATTATTGTAACCAAATATATTGATTTTTCAATGTATCAAATGACACAATTTCCAGCCACAACTAATAATAAGGTATGGAGGGAATAACGTTTAATGTTGATCATCCATGTATAATTATATGGATTATATTTACTCCTCTCATTCTCATAATAAATCATTTATCTCACTTGATACACCCACATCATCAAGTTATTGCTACGATAGCAGAAGTGTTAATTCACCTTTATTTCCTTTGTATTAAAAGTTACACACGTAAAAGTATATCATATATAATTGTACCATAATTTATTTTTACAATAACAAATGCATCAAAATTAATCTTATTATTGTCAATTTTTTTATGCAATTTCAAACTGAAAGAGTCAAATAAATAGAGCTCTTTAAGAATGTAGCTACTTTAGAATTTAAACTAAGCAAACCCTCAGTTTTGTTTTAGAACAAATAATACCAGATAAATTGGTCCCTCAAGAATAAAAATATATTTTGTGGTTCCTTACAATTTAAAATTTTGGACAAGCTAATCATTCCTCAACATTTTCAAATGATTTTATGACAAATTATTGTAAAATAATTTAAATTGATCCATAATAAAATCACAAATAAGACAAATAAATCAATCAAAATACTGATGAGAGAAGAACTTGTCTTATACGTACTCTTAATTGTGAAGGACCACAAATTATTTTTTTATTGGGCAATCAATTTGCATGCACTATGTTTTTGAGGAATTAACTTGCATACTTACTCATTTGAACTATTTATTGTAAAATTCACTTAAATTGTCTTCATTTGCTCAAAGAAAATCCAAATATACTAAAACTATTTTGTAACTAAGGTCGAGCCTATACAATTGAATATGAACTATTATCATGCCATTAACTTTAGGCTATGATTGAGAAAATAAAAATGGACGGAGTGGCAAAGAGTGGCAAGGTTTGAAGTAATTTTAGGGGATGAAATGACATAGTTAGTAAAGGACAATATGTCTCTCTCTTACCACTCAAAACCAATCTTTTTTTACCCTCCAAATTGGAGAGTCAAGGAGGGAATGAGTGTAAGATCCAAACAAGAGTTTGACATAATCTCTTTCATTGTACTTCTCGTCTTTTTATTACATTCCATTATTAGTCATTCTCTTTCATCATCTACAAAACTCCCAATCATAACCTTAAATCCTAGCATTAAACCCATGCCAAAAGTTATCTTCTTTCATTAGTAAACGTATCAAAATAGTGACCTTTTTTAATTGTAGCACTCTTGTTTTGCCTTCCCCCACCCCCGCGCTTATATTAGATAAATTAGTGAATATAATATGACTTGTAATTTGTCCAGAAAAAATCGACATTCTTTGTTCAACATCACAACTTGACACTTGGGGTCATGACCTTGTATCAAAAGGACTAATATAATGCTTTGTTGAAATTCTGCACTTCACGGTCTAAACAGGATCATATTCACCCCAAATTCTATTTATGTGTTTTCATGGGGGAATATAACATTGTGTGGCTGATAAAAGCGCGAACCCGTATCCAATGCCGGAACAATTAGATCAATAGAAAGAGGCTATATATTAAGTATGAACTATAGAAGTGATCAAGGAATGTGATAGATAAGAAGGGAAGAAAACTAAAAGAGGTTAGTTTTCTCTCTTTTTTGGAAATACAATTATCCTTTTTTCCTGAAATTGTGGTGAATTGAAATAAGAGGAATTAAAAAACTTGGAAATTAATAATGAAATTGACTAATGAATTTATGTTCCATACTTCCATTCATTCCATTTTATAGTGTTATAGTGGTTGGAAGGGGAGTTGAATCGAATACTATTGTTGTAAGAGATTTAGTAAGCGAAAATCTTTTAAACAAAAGAAAAATTTTCAGTAAGTGATTGGAAACTTCAATAAATATATATTTTAGTAAATGTCATTTGTTAATGAGTTTAGAAGTTTGATTCAGAGAAAGAGTGAAATGTTTAGGAAAATCAAGTTTGAACACAAATTAAAGAGTAACGAGAAGAAGCTCGCAATTAGCCATTTTATACTTGTTCGGCTCCTAAACCTTGAGCCTATATCAAGTTCTCACTATTTGGTTGAGAGTTTCACTAAATCAAAGAGTTTAGAAGACAAACATCCACAAACAATGCTTCACACAAACCTCAATAACCAATAAAGAGTAGTCTTTGACAAGTGTCTCTTCAATCTCACCCAAAGAGTTGTCTTTAATAGAAGTCTCTTCAAGTTCACTTCAAGAGTATTTCTGACAAGAGCTTTTCCAAGCTCACCAACAAAAATGGCTTTTATCACTTGCAAAAGCCTCACAATCAAATGTCTCTTAAGTTAAAGATAAGATAAAATATCCTAGTTGTTATGATAGGATCAAGTCAAATGATAATTGTTATGTTTCTGTTTTATATCCAAATAGATAAGCCTTAACTTTAGGATCTAGATTATCTTTTAGTTACATAACTTGTATATTTAAAGACTACACTCATTCAATAATTGAGTTTTGGATTCTCCAATTCACTTTTCTTCTTAGCATCAAAGCTATTCACCTTGAAGGCTCATGATCCACAAAACCATGGCATCTCAAACTCAAACCATGATCTTTGATGGTTCTTGAGAGAGAAAAAGAATAAAGATAACTAAGCAAAGGTAGTCTCATTGATTAGAGGAAGGCTGATGGCTACATATTTCAAAGGAGTTCATTTAATATATCAATTAATCTCCAAAAGAAAACAATCCAAAAGGTTGCAGGCCCATCCAACCTTTCAGGCTGATCCTCATCCTTTCTTTGGTGAGATCACAAAGACCTTGAAAAGCTCAAAATTGGCTAGTGCACACACAAGATCTTGGATCACTTATCTCAAATTTGAGTTCCATCAAGGGAATGTTTGAGATGAAATATCCTAGTCTTCATGAAAATCTGATTGCTCTAGGAGGGATATTGTTCAGGTTTTTACATTAATTTTTCAATTAACATTGTGTTGCCATGTTGCTCTTAGTTGGGTTGATTTAATGGTTTGTTGACCTGAAGAAGACTTGCAAAACACTCCCACTCAATAGGAACATTCTTTTTCCATAAAGTGATCAGAGAACACAAATACTCCTCGTGGCAATTGGAGAGGCTCAAAATTTTGAGGTTCAAGAGGAGGAGCAACAGAGGATGTCCAACAACAGTTCCTACTTTTTCCTTTCATTTTCAATGATTGCTACTAATTTGATTTCTTCACAGTTAATGAAAGAACGCCAAACACAATATTGCACTCATAGCTTTACCCAACATAGTTCAAGACTATGATTGGTACTTTGATAGTGGTGCAAGCAATCATGTGACTAACCAAATTGACAAATTCCAAAATTGTTGAAACAATGGTAAGAACTCTCTAGTTGTCAATGGTGAGAAATTGAAAATTGTTGCTACTAGTTCATCCAAATTAAACTCACTAAATTTGCATGATATTTTATACATGCCAAACATCACCAAAAACCTCTTGAGCATTCTAAGCTAACTTAACAATATCCTTGTTGAATTTGACTCAAATTGTTGCTATGTAAAGGACAAATTGAAGTTTCTACTAAAATTAAAGATGGCTTGTATCAACTATTAAACTTACATTCTGAAATATCCTGTGCTTATGTTATTTACATGTATACTTGGACATCCAAATAGTGAGTCTTAGATGAAGTTTTAAGGGATTGTAATATGAAGATTTCACCTAGTTTTTTTTGTGAATCTTTGTTAAAATAAATTGCTTTTAATTTTAAGTTAACATTTGAGTTAAAATACAGATGCAATGGGCCAAGTTAGTGTCTTCCTTTGGCTTTAAATATTATGTCCATTTTATTGATGATTTCAGGATTTACATGGATTTTTTTAAAAAAAAGTTCGACAACAATTTGAATGAAGAACTAATTTAAAAACTTTTAAGAATATTTGAGAAGAAAATATGAAATTTTCTAAATGTGAAATACAAATTTATTTTGTATTATAACATTGAGGGAACAATTAAAGTTTTGGCCTAAAATTGCTTGTGAAGGAAAATGTTCAAATTTAAACATGTTTTATTAGCATTAGCTAACCAAAATTACCTCCTTTTATGAGACTTTTTTCATGAAAATTACACCCCATCATTGAGTCCAATATCTTTTTTTTAAACAAGCATTCAGTACTTCAATGTTCAGGAAAAAGCACATTCAAACAGTTTTATGAGAATTGGAGACAAATGAGAATTCTTAATGAGGGTCAAAGAACACACTAATAGATGTCCTTTCATTCTTTCATTTTCATATCCATAAATAATAGGACTTTAAACATAAACAAAACATATTATTTAACATTAAAAAATAAAGGTTTTCAACCACACCAGAATTATTATTAAGCAACCAAATGAAGAACAACAACCAAAATTTCTCCTCAAAACTCAATATACATAACAACACAAGCAATGCTAATTAAACTAGAAATTGAGGCAAGGAATCAATAATGCTCAAATAGAATTGATAGGACCAAAGCATTGTGAATCTTAATAAAAAAAGGGCAAAACACTCAACCTACTAAGGCACTTGGAAGACTAGAATCAAGATAGCTATGGACAATGAATTCAAAGCCAATATCTAATGGAACTTGGGACTTGTTTCCACATAACAACCAAGAGAACATCATTGACTCCAAGTGGGTTTTTAAAACCAAATTCAAGGCTGATGGCACACTTGAAAGGAAGAAAGCAAGTGGGGAACAGGAAGGAAATTTAGCCATTAAAGCCTTCAAGTTACCTTTCTATTGCAAGATAGTGAAAATTAGATTAAGTTGCTACCTCAATGGACAAACAAAGATTATTTTTCATGGTTTAAGAATCCATTTCAACACATTAATGTCAGGAGATATGTCTAAACGGGGAACACTACCAAATGAAATGTTTGATAGACTCAAAAATGCCTTTGAGTAAATTTTAAAAAAGAAAATTAGATAAACCCATTTTAATGATATAGAGAATGATATGGATCATTGGCAAGATTGTGAAATTTCTAAAGCATTCTCAAGCAACATTGTTTTCTCCAAAAACTTGGACAACTACACTACTTTTGGAATGTAGCTTAAGCTTAAATAAAACATTGGAATACTAAAATTCAAGATGGAGTTGAACCTGGCACAGGAAGACAATTTTCCGAGGGAGAACCTATGAAAGACCCAACTCTATTTAGACAAGCCATAGGTGCACTTCAATATTTGACCAACACAAGGCCTGACATTGCCTTAAATAAACTCAGCCAATATATGAGCTCTCTAACCATGGATCATTGGCAAGACGTAAAGAGAATTTTGAGGTATCTTCAAGGTACCATCAATCACTTCATTCATCACTTTTAGAAGAAAAGAAATGCATTCAAATTTATAGAAATTGATGGAAATCTTGTATATTGGTAACTTGCCCATCAACAAGAAGCAAAAAGCAAAATTTAGTTGAAATATTAGTATATCAAGTTAGTTGCTGTTTGAAGTCAATTATTAAGATTTTGTAGGATCTTGACCTTGTAAGAAAACCTATACTTTGGTGAAAGAGTGCAAAAGCATTCAATAATGCATGCTCGGTCAAAGCACATTGAGGTTGACATCCATTACATTCGAGATCAGGTTCTACAAATGAAGTCATGTTCAATGCCCTTTTAAAACTCACAAGGTAAGTTTCACTCAACCTTTCATAACTTAAGACAAAGGGTGACCATATTACCCATCAATTTGAATAGTTAAAGATAAGATAAAATATCCTTTGTTATGATAGGATCAAGTCAAATGATAGTTGTTATGTTTCTGTTTTATAAAATAGATAAGTTTAACTTTAAATTATCTTTTATAACTTGTATATTTAAATTTGATCATTCATATTAATCTCATATTTTAACAATTCTATTTCTTACAATAATATAAAGTTGCTCATCCTTTGTGGTGAGATGGCTCAAGGAATTGTTTAAAAATAACTCATTAGCTAAGTCCTTCTGAATGAATTTCTTAGAAGGGAAGTAAATATGCTCCAAAAGAAAATAAATATCTGAAGGAAGGAAAAAGAATACAAATGATGAACATTAGTTTCTCATAATTGATGTCTCTTTTTTGGTCTTCATTTGATGCCTCAATTAATCTCATATGGATGACAATCAATAGACTATTGCAGAAGATCTACAAAGCTTGCCAACCCTGGTGAGATGGCACAAGGATATTGAAATTTAAAAATTCCTCCATTAGCTTTTGTCCTGCATGAATTTCTATCAAGGGAAGTTTGAGCTGATAATGTCCTCCCTTTTCATAAATATCTGAATTGCTGTAGGGAACATTCAATAGGTTTTTACATTAATTTTTCTAACATTTGTTGCCATGTCATCTCTTTTCCTTAATTTAAGGTTTGTTGATGGAGGCCAAATCTCCTAACAAATAGGAGACATTCTTTTTCTATGTAGTGAGCATATTTATTAAAGCACAAATTAATATGTTCAAAATTTAGAATCATAAGGATATTATCTTTAAAAAATTACTTGTCCTTCCAATTTTATTATTCTACCTTTTTTTCCATCTGTCAACGTTCATATAAATAAAGTTGTTAATAAAGTATTTAACATTATATCCATTGTTGAAAAGTTTGAAATGAAATGATTTGATTAAAAACGTCTAAGAAAATATACTTAGTTCTCAAATTTAGGAAACTCATATTAGAAAGAAAAGGGGTAAGTTATCATTAAATTTGTCAAAATTAATTAGTTGTTTAATAAAAACTTCATGGTAAATATCAATTTGTCTCACTTCTCTAAATGACATTTAGACTTTTTTAACTAATATATCTAAAATTATTTAATAAACTGTTAGGACATAGAAATTTAAAGTTAAAAAAATTTTATACTGTAAATGTTAAAAATTAAAAAATTTATCATTTGTATCTCAAAACTTGGGGTTAACTTTTTTTAAAAAATTGCTAATTTACTATTATAAGAGGGACTAATTTAAAGTTTTATCTAAAATTGAAATGTATAAAATTTAAAAAGTTATCATTGTATCTACACCAATAATTATTCTCATGTTATGCGACTTTTTGGTGAAAGGCAATCATATAGTTAATTTCTTCTTTTTTAAATCTTGCATTGAGTCATTTCTAAATTTAGGTAAAAGTTACATTGACAATGACAGGTTTTATGAGAATTAGGAGACAAATTCAGAGTTCTATAATGAGGTGTGGAAGGCCACGCTATATTTGTCCTTTGCATTTTTCATTATTAATTAAAATGAAAAAATAGTTAAAAATAAATGATTGAATACATTATTTATGGATATAATTATGAATACAATGAAATTTATCATATTAAATGATAATAAAGTGTCATAATTAAACACTTACTTTTAAATATTGAATAAATTAAACAAATCTATCTGGGACCTTAACCATTGTAATATCAATGAACAAAGCTAAGGTGCAAAATCATTTAAAGGAAACATGTGTCTTTAGTGTCCACTTATATCATAACCCTGAGAATTTCAACGCAAATTTCCAACCCTTTTAAAATATTTATTAATTTATTTCATCTAATTTATTTTTCCATATTTTAATAAAGTAGATTTTTTTATTCTAATACTATCCATGAGTAATTAACTACCATTAATAGAATATTTTATTTTTAACCATTTAATATGCTCCCCAATTAATTACCATTAGGGTAGATATATTAGTCCATATACCATTATTTTATATAAAAATATTCTATTACCATATTATTTATTACATTTCTTAATATATATATTTGTTCAAATTTGATAGATTTTTACAAGGGAGTGAGTATGGTTTAGGTTTTTTTACCCAAAAAAAAAATATTTATGGATATCCGTAGTTTTTAACTTTATTTACGAATATGCACTGCTTTTTTAATAAAAGTAATATGTTTTAGTGTCAAACGTATTGTATGGATTTAGGTGTCAGCATTTATAAGTGTGCTTATATTTTGGCTGACCGTGTAGTGTAGTACAAACATAATACGGTTAACACCCAGCCGTGTTCAGTGCAACAATCTTCTCACACAAAATGGTCTACATATAGCCGTATTATGTGTAGTTGATTTACCCACCTTGAGCACTGATGCGAGCTTAACTTCCTTGGCAGCAACAGTTTGATGGAAGCGAGCTTTCGTTAGCACTGTTGTGAGCTTGACTTCAACACTTGATAATATGAAATAATGAATTGGAAAGTAAACTATTCTCTAAAAGCACAATATAAGAAAAATGGTTATTTTTAATGATTCTCGACAATTAAATATCAATAAAAATGCTATCAAGAAAAATAATTTTGACATAAAGTGATTATTGAAAATATTTATAAATTTTCATTGATGATTAGTATATGTCAAAAATACCTAAAAGATGTATTTTTGACATGTACCAATTGTAGATAAAAGTTTATATGTATTTTTAATAATCATTTTATGTTGAAATTATTTTTCTTGATAATATTTTTATGAACACTATAATTATTGAGAACCGTTAAAAATGCCATTTTTATTTTTTATTTTTGTAGTGGCACCAACTTAGTTAGCACCCAACCAAACAACACCTATTTTAATTCAAAAGAGTCAGCCACTTGATTAACACCAGCAATAAATGAAGAAAATGTTGTTTGTTGTTAAATTTATTGAAATTATTAAAGAACAACTTCGTAGTCAGCCATAGCTTCCATTGTTGAGGAACTTGTGGTTGGAGCAACATAAAATTTAAATAGAGGGGAAGGGATAGAGGGCATAACAAATTTAACCTAGGTACTGTAATTCAATTACTTCAAAATTAATTTGTAAATTTATTTAAATAGTATCAATTTAATTTTTATATTAAATAAAAATTTAATTAAAATCTCATCAAAGCCATTCATTTGATTTTGAATGGTGGGGATTGAAGGAACTTAATTATTTTAATAAGGAATTTTTGTCCGTTATTTTTCTTTTCACTACATTTTTTTTACTTCTTTATATTTTGGTACTGATCTTAAATTATAAATTATATTTACTAATATGGTCTACAATTTTTTTTTATCACAAAACTAACAAAAAAAAAAGAATCTGGCATAGTGGCATAATATGTAAATGTAAGACCATTTGTGTTACATCAACAATTTTCGATTTAAGGATAAGAGACCATATTAATAGACAACGTTTGTAATACAATAATGGATCATTTCATACTTTGAAGTGAAGCTGTGCCAAGGAAGTCAAGCTCGCAACAGTGCTCA
Source organism: Dalbergia oliveri (assembly GCA_030441495.1). Classification (NCBI taxonomy): domain Eukaryota; kingdom Viridiplantae; phylum Streptophyta; class Magnoliopsida; order Fabales; family Fabaceae; genus Dalbergia; species Dalbergia oliveri. Next base: position 18,638,000 of record JAMLFY010000009.1, read on the forward strand.
AGTAATACGGCTTTCCGTACACCGTTTTATGTGGGAAAATTTTTGCACTGAGTACGGCCAAGTGTTAGCCGTATTATGTCAACTGAAATATAAACCGGTACTTGTCATTGTTGATATCTAAATCCATGCAATACAATTGATGGTTAAATGTATTATGTGAATTAAAATATTTGACAGCCAAACATATTGTTTTTATTAAAAAAAAGTAGTATACATTGATAAATAAAGTTGAAAATCATGGACATCTATAAATAATTAATTTTTTTATTATTTTTTGGTAAAAGATCTATCTCTTAAGCAGGGATATTTTTCCCCTTTTCTAGAAGACTTTCCGAAAAATAATTTAAAAAGTATCTAAAATTGCAAAGTCATACGCTTTTGCCGGAAAAATTCATAATAGTTCACACTTTTGAGTGGGGGTTTACTTTACAACATTAAGTAATTAAAATAATCATTTAAGATTTTTCTTTGAGAAATTAATTAATTAAATAAAGTTCAAGTCCATCAAACTTTCGAAATGAAAAGTTTACCTTAAAAAATATTTCTTCATAAACAACCAAAAAAATATTGCCTAACCTGGAGAATATATGGCCCGGCTAAACTCCAAAAAGCAGAAAGTGAAGAACTTTTTTTCACACCTAAATTTTAGATTCTTTCACATCTTTTCATTTGCTTCTAGCTCTTTTCTCAATTTTATATACAATAAATCATCTCATATTGGAAGTATTTTAATTAACTATTGTATTCTTCACACAACTTTTTTAATTTCCCATTTCAATGTATTTTGTTCTTATTAAAATACTATCTATATTTTCAAGATATTCTCTTTGCACCTTAATATTTTGTAAAGGTATTAATATCTTCTAATAATTCATTGCTAAGGTTTAGCCAACAACTCACACTTCTAAACAGTTAACATGTAGCTTAATAGTGACCCCAAACTACTAAGGAATATTGATACTATGATAAAAATCACAGCACCGGAAAACCCCCTATTTTTCATCATTAAATATAAACTATAATGATATATATTACATGCAAGAAAATCATCTCTGGGAATGATGCTATCATGTTGGTAAATAATTTCAATAAGATACGCCAAGACCAAAACAAATGCATTTCTAACAATTATTTTGAGTTCAAACAAAAAGATGACGGATACTTCAGCACAACTTCTACACATCCAATAAACTAATGTCTCTTAAGTACTAAATGACATATATACACTATGAATATCATAACTTAAAAACTAGGACACACTACTTGACCAAGGTATCCGTAGAAAAAGCTTCAGATGCAGATTTTCTCTGGTGAGCCTTTAGATGCAAGTAACGCCACATTCAAGTTTAGGAAAGCAAGTCAAGGTTGTATTGTCTCTAGGTACCAATTGACAGAAATGCACCTTAGAGAAAATAGCTAGTCTTGTCCTCAACTTTTTCTACGAGCGAATAGAATTGCTTCATAGAAGGCTCCACCTAGTGAGACAAAACTTAGTCGTTGTTATTATTATTGAGCCTTTAAATGCAAGTTGATGCCTTTGAAGTCCGTTGATTCATCCCAAGGATGATCACAATTACGGTCACATCGTCATGGTACTTCCTCCTCCTCCCAGCCGGAATATTCATCAACTCTTCCGTGCTGAAACCTGCACAAGAGAATCATTCTGGCAAGAGATCATCAAACAGTATACAAAAATTTATATTCATGCAAATGAAATTGAATTTAGCATGAGATCTTGAAAAATGACCTGCAGAATCAGCAGCTCTTGCTACAAGTTGCTCAACAAGGAACTTTGCTGGATCACCAAATGGATTGCTCAAGATATAAGACTCTACAAGCTGTACTGCTTCATTATTACTGAAGAAGTCAAATAAGCCATCACTCGCAACTATAACAAACTGATCAGAATTTGAGATTTTATGCACGTTTAGTGATGGTTGAGTGGAAATATATGGTGGGCTTATAAGATCGCGCACTTGAAGGATTCCCATCAATGCATCGTTTAGAATTTTCTGCATGGGAAAACAAAAAAAAATTAAAACTACCGTGTTTGGAAGGACAAATATTTACTCTTTGCAATAATTCGGTTTCCTAAACCAAGAGACTCAAAATGAATAGCACTTCCATCCACTCAACATTAGTAGCTTGGATATCAGTAAAGGTTTCTAACAATTACTTTTGCTTTGTCAAAAATCGCTATCCAAGATCTTTTGAAACTTATTGACTAAAATAGATACAAGAACACCAACCTTTTTCAAGTAGCCAACTCCAAAGGCGCGAGTAACCTTCAGTTTTCCTTTCACTTTCCCTGCTATAATGGGTTTGGGATCATCAGGGTGAGTGGCAAGAAGCTGAGCTCTTTCAGCTTCATTGTCAACAGTATGATTATCGGTAAGCTGGATAGCTTTCATTCTCTCATTCCCACTCATTCTGTCATTTGTACCACATGTTGCCAAAACTGCTCTACTGTCACCGAGATTAAGGGTATACAAATCTTTCCCATGAAGAAGGACAAGTAGAACACAAGATCCAACAGAGACTAAATCCGGACGCTCCTCCATTTCCTGCTCAACCATGTACAAGAAATCATTCTCAACCTGACTAAGTGCACGTTGAAGGCTGTCAAGTACCCCATGTGAAAATGATTTACATGATGGTTCTGTCTTTGCAGGGGAACAACTCTTCCCGAAACATTCAAGACTAGTATTGTTGGAAGCTTTGACGGAATCTGATTCTAAATCCAAACATAACATGTTAAAATAAGATATGATAGTATCGTAAAAGGTACCAGCCAGAAAGTCGGCTGCATCTCTCCCATTAAAGCCATCATAAATTGCACAAAAGAGCCACCCATTTTCTTCAGAACAAACTGCTTGAACTCTATCTTCACCAGCAGCTCCTCCTGCTACTTGTACTTCCGTAGCATTAAGAAATCCTTCACTTCTGGTAGGAGCACTCAATGATCTCAATGTACAAGTGTCATACTCAAGCATATCACTCGGTGTGGATGGACTGCAACTTAGGTTTGACAAACTATGGAGAGAAGATGATAGTATGTCCAACTTTGAAAGACTTGGCGAAGAGGGTACCTTACGAAATGAATTAGGAGAGTCCAAACTGGGAAGGATTTCTTCTCCTATAACACCATTGCATATGTTTGTGTTGGCAAGTGTAGCATTTGCACTTAAGGCAGCACCAGACAAGCAAGAGAAGCTGCTTGTTCTGGGGATATCAGGAAGGATTTTGTAGCCATTGGCAGCCTTGCAAGGGATACCGCTATTGCATTGATAGCCAAAACTTATTTTAAGTTCTCCTTCAGGACCAAGCATGATTATTATATCCTGGTTTAAGAAATCCATTCTCAACATCATTAATGTCACTGGTGTATATGTCTAAACGGGAACTTTCACTACCATATGAAATGTAATCTAACAGAATCAAAATAATTTTAATAAATATTAAAAAAAGAAATCTATTAGATAATAGCCATTTTAATCATATAGAGAACTTAAATGGAACATTTTCGAGATTGTGAAAAGTAATGCCTCAACAACAGTGTTCCTTCAATAAACTTTAGAGCCTACACCACATTTTGGAGTAATAGCTATCAGCTCAAATAAAACATCACAATACTAAAATGAATTGGGTATGAAGCGTGGCACAGGAACCAATTTTGCCAGTTAATACATGATGGCATCTAAAATGTGTGCACTTAAAATGTTTGTACATGTTAGTGAGTAAAACAGACTACAGAAAGACGTGAATTTATAAGGGGAGATATCAAGAGGAAAAAATAGCTTAGTATCTTAAACTATCAACAATCTCTCATTTGCTCACTTTTAGAAGAAAAGCAAATAGCATTCAAATTATATAAACAATTCGAAGTGAAATCTTCAAGCATTGGAATACATGGCCCAAATCAAACATGATAGACATAAAATTCATAGACATTTGGCTGAAAATTTTACAATATCAATGTTGGCTTCCATGTATTCCCAGATCAATTATTTGAAGATTTGTGTGGATCTTATGGCCTTGTAGGGAAACTAAATTTCCTCAAATGAGTGTGTAGCATTCTAATAAGAGATCCTCAGTTATTTATGATTTTGTTCTTACTGTGTGGAGGACACAAGACCTCATGCTGCAATGCCCATTTAAGAGAATTCCATGTGTAAGAATTTGAGGAAGCTTTATAACACTAAGAAAAGGAAAGCAATGACACAATCTGAATCTTGATGATTGCACAATTATTTATCATAACTGGAAAAGAAAAACAAATTCAGCAAAACAAAATTGAAGTTTCACAATAACATTAGCTTCAATCCAACATTGTAGGGTGTATATGCCGGGAATACATACATATTCAACCTCATATATTATAACCGTAATATATGCATACAATGGCATAAAGTTCTCTTGTTTGAAAATCCAGACTAGCTCAACCAAGCTACACAGTTTAAGAATAGGCTCTTAGCCTAAGTTCCTTCTGTATAATTCTTAGAAGGCCAGTAAATATCCTCCAAAACCAACATAACACCCAGAAGAGAAGAAAAGAAGAAGACACATGGCATCAACTGCAGTCTTTACAGTGCTTGATGTCACTGTTTTGATCACTTCCCACCCCATGTAATAAATAAGTAAATAGAGAGAGATTACTATAAAGCTCTCCAGTACCCTAGAAAATCCATTGAAGATACTACCTTTAAACACACATCAGCTGCCAGCAAAATATCACAGAGAAGCTAAGCAGACAATCCAATTGAAAAGTAGCTGAATTACAAACATGAAACATCTCTACCTGAAAATTCAACCATTTGTCTCCACAAGAGAGAGAGAGAGGGAGCGGGAGGGGAGGGGGAGGGGGAGAGTGAGAGACCAGATTCTTAACAGGATAAAGACTCTTTCCTCTAGGCCAGCCCTTCTAGTAAAGCCGAAATTAAAAAGGGGAGGCCAAATTCTAGAAACATGAGGCTGTGAGCTTTGAAAATCAATGGGCTACCTTGACTCCCTCCAATCTCTTTCTCTCTCTACCTCTTTTTCTATCAGTCAACGTTCATAGACAGTGACAATTAATGTAATACTTTTAAAACCATAGGCACCAATTAACAAAGACCAACCAACACTAAGGAATCTTAATGTGAAATCAGAACAAACAAGCGTGCATTTTTGTACCAGTTCCTCCCATTTCAGCAACCCTTTCACCTGATCTAAAAGAGAAACCAAAACTTTTTCATCATAATTCCTTTATAATTTGACACCCCCCCCCCCCACTTTTTCTCTTTTATTATGGACGCTAGAGCAAAAGGGGAGAAAAGAAAGCAACATTTTTCACAAAATAATGAACACCCATAAGAGAGAGAGACACAGAAACGGCATAGGAAAAAAATAACACAAAAGCTCCTTCATACAACATACGAAAAACACAAAAAAAAAAAAAGGAGGAAAAGAAAAGGACTTACGAATGGATCCCTCCTTTCAAATATCAAAGAATGAGAAGTGAGTGTGCATAGCAGAAGAGAAGAGAAGGGTAGGTCAAGGGGGGTTTGTGTGTGTGTGTGTGTGTGTGTGTGTGTGTGTAGTTAGAGGAGAATGAGAGGAAAAGGGAAAAAGGCGAGGTGGCTGGGATTCATATTATATACGGATGGCAGAGAAGAGAGAGCTGTGTGCCATGGACATTTGCTGCTTGTTGTGTGTTGTCCTTATGGAATGGAAGAACGAAGGAAGGACTATTTCTATTTGTATTTGTGCCAATGCCATGACTCTCGGCTCGCTTTCTCTCGCTCGTTCGTTTCCCTCTTGACTCTTCCTTGCTTGCTTCTACTTCTCTCCCTCCTTGTTTGTCTTGTGAATTCTCATTTCTCTCTCTCACACCCCTTTTCTTCACTTTCGTATCATTCTCAACCCCTACACGTCTCTTTCTCTGCAATTCAACCAACAACATTTATATAAATGCTAGTCCCAGGCAATTTATGCCTCTCAAAGAGGGTTTTTTTTTTTTTTTTGCATATGGGATTTGAGTGGTGAATTTACATCAATATGGTGTTTTGGAAAAAAATCACGATATAATATTTTCAGTATAGAATCAAACGCAGATTCAATATAAAATAATTAACATCAAAATCTGGTAAAAGTAAAAGAATGGGAAAGCGAGTCTATGTAAAATAAAAATAACGCGGAATCAAGATAGGCTCTATAGACACAATATACAAGTAATTTTGTCTATTTTATCATATTAGTGTAAATCACCTATAAAAATACCATATAAAAATTATTTTCTCTCTCGAAGATGTATTTTTAGTTTCACAAAAAAATACAATTTTTTTTTTGTGGAAGAATAGAAAAAATGTGAAAAATATGGGTTATGAATTTATGATGGTTATTTAATAGAAGATCACAATTATTTTTTTTTTTATTTTTTTATAAATAATATAAGTCATATATATTCATGGACTTAAAAAAAGAGTTTAATATTGTCAAAAACAATTATCAAACCTAATCTCTTTTATAATATATATATATATATATATATGACAAATTAGTCTCTATAAAAAATAAATTCTAAAAAAAATCTCAAATTAGTCATGCAAAAATGAATTATCAGGCAAATTAGTCACCCTAGCTCAACTTAACAAAGGAACTAGTCCGATTATTCTATTTTGTACGGATTAATTCAACAGACTATTCAATTTTACAATGGCTAATTTGAGATTTTTTTTAGGAACCAATTTTAGAGACTTTTTTGTATGGATCAATTTGTTAACTTAAAATTTTGGAGGGACTAAAGTAAGGACTTGGTCCAATATTTTCCAAGACAAAATCGTCCAAGTACTCTTAAATTTTGTGTTGAATAATTTGGTTCTTCTAAAAAAAATTGGATAAATTGATTCTTATAGAAAAAATACCCAAAAAAAGTCTCTATCAATAAAAAAAATCAGACAAAACAATTCTTTCACACGGAATCAATTTGAAAATTTTCATAATTCTTAAGGGACTAGTTTGTTCTTTTTTCTTTCTAAATGGACCAATTTGTCCAATTTTTTTTAATTATCTAGGACTTCTTTTGATTTTTGTTAGAGGACCAATTTGTCAAATAAAAAATTTAAGAGGGACCATTTTTGGGGTTTTGTCCTTTTTTTATGGCGAATTACATTAACATCTCTTGCAATTTGGTCAAATTTATCTTGGTTTTCCTATATATCTAAAGTTTGTTTAGAATTTCCTTAAGTTTGTGAAATTATTAAATTAACCTCACATAAATTTGTAAAATTATTACATTTCTCCTTATATCACATAATAAACAATGTATACAAAGAGATCAATATCATGCGAGCAAATAAAGAAAAATTGAGGTGAATTTCATCAAATCTGATGGGAGATCAATGTGAATACCTTTTCTTTAACAAGTATTAGGGATTTAATTTTAATATACTATTAACAGAAAAGATCTACACATTCATTCAATCGCATAATGGCATATTAATAAATATAGTTAATTTTCACCTTATTATTTCAAAAATTATGTGAAAGAAGAGATTTAATTGAATCACATTATAAAACTCGATGCATCAAACTAAACTCTACTATTAATATGAACTCTTGAGGATTGTGGATAATTTTCTTTAAACTTTTAACGAGTTAGTTCTTTTTTTGGGCAAAATATATTTTTGGGTCCCTTAATTTATTTTTGTATGTTTTTTGGCCCCTACCTAATTTTATGTTTTTTGGTCCTCTAACTTATATTTGCTTTTCAATTTGATCCCCTAACTTAATTTTATTTTTCATTTTGGTACCCTAACTAATTTATTATTCTTTTTGAATTTATTTTATTTCAATTCTAGTGCCATGACACAATAAATTAAAATAAAAGAAACTGAACAAAAAAAATTGAATAAGATATTTACCCGTTTTTAAATTTAAAATATAAATATAAATAAAAATGGAACTAAAAACAAACAAACAAAAGAAAATAATAAGAACCTAGCTGATGTAAATTAAGCAAAAGTATATTAAAAAGACATAAGTAAAAAAATATAAGATGAAGTAACAAAAAATATAAAAATAAACAAAGTAGACTACTTTTTTATTTCTTGAAAAAAAAAGAAAACTAAGTAAAACAAAAAATAGATAGAATACAACATAAAACAAAATGGAATAGAAAATGAAATAAAATAAATCCAAAAAGAACAAAACAAAATTATTTATGGGGCCAAATTGAAAAACAAAAATAAGTTATGGGACAAAAAGAATAGATAATTAATTATGGGATCAAAATATAAAACAAAAATAAGTTAGAAGACCAAAAGGAATAGAAAATTAGTGTCATGACCCGACTTTGATCGTGACCAGCATGTAGAAATTCTTATCCACGTAAGTCTCATAGCGCAGAGTCATACTAAATGCATAATTAACATATTTCAAAATATAAATCAACACACACATAAACACACACATATCTATCCAAGTTTGTAATTCAATTTCATAATTTGAAATCATCATGAGAAAATAAATATAATATGAGTTACTATAATGCAATCCCATGAAATCCACCAACACGTGAATACATGCATAAATCTCTAAACATGAAAACTAAAATATATGCATGGTTCAGGATCTTGCATAAGGACTAGAGCACTCTATATACATAATCCAAAATATTTTACTGCAAAGTGAAACTCATCAAACTGGAGTACTATAGCTCCTGACGAGGAGACTAGAAGGATCTGGCTGCAATTTTATCTTTAAAAGGAAGAAAAGAGTATGGGTGAGTTTCATCTAAAACTCAATGAGCAGATTTTTACTGTAAACCCCAACATGGGACAACCAACAGGGTAATACATAATAATAATGCAGCACCTATAAAATAGTTTTCATATTTAACCTAAGTGCATAATAGTTTAAATGCCAATAATTCATGAGAAGCATGAAAAAATAGTAAACTGATAGCGAAACAATAGTCTTTAATAGTATTGTCACGGCCAAATTTGAGAACGTGACCGGCACATGAGGAATCTTATCCTTACGTAAGCCTCATGATTGTTGAGTCGTACTAAATGCATATTTTAACCGTAAAATCCATTTTCAAATATAAATTGATTTGTAAATTCAAAGCATCATAAACACGAATATACCATTTCATAAATCAACTATAAAACTATAGCCGTATTACAAATAAGCTAAGTTGCTCTATTACAAAGAACCATGAGATTATAACTCTTTAAATACATAATGAATGTAAAATCATGGTAAGCAGAATGCAAAATATGCATGGTCCGGGACCCTATTCGCAAACTATTGGAGCACTCTCCAAAATAACAAATGCTTCTCACCAAGGTGAAGCTCACCCAAACTAAAGAGCTCCTGAGTCTCCTGAGGAGGAAGCTATTGAGGGTCTGAAATAGGCTATTATAAGGGAAAAAGAGAGGAGGGATGAGTTTTATCTTGAAACTCAATGAGTGGATCCTCACCCATAACCATACATGAGACAAGAAGGAAATTACATAGATAATAATAATACAAGCTCAAAACATTATTTAAATATATAATGCATAAAAACAAAAACAACACTGATAGGTAACATAGAGAACAAATTTATTTCCAAGGAATTACAAAAGAACGGACTATCCATAAACTATAAGGTGGTGCTTAGTCCCTCACAAATAAGAGCACTTATCTGAAATCTTAACGATCCCTCATGGACTGATTTGGGTAAGGATAATTTGCCCCTTGTGGGCACTTGGTATATTGAGGTTAACGATTTAACTGTCATTAACTCAAGCTCTATTCCTCTCGGCAATTCCTTATTCTAAAATCATGTTGTAGTCGTAAAAAGGGGTTCTGTAATTCTAAGTTCAACAACTCTTAATCCTCGTAAATAAACATAATGTTTTACATTTCTTTTCATCAAACATAACTAATTCTCATTATCATAATCAAGTCTAAAATCATGGAATAAATCTTATAATAATAATTTGAATCCAAGGATGGTCCCATGCATTTCTTGTAACAATAATTTTCATGAGAGTTTTCAAACATATTTTCTAGTTCTTGTAAAAATGCATATAACTCCATATCATATAAAAACTCAAGTTCTAATTTTTATGAATGCTCAAGAATGGTCATATATATATATATATATATATATATATATATATATATATATATATATAGGATAAACTCAAACTCACTCACTTAGAGGGGTAGAATATGAAGTGCCAACACCTAGAAAACTCCCTAGAACGGGATAACAACAATATCTGCCATTTAACAACACAAGCAAAGATTAATCTGGGATATTCTCTTAATATCTCTAAAACATATCAACTTTGGGGGAATACCCAAACTTGACAACAACTTAGAACATAAACACCCCACACTCAAGAACATGGAAGAACAGAGAGAAAGATGACATAAACCAACACGATCACTTACCTTGAAGCTTAGGGAGGTAGATTTGAGTAAGGTTGAGAGAGAAAGGGTTGAAAGGGGTGTAGGGTTGCATGGGTTTCTGTTTTTATGAAGAAAACCTGAGTTGTGAAGGTTTTAAATGGGTGAGGGACTCCAAATCAAAACTGTGCCATTTGGTCCTGCTCACGCATCGAGGACCCTCGCCTAATGAGCTCATAAGCCTCACTTGGCTAGTTCAACCAATTCCAGAACTAATCTAGGGGAAAACGCTTTGCTTGGTGAGCTCACTGAGTTCCAAAACCCTACCAAAGAAAAGGGTTCTCCTGGTGAGCTCACCAAACTTTAAAGAGCAATCCTTGTGCGAAGCGCTTGCCTGGCAAGGGAAAAGGCTCACTTGGCAAGCATGTTTGATAGCAACAGATCTATTTTGCATGTTACATGATTTTGGTGGTTTTGGGACCTTTCTGGCAACACGGGTAGATCCAGAACGACCCTAAGGCCGTACTAAACCTATCTAGAGACACGTGGAACTGAGGTATTCCAAGTATATAGCATAATACACACACACACACAGAACTCTAAAGGGCACTTAACAATGTCCAATATTGGACACTTAATCAGGTTATGTTCTCTGAATACTCTGGTAAAGGTGAAATGGACAATCTGGTACCAAGATTGATGATGTTAAAGTCTTTAACTTACTATCTATTTCTCTATAACTACCGTAAAACTGAAATCATTAAAACTAAGAAAGGTTCCTCTAAATTCCATAACCGAAGCTTTAACTCTTATCTTGTAAGCAAAATTTCATAAATATGTATCTCTAGTAAATATGGATGTAAGCATAGCACTACTAATAAATCGCATTCATAACCATAACCTATTCACAAAAAATTTGAGCAACGAATATGGTCCCATGAGTTTTCTAACACCATTTCATAATGCATTTGAAAACACAAATCCTAAACTTGTCATCAATTCACATAATTTCATATAAATTCGTCTCCTAATCATGAAATAGTTTATAAAATCATAATCTCTTATCACTATGCATGAAAATAATTCTAATGGCAAAAAATAAAGTCCATAGAATTGAACCCACTCACCTTGAGAGATAGAACGTGAAGTGCCAACGATGGAGCTCCAGGGAATGGGAATAGCACAAACATCTACCATGAAAGCAACAAAAACTCATGAATAATCATAAATATCCTAGAACAACTTTATAGATGTTGGAAGAGAAACCAGACTTGACAACAACCAAGAACAATAACATCTAAACACATAAAAATGGAAGAAACAAGGGAAACCAAGCATAAACCATGAACAAATCCTTATCTTGAAGCTTTGATGAGGTAAGATTAAAGGAGGAAGAGATTGAATGGGTGGAAAAAGGTGTAGGAGGGTGTTAGGGTCCAAGTTTGATGAGTGGAACTGGATGGGAAAGGCATTTATAAAAGTTAAGGGCTCATTAAATGAAACTACATCATTTTGGAGCATTCTAATACACAATATTTGCAAGTTCATGCGTTTTTAGTGGATGTTTGTGCACACATGAAAAATCGAGAGCTCACTATCCTCAAAGGGAAAAGGTTAGGGAAAACACAGCCCCACATCCGGGTTTCATGGCATATCCATGGGACACAAAACCATCCGCATGACTCTATAAAATCTACCCTAAATCTCGAGGAGGGCCTTCCAAGCCCAGATGACCTTCATTCAGATATGTAGACATGGAATATTACAATCAATTAGAAGACTAAAATAAAAAATATAAATAATTAGGGGACCAATGTATTTTATCTTTTCTTTTATTGTTATTCTTTAAATTCAATCGTGGGACTCCAATTAATTTTGTTTAGTTTAGTTTTATCATTATCAGCTTTTTCTTCAACTGAACTCCAAAGATCATATTTATAAGAAGAAATAAATGTCAAACTAACCAATCATTTAATATTCTTTCCATTTCACTCTATGAGATTTTTTCAAAATATTTATCTATTTGTTATATCAAAAGAAGAATTTTTTTTTTATCAATATTGTATTCACTTGTTTTAATTTGTTATATTTACTTATTTTAGTTTTTTAATAGGGAAAATCCTGTTCACTTATACAACTTTATATTATTATGAAGATTCATTTATTATTATTATTATATATATTTGTCACGTATTGAGTAAAATAGAGAGAGTAATTAACAAAAAAAATACTTATAGACAAACATATGGTTAGAATAACATTTTTTTTTTTTAACCAGTGGTCTTGCTTCCAAGGCTTGGGTATAGAGTAATTGCCATGTCTTCGACGAGATGTCAAATACTTGAACAAAATTGCCTCTAATATAACAAATATTTGGATTATTTAAATTATTTGACATTTATTTTCCTTTTGTCAAAATTTAAAATTTATTGATTTCAACTAATTTGCCTAAAATTAGATTGACCATTATGAAAGTAAAATTTTTCCAACATCGTTTTTTTATTAATTCATCCACAACCCTCGAATCTAAAAGTTGTTTAAGGAGAGCAAACGATTTATTTTCTTTACGTAAAATCTTAAATCTTGTGAATGAAAAAAAAGTATCTTACCCTACTTCAATTAAATTAATTGAATTTTGATAAATTATATAAATTATTAATTGTTATATTATATTATATATATAATTGATAGAAGTTTTGTAAACTATTAACCAGATATAAAGTCAATATAAAATTTTAGTGTAAAATTATAAGAGTTCTTATTTGAATTGGCTTGCTAACATTACATTCATCCCCTCTGGTCTGCTTTTTTCTTCCTTCCGATTTGGAAATTTTGCAACGATTGACAATTCTAAAGCTTCTTTTTTTGTGATGGTTTGAAAAGTATTAAATAATTTTCGGGTTTATAGAATTAATTCTCATAAAAAAAATTCTGTATTACGTAATTTATGCTTTTTATTGAATTAAAATATACTAGTTGAAGCTGAGTTAAATGGCTTAGTGTTTTTTCCAGTAATTTTTTGGATAGATTTTTTCCTGTAATTTTAAAATTTACATACATCAATTTTTTTTTTCAATTGACATAATGCATCTTTGATCTATAATCAATGCTATGGAATAGGATATATGTTGCTGATGAATTAATCCTTAACATTTTGGTTTTTTTTTCCCTTACAATTAAACTCCAAAATAGGCCTTGACAATGTCACTCATTGACAATTTGGTATCTGACAAAAATATATGTACATATTAGTCTTTGGTCACTTGCAATTGGTAATTAATCCATAAATAATCACTTTTACCCCAACCCCACTTCCACTTCATCAACTCCTCCACTTTCACTCTCATTCTCACCTTGTCTCCATCTCACTACCCATTGCCACCCTCACCCCCTCCCGATTTCCATTGATGATAATATTTGATTGCTTGAAATACTTTCTTATTATGGTGGGTTTGTTAATTCAAAACTTGTATTTTTTAATTTTATTCATGCATCTTCATTGCACGCTAATGGCATGATTTTCCTGCTCTCTCCTTATTTTTGACATCAAGATAATTTATTTATTATTAGTAATATATATTTACAATCAAAATTAAAACTTACCGTTGCTTCTACGGATAGAAACAAAGATAAAAGAGACGACTGGGGTGAAAATGAGACTGAAGTAGGTGGCGATCGGTTAATTTACAAACCATAGATGATTAGGAATTAATGTGTCCATATGTTATAATTATGAGAGACCTCAAAACTAATTTATTTTTATTAAGGACCAAAATATCCATAGCTATAATTGTTGGGAACTAATTTGGGAGTTTTTTTTTTATTTTTGGGTTAACCTTTTTTATGCCTATTTGTTTCGTGCCTAAAGTAAATATCACCAATAAAACAGGTACAATGCTAAAGAAAGCGAAAAATTCAGCAAAAATTTGGAAATTGGTGTTTATCAAAAATAAAAAGTAGAAAAATAAATTGGAGATTGGTTCCCGTCATGTTTGTTTTCGTGTGACACAGTGAGGCTACCAAGGGTAGAGTGAACAAAATTCGTCGTTGTCCAGAGCCATACATAATTTTTTTTTATGGGAAGCTATACATATTGTATGTGTTGAACTCCACTGATTTTGTTTTGTTTTTTGTTGATTTTGTTTTGTTTTTTGTTTCACTCGATAGAGGCAATGAGACATACTATGCACTACATGATTATTATGATAAAATAATTGTACAGCAATATTGATTCATTCAAACCAAACCGCATGCACATGTTGACCAGTGGGAGAACTCAGAGTGGGTCTGGAAATACTTTTAGATGGATATCTTGACTCACAAAAATCATAAGTCAATTTTATCTTTTTGTTAAATCAAAAAGTTTGGGTACTTTTATCTCCAGCTTTTAAAAATCATGTGTGCTTTTTAGAGGTGATATATGTTCTTTAAAATTCAAAAAATTAATATAATTTTACTCTAATTAATGACAATAAATATAGAAATTATACTTTTTAATATCTATATCTATTATTATTCTTTTAGATATGTGGAGTATATTCATTAAACATATTCATTAATATCGAAATATGACTTCGGCTTATTGATAACAACTTTTATATTATTTTACTAAATAATGCTATTATGATTTTTTTCAGAAGCTTTTTGAGAGTCTAAAGAGCTCAGCAATCTTTTGAAAGTTACAACAATACCAATCCAAACCTTAATTTGAAAGGAAAAAATTATACTTAAGTGTTTTTTGTTTTTGTTTGAAAAAGTTATTTTAATCTAAAAACTTACTTTAAATAGAATTTACTAATAAAAAAGTCTGTTTTTAATTTTTAAGTAAAAATTGAGATGACCAGTTTCTATAAACAAATTGTTTTTCAAATTAAAAAATAATTATTGAAAAACAGAAATAAACTCACCCTCAAACAGAATCCATGCTTGGATTTAAAATAATAGAATTTTAACTAGAAGACTAAATTATCAATATGATTCCTTAAATATACATATAATATCAGTCTAGTCCTTGCAAAATTTATGACATTAGTTAAATAATTGAAAAATATGACGTCAATTTAGTCTAGGATTTTTACATCAGTTTAGTTTTTAAAAGTCACATATGATAGCACTTTATTCTCTGTAAGATACAGGCGACATCCATCTTATCTCTATTTCTATAAACCCATAAATTTATTTGATATCACATGCAATTTTAATTAACTGAAGTAATGTCATGTCACATGTAACCTTAAAAGAGATTGAATTGATGAAAAACAATGATATTATGTGTATCTTTCACAAAGTGTCTGGGATGATAGAAAAATGGAAATGATACAAATCATTTCATTTATTTGAAATTGAAAAAAAAATTGATAAATGAATTGATTTATAATTTTATTAAATTTCATTCTTTTAATTTTCAAATTCTTTGGTTTTTTATAGTATTCGGATGGAAATGAATAATTGATTTTAAAACTCACATAAACATCAAATCGATCAATTTATATTTAATCATTTCAAATAAAATCTATTATATTTTAAACATAAAAATTGATTTCTAAATTAATTAATTTCCTATTATATTTAATCATTCCAAGCATAAGATTTTAATTGAAATATCAGTTGAAATCATTTCAAATTAAATCAATTTATTTCTTAATTTTAATCATTCCAAATACTACCTCAAAGACTAAATTGAATATCTTTGAAAGACCAACTTGTTAATTTAGTCTAAATAAAAATCCACATCGTGATTGTGACAACTCTTTTATGTTTATTTTATTTTATTTTATTTATTTATTTGATAAATTGATGTTTAAGTTATTTAAAGAGAGAGAGAAAACAAAGCCGCAACTTACTTCCTCTACAATAATCTAAGGGTATGTTTGTGAGTATAGATTTTGGAGGGAAAGGGAGGGGAGGGGAGGATTTGTAATATAATTTTACAAGACAAGTACTCCCTCCCCTCTTCCCTCCAAAATCCATACTCACAAACATATCCTAAGGAGATATATTAGGTGTATAATAAAATTATGATAACAATATTAAATTACATAAAATGACAAAAGAAAAATGAGATCCAAGAGACAGAAACAAAAGAAAAGAAAGCATATATTCTATATTAAAAGTTTGATAGTCCTACTCTCAAAACCAAAATTTTTCCATCTAAAGTTTTTGACAAGCGTCACATCAATCATTAATATCTAACTAATCATCATCACCCATGCATATAACTAAATTTTTTTTAACAAATTTATGAACAAATAATAAAAGCACCGAAGACAGAAATTGTGTTCGAGAGCAATATTGAAAAGGGCAATGAGCATTCTTCTCACTAATTTTTCATGTCAATTTCCAAAAGTTGATTTTCAGTGGGAGGTAATCAAGGTTCGCTAAAATGTGTAACAAGCCATTTACGTTTACATGGGTTAAGCTAATGGAGAGTTTTGGGGAACTCAGCCTCAAAGGTATGGAGCATTGCAATTGTGTCTTGAACAAGTATCCCTCAAATCATGACATAAAAAAAGAAAATGATATTTTGATATTCAAAAAACAGATGTTTTACTTAACATCCATTATACCACTATTAGATGAGATTATAGTTTCCATTCAATTCTACTCAATACACTCATCCAATAATAATAAAATAAATGTTAAATGAGACATTCAGTTTTTTAATATAAAAAAACATTGCTAAATAAAATGTGCTTGTCAATATTGTTCAAAAATAACATTATATGAATTTTATTTTATTTTTCTTTACCTAGGAATTTTAGTTCATAGATATACCATGCAATTCTTAATATTTATTTATTATAAAGTCATATCATTAGTGGTTGCCTAATAACAATATTTGTAAACAACCATCCATAGAGTTATGAAAGATAGCCTTCATGCTAATAATCTCAATTTTATTTTCTGAGTTAAGCGCAGGATTCATTATTAAGTTGAAAAAAAAAGATTATTTGGGTTCTATATTACTTTATAAGTCAAATTCTTATTTCATTATGTAAACTATTTCTTTATCACAACTATATATAATTTAAAATTATATATCTACTTACGTTAATTATTCGTGTAACTGCATGGATCAAATTCTAGTGTATATAAATCACTACAAGAAATGCAAGAATACCAGAAGGTTTTTAGTTTGAATTATACCGATGGGTATGGGCCATCGGTTTTTTGGCAATCAATGAAATATTACGACGGGTAGGTAAATCAGTCGGTAATTTTCGATGGGTATACCAACGGGAAAAAAATGAAGATCAGTCGATACAATTGCATTAAAGGGGTCACTGATTATCAGATAAATAATATTCCTAAGGTTTTATTAATTTTATCGACAGGTTAGTATTTTTTAAAAATATTTAATTTGAAAATACAACTCTCCTAGATTGAAATGGTGGTCTCTGTTTCGCAAACAGAGCTCCAGCTGGCAACGGTGGCAAAGAAAGGCGGTGGGTGGAGAAGAAGAGAGAAGTGAAGAGAGAAACGTGGAGAAGAAATGGGGAAGAAGTTGCAGTTTTAAAATATCCACATGTTACTAATGGGTTCCGATGGGTAACCAATTAGTGAAGCGGTGCGTTTCACATTTCACCTATTATCGACAGGTTTATTAACCGTATATAGAAATCCCAAGAGTTGCGCGTCAACGTACAAAATTTTCAAAAACCCGTTAGTAATTTTAAATTTTTTTAAAAAAATTACAAAAAGAATCATATATATTTTTACAATTGACTGTCGATAAACTCGTCGTTAATTTAAGGAAAAATTAAATAAAAATATAATATTAAACACTTGTCAGTGAGTTCCTTGCATCACGTTGCAGGCGTGCAAGTACCGAGGGTTATCGATGGGCTGAGAATTACTATTGCACCAATTGGTAAACCCATTGGTATACCCATTGAAAATTGTGTGCACCATATGACACAAAGTGGCGTCATTAACTACCAATGGGTTTTTTTTTATCACAAGTTTAATAATGTAAAAATGTGACAACCCATCGAAAATCCCATCGATAATTACTAATGGACACATACCCATTGGTATTTACCGTCAATATCTCGTAGATTTCTAATAGTGTATATAGTGGTGTAGGATTATTGTAATATCTTATTGCACACCAATTATTTTTCTAAATTAAGCTCTCATACTGTTTTAATACCTACATCTTTTTTTATTATTACTTCAATCCTCTACATCTCATCTTTTAAATTATAGAAAACTGTAGTTCTTAATCTAGTCATTATCCATGAAATTATAGTTTATTGTTGCTAAGGAAAGAAAATCTATAGAATTATATTCATCATTGAATAAATATTTCCTAACCAAAATTTAATGTAATTTATTTTAAAACTCTTCGGAGGATCCTTTCCCATTATTCATAGATTTCATCTCCCCCAGCAAAAACAATAAATATATATTAAATTTTCGCAATTAGTTCTAACTTGCTTCATTCTTCTGTTTTATATAGAACAAATGACAACTTTAAATCAAAATCGTTTTTCTGAGTAAAGGGCTATGGTGAAAGAGCAATGAAGAAAAATGTTTAAACGACTTTATTTAGAAAAGTGAGATAATTTAGAATCCATCATAAAAATTAACAGTACACATAAATAAGTTAAAAATATATATAATTAAGTTAACAGGATATAGCTTAGATGACAATTTTACAAAAGAACAAATGTATTCCTATTTATAAAATTTAAGCGACTAATATAAAATTTTCAAATCTAATAGACTAATTTATCTCCCATTATAAATTTGAGGGACTAAGTTGAAATTTTAATCTTATAATTATATTATATTATATTATATATATATATCATTTCTAAAACGAAAATGCGTTTATTTTGAACCGCTTAGTTAAATTTTTATTTCATTACATTATCTAATTCAAGTTAATCATTTTATTAAAATTAATAGTTTTTTGCACTGAGGTGAACGTTTAGCTGTAGGTATTTTTATTTAGTATGATTGTTAAATTGAATTTTATAATATTGAAATGATAATAGACAAATTTTTAAAATATGTTTTTTTCGGAAAAAATTGATAAGTTAAAAAAAATCCTAACATCCAAAATATGTAAGAAATAAAATCTCAAAAAATTAAAACAAAAATTCTTTGAATATCACAAAACAAGGATATAAACATCTATCTTACTTTGTTTGCCTCAAAGGTTTAATCTATTTTTGAATGAATAAATTAAAAATAGTTAATTTTTGTATTTAATATTAATTAGCATAATTATGAAATATAATTTGAAATATGGGAATGGCAATAGATAAAAATGTAACGAAGATCTTGACCCATAATTAAGGGTAATTTTGGAATATATAAATAAAGGAATTAAGAGAAAAATGACAATAGACATTTGGGAGTAGCAATAGCCACTCTGTAAATCTATATGTGACACAGATTAATCTCTACTTTTTGTAATATTTATATATTTATAATTTTAAATTATGTTTTAAATTTCTGGTATTTTGATATGTGTATAATTCACTATAAATCTAAAACTATAATATCATTACTTTATATATTTAGAGATGAGAGATGGAAATAGACTTAGGTTTATGGTGAACTCTACAAATAACAAAATACTCACCATCCAAATTTTACTATAAAATTATATGTGTATAAATATTTAACAATGAATGGTGGATATGTTACCACGTCTCAAGGTTATCATGAATTTGAAACTATTTTATCATTTGTCTTTAGGGATCTAATTGGATTGAATTGATCTAATAAATTCGAAAAGGAAAATCCTATTCTTCTAGAAAATGTACGAGAGGAAGCTTACTCTCCAGTTTTGTCCCAACCAAATATACCCTTATAAGCAGGAGTTAAGAGAAAATTGGAGGGAGAAAAAAAGAGGAGAGAAAATAAGAGGAGAAAAAACATATTTGGATCTCACAAAATAGTTCCCCTCTCATAAATAGAAAGAAGATTGAAGAAAAGTGCAAAGAATACGTTAAATTACAATGATAATCCGTGAATTGAATTATTTATAATAAAATGAAAGAACAAAAAAGTTATTTAAATACAATTACATTTTTTATTTTCACTTTTCTGTCAAACTAAACAAGAGAAAACACATTTTTCTTTTTTTTTTAAATTTTATTTTCTCACATTTTCTCTCTTTATCCAAACAAATCATTTATGATAAATGCATTATTTAAATTTAAATGTAGAGGTGAAAATAAAGGGTTTAAATATGGAGATTTTTGTTAGCAGTTTATCCTTGAATTTTTGCTTCCGTTTTTTAAGTTTTCAGTTAGCGAAGAAGAAGAATAATATTAGTTAGTCTCACTCGAATTCCTGCATAACATATGTCGCGCATTAATGACATCCCCACTGTAAACATCCCAAAAAATAGTGATAAGGGATAGGTTCACTCTTGGATACCATACTCACAACCGCTGTCATCAAAGTGTTCTGTTCCTCTTCCTTGTTTGGCTTTCGATCGCTACATCTTATCCCCACTTAGGTTAAAACCGAATTAAGTAAACAATTTGACCGCCCTTATCATATTATTAAGTATAATACTATTATACTATCTATACATATTTACATTTATATTATTTTGTATTTCTATAAGGTTTAATATTCTAACTTCTATATGAACATTTACGCATTTATTCTTTTATTTCGTCACTTCAACAAAAATGAGGGAAGGTTATTTTTTCCTAGTACAAAGCTTTTAGCAACCATTTAGCAAAGAGTAGGGATGGCAAAATTTCCTACCTAATGGGGATCCCCACGAAACTGCCCCATTTAGGGTCTCGAGATAAGGGAATTTCACTTGTGGAGGTGGGGACGGGGTGAGGAGGACGGTGGGTACCCCATATATGCAAAATTAAAATACCCTTCGATTATATATATATATATATGTGTGTGTATTTTCTTGACATTTTACACTTTTATTTTAAACTCAAAATAACTTTTTTATTTTAACCTAACTCCCTCAAAACCTAATTCCTTCACTCATTCAAGCCGCCACCCACACTCCCCTTTTCCCTTGCTCCCTTCATCGTTCTCCACATCATAGCAACCTTACTTCGTCCTTCTTCATTCTCTAACCTCCAACAACTATAGAGTACAGACGAATAGCAAGCCACAACACCACCTTTCTACCTCCGATGTCCGCAATACGGCTCTCCCCGTAGCGACCATGAACCACCTCTCCTTACAAAGATGGCGTGAATCAACCTCTCCCTTTGACAGTGAGGGTGCCTCTTCTTGCAGCAACCACGAAGCGGTATCTTCCTGTGACCACTAAGCGGCCTCTTCTTGCAATGATCTTGAAGAGTGAGGTCACCTCCAATAAAGATTGGCGATCCAATTGCCCTACCGAACCCTAACCTGCTTTGGATGCCAGATATCTGTTATTATTGCCACAAATTTGTACCTATCCTCCCTCATCAGCTTGCTCTCTTTTTTGTCTTGAGTTCTTGTTTTTTCTCTATTTTTTTTGGGGACAGATCTAATATATTTTTCTTCTTAATGAGTTAGTATTGTTGATGGTGAGTTACTTATGATGTTAGAAAATTTTCTTTCTATTGAATTCGGGGACCTGTGGAGACCGGCAAGAAAGCGAGGAACAGGGTTGGGAGGAAAAAGACCCCAGGACAAGGATCATCGGCGGTAGGGAGGCTTTGTGGTGGCAAGGACGGGAAGCGGGAGGCACCCTCCACCTCCACCTCCACCTCCACCTCGCACGGTTGTCAACTATGCTAATCTATTTGAGTCTTGCGTTTGAATGTATTCATATTTCACATTAAAACGAAAAAACCCATTTGATACCACAATAACCTAGAGTTCTCTACAGCGATTAAACCGGCAGGCCTTGGGTTATTATGAACATGAAACACTCTTCTTTAGGGGGTTCGTTCATTTGAGAGGCGGACTAAACATGAATCATGACACTCTGATTTTCTTCTCATCAACACCATTCTACTATTTTCAATTGCATTGGTATTCAATTACTGTATTAAGTTATTGCGTATTAGAATCACATAGCAACATTCATGATGAGCAATCACAGAACTATATAAAGCAAGACACCTGCTTAAGCCCGAAATGAGTTAACAACCAAATATTTCAAATGCATTGCCAAACAGTCAAAAAAGCAACTGTAGTTGGAGGTACCAGAGGAAAATTCAAAACAAGTATCACAATACGCAGACCATAATACTCAAATATCTCTAGCAAAAGAACTCAATACATAGCAAAACTATCATGGACATCTATTGTTGCTTAACTTCAACTTTCTTCTTCTGCCACAAGCGATCTAATGCACTGTCAGCATCACCCTAGAAATGAAAAAAAAGGACAGAGAATCATGAGCTGACACTAAATGTGTGGAACCACCCAATCCATTTTCATTTGGTACTAATTCAAATGTTAATTGACAGATCACGGAAAGAGTGTTTATGCAAATTGTAACACAGCAAACATCAGGTCAAGCATCAATTTAACATAACCCAATAAATTGGTACAAAGGCACAATATGACAGATATACTAAAGCGGTGTTCTGTTAATTTAAAAACACTGCTAAGTCCATTAACCACAAAATCACTTAATAAATGAATTGAGGAACAAGACGCAAAAAGCATAATTAACAAGCCTAAATCAACAAGCACATGAAAAGGGGCACTTAATTATTTAGGAAGATATCATATGATTAAGGACACGATACAGCCCAATCTATCTCACAGTTAATCATATTACTTTATCTTTGCCTCATTACATAATAAAGAACGAAACACATGTAATGACATGCAATACATAACCAAAGAAGAAGGCAAAAATCAAAAAACGAAGGGGAGCAGCAGACAGATAACAGATACATAGTCAACAGGTTCCATGCGGTACTAATCGTTAATCAACATGTTATGCAATGGAAATCTACAGTGTTTATGTAACACAGGCGAACAACGATCCAAAAGCAGTTTAACATTAACCCAATAAATCAGTAGAGACATATGCACAATACTAATTCACATGTATGTACGAGCTACAAAAGTGGTGTTCTATTAATTTGAAAAAACACAGTTAAGTTGATTAACAACAAAATCAAACAATCGACAAATTGAGGGAACAAGATGCAAAACACATAATTAACTGCCCTAAATGAACAAAATCATGAAATTAAGAGTAAGCCACAAATTATGTAATAATTAAAAAAAACTATAGAAGAATTCCAATAATAATAATAATAATAATAATAATAACAATACCTGTGCGCGAATGAAGCCACAGAGGGCGAAGGTGGAGAATTGGCCATTGTAGACACCGTTCTCATCCAAATGACCGATGTTGATCTGAACGGAGGCATGGTCCTTCGCAGTTATCAATCTGTTGGTTGCGGAGCTGCAACGAATATCTCAAATCAGGTTTAAAAAAATAAAAATAAAAATCCCAAAACAGAACATTCATAACTTCAGATCACAAACAACAAAAGTTAAACCATAATTTCAAAATAAAAATTTCAACAACAAAATAATATTAAAAAAACTAGATTGAAGTATTTATTACCACTTCCTAGGAATGTAGAGCTCGGTGCTCTGTCCCTCCTCGTTCTGCATGTTTTCGGTGACTGTAAAAACGTCGTTCTCAGAGATCAACAAAAACCTGAATCAAGTTGGAACGAAGCTACAATGAACACTATGGCAACTTAAAATAGAACAAATTACTAATGCAACAAAACGAATAACAATTACAATAAATAATTAAAAAAAAGGAGAGAAGAGATAGAGGAAGAGCGTACCAGGAGGAGGCGCAAACAGGATGAGGGTTTAGAAGGGACAGTGGGAGAGGAGGATGACAGCTTAAATATACATCCACAAACCCTAGTTTCAGTCTTTCTATTTGGGTCGGGCTTTCAACGTTAGGACTTGTGTACTGGCCCAAGACAACCCTTTGAATATGTGGCCCAAATGAAATTATATATGCGAAACAAGAAAAAATATCCACGACCAAAAAAAAAGGAAAAAATCAATACATGGAATATGTTATTATATATTATTAACTATATTATAGTATATATATCTAAATCTATTATTTATAATTAAATAGATCATTTTTAAATAATATTTGACGAGTCTTAATTATACTAAATGGGCTAACACTAAATGCTATTAGGTAATTCTTAATTACAATTTTAAAAAATTATTTCCATTAAAATAGATCCAACCATAGTCATAATTAAAAAAAAAAATCTTTTGTCATTTTAACTTCTGCAATTAAAAGTATGAAACTTCTCGCATGTTGTGAACTTGAGTTTCATATTATCAATATTATCAACGGTTTTTGTAAAACATTGTCGTATAAGTTAATAGATATTTGGATATTTTTTAGAAATAAACTCTTACTTTCTTAAAGCTCTTCAAAAAATATATAATTATTGTTATTTTGACTATATAATAATAGAGTAGAATATAGAATATAGAATAATAAAATACGACCACGCATTTAGCAATCTTTAAGAAATTAACATTGTTATTTGCCGTTGCGAAAACATGATGAGTATCCTATATAATCTTTTTATGAATAAAAAGATTAAAAATTATGTGTTTTGGGTGTCACTGAAATTCATTCACTTGAAGTCTTAAACATTTCGGTTTCTCTCTTTTTTTTTTAAGATAAGCATTTCTCTTACTTTTTCAATTGGTATTTTAATGTTTTATTATCTTAAGACGGTCATTTCTTATTAGTTGATCAATTAAAATTAAATTTAAAAAATTCAATTTGTTTTGCTTCTCACCCTAAATCACATCCCAGAGCATAATCACACACACGTAACAGTTAAATTCAATTTAGCTGCAAGCTATCCTCTTATATGCAGTCCCTTTTTTCTCCGAACCTAGTCTAGTCTTTCTTGGGGCCTTTGGCACCATCGTGCCAAAAGATAGTTTCAGTTCTGTTGTCCAATTTATTATGAACTCTATCAATATCAAATATTACATACATTCTAGAGCGTTTTCAGAAGCGCAATCAGTCATCAAGTATAATCACTACAACATTCACAATCTGTAAAAAGCACACATTATTTCATAATTCGGTGCTTTGACCAAAGAAGTTTCTATCGTAAAATAGTTGTCCACAGTTATTTCGAATTTTGGACCATTCTGTGATAGAACAGGGAAAACAAAACAGCACATCAACCTGTAAAATTTTGCATGAGCCATGGCAGATGGTAACACTACCAGTGGCCAGTCTCGCTACCATGTTTAGTGGTTCTCAATCATTGGGCTTCACCTCACTCGAGGGGTCTTCTCCTTATTCTCGGGAACCGAAGCAGGTGGTGGTGGTGGTTCAATTTCAGCTCGAAGTTCCTTGATGCTATCCTCCAGTTCCTCTACCCTGCTGCCCATCTCATCAAGTGCGTCAGAGTTAAAGAAAACCAACAACCAAAGTTGTTCCATTTTCATTCCAAAAAAGCAGCCATACATTGTCAGTTCTTATCAAAGTAGTAACATTTAAAACAGGCAAGCAGTGATATATATGTATTATGTGATAAGAACTTGTTGAAACTGTAGATATCAAAGGATATTCATTGACATAAGGGAGTCTGCCGTTTTCTTATAGCTGCCTTGCTGCAAATTGTTCAAGGCATTATTGTACATTATAAAACTCTGGATTGTAGTTCAGAAATTTTCACAATCACTCGCAACATAAACTTACCAGGTCCTGTAGAACATTCTGTACCTGCAAGGAGCAGCAATTCAATCAGGAAACATGCTGCAACAATTTCCTTGAGAGATATGGGATAAATTAGTTGGATCAAGGAACAATATACCCTTATTACTAGAGCCTATTATCGTTTTTTCGCCCTTGAGTAGCCTCAGCATATATTCAAACCGTGGGGCACAATCACAATGATAGATGCCAAACTTTTCACTTTGGAGCAAAACATTTTACAATGATCAGACAATAAACTTAAACCATAAACGAGTCAGATTCAGATTTTTGCTTTATATATGCTTAATCACCAAAGCAATAGTTTGCACATATTGATATATCTATCTATCTACTGTAGAGAACTAGAGAAGAAAATTGATATTTGTTAGGTACTCACATAAGTTTTCAAATCATCAGTATCATCCGTTTCATCAGTTTTATGTTTATTCTTTTCTGCATCATGTCCACCCTGCAAAAGCAAAGCAGTTAGGTACCTGAGAGCTAAAAGGCTGTAATGGTACTAAATATCCCACAAAGCATTCAATGGCATTTAAACGATAAAGTTTATTTGTACCTAAAAATGTGTAGACACCTTAGACACCACTTTCTTGACAAGATATATATATATATCAAAAAAATTGAAAACAAAAAAACCCAATGTTATTTTTACCTTTGCTTTTTCAAAGGTGTCCATGGTATCTAATGAATAAGGGCAAATAAATAACATCACTTTATTTAATTACCAACTTGTGGTAGCCATTTGTTACAGACAAAAGTAGCCTTTATACACGAAAACAAGATTCTAGGAGATTAATTCTTGTATGAGTACAAGTTTAACACATCATATATAGAATAGGCACACATACAATAAAAGTGAATTCTATTAACTTTATTCAACTTATACTCACTCACCTGTGTCACCTATGGATCCCACTAACCTTTTTTTGTGTGTGTCTAAGAATAAATTCTTAGAATTGTGCTAATGCAAGTATTTTCACAAGATTCAGCTGTCTTCTAAATAACTTGATCAACTTCACTAGCATTGCCATTGAGTGCTCATATTAGGGTCAAACTGTCCATTTCTGAGAGTTCTATGAATGGTTCACGTTGTTTTGGAAGTGATGTTTTTGGGAAAGATTTTCCGTTTGTTACCACTGACCACCTAGGGGGTTCAAAATTCAAATCTTGTTAAGCCTCCCAACCTCTAGCTAGGCTACTAGACTTGCATCATTAACTTCACTAACCTAAACACGATTCATGGAATCCTCTGGGACATAAAGAAAGCCACACCCTCCGTGACCATAACTGAGAATCCCAACCACCATCTTAGTGAGTCTAATGTCTAAAAAGCCATTAATACAATAATCCACATTCTTGAGGATCAACAGCCATATACAGAGACTATTATGCATGCAAGAAGAGTTATTACAAGTTTACAACAATATCAACCATAACAAGAACTTCCAAAATTAAAATTGAACAATAGTCACACTAACAAGGCGTCATTTAGCAACTATGACGATTATTTATCCTGCTGTGTATGACAAAAGTGCCAAGCTCAAACAAGAATCTAGTGTTCATAATCAAATTGGCATTTTCCTTGCATCTGCAGCAAGTAATTAAAACAAGTTCAACTCTAGAACTGAAACAAACACCTAAATGGGACTACATATACAATGGAGACATGCAACATGAATAAATAAGACAACTATCTTGTGACAAAACCAACACTTTATCAAATCTTCAACGAAAAAAGCAACATATATGCTATAGTTTACCCCAAAACCACGAATTCAACAATTTCAACACTCGAAGAACAGAAGAACGGGATCCCGATTTCGTGTAGATCTAGTAATATCTAGGGAAAGAATATAAAAGAGGTATAGAAGAACAGAAAAGAAGAGGGGGGGGGGGGTACGTTACCATGTTCGATACCGCTGTCAAGCCTTCGAGATTTGATTGTGGCGTGTGAGAATCTGAGCGAGCAGAAAAGGAAAAAAAAAAAACACGAGAGAAAGTGCGAGAAAATAACAGAGAGAAGTGAGAAAAAAAAAAAATGAAGCGGGAAAATGACGAGAGATATCGGAAATTGTGAATAAGAGTACACGTGAAGATTGGTTAGTATATATACAACTCTTAACAGGCATCAGCTACACTAACAAACCTATCAGCATTCTAACCGTTTTCTAACAAACTATATCTTCGGACAAAAAGCTTTGCTGACGTGGACAACCACATCATCTAACGCTTCACTTTACAATTATCCACATCACCCCACTACTGCATTGTAGAACCTAGTGTGTTTCTATGACAGGTTTAATGCAGTTCAATAACAGAGTTATTTGAGAAAGTGATATAACTCCCCGTTCATCAAAGGCTATTTGAGATTAAAAAAGAGAGTAAAATGGTTTACCAAAAAAAACAAGAGAGTCAAATGGTAGCAGTACCAGTCTGATTGAAATTACTCTCACTTTCGCTTGTCCTTCTATTTTGAATTATATATGAATTGTCATCATTCAACGTATGTTTAGATTAACTAGCTAGGTGGTTGAATGAATTTTATTTTTTTATGCTATGGTTGATATGGTGTATGACAAGCTAGTAAATTCATAGTATTAGATTTTATTGGATTAAGGATTATAATAGACAATAATGTGTTTTTAACTGATTGGAAAAATGTTGGAATTCAATTCATTAGACAACTTGAACTTAATTCCCTAGTTTAGAATCAAATAATTGCATGGAGCAATGAGAATTCAATTCTCTTAAAATAACCCAAAGTAAATCAAACTCAAGCCACTCTAATTTGCTACACGATTTGTGACTGAAAATTTGGGAATGAATTCTCTTATGTGAGATTTTTATATAACCTTATTATATGTGATATCTTATTATTAATTTTCTTATGAACATGTTCTGTTTTGGTCTAATTTGTTAAATCAATAATGAGATATCACACATAATATACATGACAAGGTAATGTGAAAATTTAACATGAGATAATCCATTCCCACCTAAAATTATATATCTTTATCCTATCTATTCAATTCCTCATTCTTATCCAAAACCCCTTATTTATTAATAAAGGATAAAATTGTTAATAAAGAATTCAATTCATATTCATATATATTTCTTCTAATATAATTAAATTTAATTATATAATTTATTAATTTATTTCATACATAACAATTCAACTCATATTTAATTCTATCCAATTTTTTCGTTCCAAATAGGCTATCAACCCTGGCAATTTTCCCACTTCAACTGGTTTGATCATCACGCTTCAATGAAAATGAATTTGCTCCCATTAGTTATCTCATTGAGAGCAGCTAGCGCTCCATGTTACGAAAAATTTTTCGTCAAATGCGTGCAAACAGTGACCAGACAGTTGGTTTATAATTTCATAACAAATGAGAAATGAGAAAAGATAAAACAACAACAAAATCAACTGTTTGTAAAAGTCCGCACGACAATTCGTGTTCAAATTTTCGAGAAATGAAGCATTTTGCTTTTCTCATTAGAGCAAGTTACTAAAATCTTTCTTTCCTTAAAATTAATAAAAAAAAAAAAAATTGACTAGAAAAACGGAAAAGAGTAATCAATGGACAACTCACCATGCATATTAGCGACATATCATGCATCATGCTCTTTCATCACTTGCCATGGGTATCTCACTGTCTCTAATCCTTACTAACATTCTCCTAATTTTGCTGAAGAGCACCCATTCACCAATTTAATATCTCTCGTTAATTATAACTCTTTTGACTCTTCTCTATCTACTTTCACACCCCCAAAAGAACAAAAACAAACCCATGGCTTCTTCTCAAACATTGCATGAAACAGAGAACAAAAGGCAAGAGAGCACTGCTTTCCCCGGCCACAGGCGTTCTTATCCCTCTCACCCTAACCTTAACCATAATGATCCTATTCGGTTCGGGTAGCAAGTACCATCGCTTGTCAAAGACATTTTGGTTCACCCCACTTTGGTTCATTCACTTAGCCACATTGGGTTCATCTCTCATCATGGGCCTTGGCTGATGGTGGGTTCCAAGGGGAAACCGATGCATTCTCCCTCTACGTGGGTCAATTCTCCCTAAGCTTCACGTGGCACCCACTTGCTCTTGTATTGGGTGTGTATTGGCTTGCTTTGGTTTCTTGCCTTGTGAATTTTGGGACCCTCTTTCTTTGTTACTCCAGATTTAGAAAGGTGAACCCTTTTGCTAAAGACTTGGCTAAACCGTGTTTGGTGTGGGCTGGGTATCTTAAGTTAATTAGCTTTAAGCTTATGGTTATTTGATTTGGAAATTATTTATATATTTATTTATCTTTTTTTGTAGTTATTAAGTTGATGGGAATTGATTATTAACCACGTAGATTACATAGTGGACATGTTTTAGGGAAGAAAAAAAATTGCTTTTGCACTTAAATCATTTAAAATGGACTACAGTCATAGCATCAGCAACTTTGATTTTTAGGAAATTAAACTCTTAGTTCAGAATTGGATATAGATCAACTAGTTTGGCTCAATCGGTATCATGGAATCTCTATTTCTCAATCTGGTGCAAAAAATAGGGAGGCAGGGTAGCCGATTTTAGCAACTAATTAGTTAAAGCACAATGTGCACGAGCAGAGCTGAGACGCATCCCACAAATGTGTAGTTTTTTTTATTATTATTATTCAAGAAGTGCCGATAGATTTTTTTTTCCCATCTATAATCTATTTATCTATAATATTAATATTCCAGACTATAGAGAAAGTTTTCCAAGTATCATTCTAAGTTAATTTAGATCCCACAATTTCATAATTTTAATCTATAATTATTTTTTAAAAAAATCACAATCACAATTATTATATATTATTAAAATCTCATTAAAGATTATCAACATTTAATGAAATATCTCTTTTATCATTTAAATAATACATATGATGATCTATCTATTTTGAATATCATTGAACCCTTCCTTTTTTATTATTTTTATAATCCATTTTATTATTAAAGATAGATATTTGAACAAATATTATCATATTTTGTTTGCATATTCTTAAATTGCATTTTATCAACTTAATATACTATATCTTGAATTGATTTATTATGCATATAAAACTATAAAAAAAATAAATATAAAATAAAGGAGATAATAGCATGTGTCAGCATGAAGACCTCAAAACAAACAAATCAAGACACAAATATAGAAGAGAGAAAAACTAAGAGCTAAAAAATAATCATAATTATTATTTTAAAAAAATCACTTTCATATCTATCTATCATCAATGCAACCTAAATACCGTATATGAAATATTAGGGTATTAATTGTAAACGGCAATTGAAATAAGGCTAAACAAAATATTATAATTGAAAAAATTGAACTTTAAAATGATAAAAAAAAAGATAAAAGAAATGGCAGTCAAATATATTATTATAGTATTAAAATACTATAGTTATAATATTAATAATTAATAACAACAAATAATTAGATAAATGAAACAACTATTATAAAAAAGTTATTATAATAGATTTTTTGAAATTGTTTCACCGTGTGTCATTTTCTCATAATTTATATTAGTTAGAAAATTATTTTTACTTCTTAAATAAAGGATATCTTTTATGCAAAATAAAAGGTATATTTAACATTTCATATAATATGAATACAATTAATTACAAAAATTTGAATTTCAAATTGAAAATCATATTCAATTAATACATATATTTTCACATTACAATAAATATCAATTACAAAATTCATAATCATATTTAAATAAGGAAATATTTCTAAAACTTTTAAAAAATCAAATCTAAAATAAATACCGAACCTATTGAATATGAGAGAACTATTATGCTGATTTACCTGATTTTACATCTCTGTTGAATTTTTAAAAAATTCAAATCTATATTCAATAAAATTTATTCTTTCACATTTACATACCATGTGCCATTTTTTCATTATTTTTTAAAACTTTATTTACTTCAAAAATAGAATGCATATTTCAAAATTCATATAATTAATCAATTAAAAAATACAAAATTTAAATTTCAAATTTAATATCAACTTTAAATCAATGTATAATATTTTTATATCTACAATAATAAATACTAAGTTTCAAATTTTCCAATATAAATTTTTATCAAGGTCATTTTTTGCTAATAAGCGTCTCTCAATATTGTTTTAATTTGTTAAGTTATTTTATTTTTTGTCTTCATACATCTCTTTTAAAATTTTTTATGTAAATGACTCTATGATTATTTGCTTTTCATCGCCCTCAATTGTTACCTTAATTTGTTTTTATCTTATTTTACTGTTGATGAATAGTACGTTGATTTCATTTTATGATTTACTTATCATTATTCTACAACTCTAGCATTCTTTCTTAGAAGATATCTTCATTCTCTCTTTCTCACTTCTCTTCTCACTAATGGCCATTATGAAATTTTACAATTGTTGATAACAGTTTCAATGCCATCAAACATTACTTCATATTCAAAGACGAGTTTCTTATCTCCTTGACCTGGCCCGCGATTGTGTAGACTTAGGCATGCTACTAGGCAATTGCTCATTTTCGCATGTCGAAAGGGAGTGCAATAAAGTGGCCCACCACTTAGCTAAGTTTTGCTCTCAATTTGGTCTTTCTATTTGGTTAGAGCATGGCCCTGTCGAGGCCCAAGAACTTGCTCAAATAGATGGAAAAGCTTTCTTAAATCAATAAATCCTCTGTTGTTTCCCTCAAAAAGAAAAAAATATTGTTTTAATTTATTAGGTCATTTTATTTTTTATCTTTATACATCAGTTTCTAAAATTTTCTATTTGAACAACTCTATGATTATTTGCTTTTTATTGCCCTCAATTGTTGTCTTAATTTATTTTTATCTTATTTTACTGTTGATAAGTAGTATTGTTGATTTCATTTTGTGATTTACTTATTATTATTCTACAACTCTTACATTTCTTCTTAGAAGAAATCTTTCAAGTGGATAGGAGAGTCAACTATCATATCTGACATGACAATATATGATTTAATAACTATGTGAGAAAAATTTTACATTATTAGTACATAAAAATTAAATGTATATCAAATATTAAATCTTAAAAAACAAACACTAAATCTTAGTAGTTCAATCCTCATTTTATTTAACTCTTCTTCAAACACTAAATTAGTTTTAATACCAATTTTTTGTTGTGACCTGGTCAAAATCTTGGGCTGATAAAATTACTAAGATAAAGTCCAATATATAATTTAAAGTATTTCATTTTATTTGATAAATAAAGGAAACAAATTGCATCTTTACTTTTTGCTCAATTTTTTTTTATTTTTATTAATGATAATATTGTAAACTTAATTATTAAGGGAGCTGTTATTTATACACATAATATCAACTTACTTGTCGAACACTCTTTGCATCCACCATTCAAAACATGTTATTCTTATTTGAAAAAAAAATCATTTCCCTTTATTCACTCCAAAAGTGTGTTGACTGCAGTACGTCAATATTGTAAGTGCATCCATCATATCCCAATTATTAAATAAAAATATTCTGAGTTTTACATGTGATTTATGTTTCGATATAACCAAAATAGTTAAAATAGAGTTTCGCAAGATAACATTAAATCAATGTTAGAAAAAATCAGAGTTAAAACTCATAGCGGTGTTACATCGTAGTTGAACAACGTCCTGAAATTTAACTTAGTATGGACTCCGCGGTGAAATGCAACGCAGATCTAACTACCTTGTGTCGTATGTACATGCTGGGATAGATGACCATAGGCGTGTTGATACAGGATTGTTTACTGTCTTTGTAGATAACTTTGCCCATTTCCATGACTAAGGAATGGTAATGGTAACCCTTCAAAATTGAGGGAGGAATCAAATCAGGGTGGTTTTAATTTCTTTCAAGAAAAGGGAGACCAATAATCTTCCTTTTGGATAGGTTCGTTTTGCGAAGAAGCATGAAGGCCTGCGGCAACCAAAAAGAAAAACATGGTGTGTTGATCAGTGGTTGCAACTTGTAAGTTGATTGCCAAGGAAGCCGAATTTTCCAGAAGAAAATATACTGACAAGAAATTTTGATCAGAGGAATGGAATGATATGTCAACGAGGCCAAAAACTGGTGAAAAAGACGTCTTAAGCTGGCATGCTCTAGTACAACAGTCATTCAAAGGCAAGTAAAAGGAGGCCAATGAACATAACTTATCTCAAAGAAAAAACGGAAATGATGATATGCAGCATTAAGCTGTCAGAGGGTAGGACAGGTTAGTTTTCTTGGATACCCTAACCACTAATGGATGCTCCACAGGAACAACAAAAAAGAGAAGGGAATCCCCTTCGTTGTGGTATTAGAGAATAGATTGAATTTTAATGTAATCATATACTCTCATTTAAGCAAATATGATTGGCTTCTACCCGACTAAGGATATATAAACTCACAAACATACCCTAACAGATATAATTAAATGATAGTATAAAACTCTTTTATACTGTTAATATATCAAAATTAAACTCTAGAAATCCACTTCATGGCGCAAATTACTAGTACCATAATTAGGCACTGCTGGCATAACACCCCTAAAACTATAATATAGCATTATGCTTGGAGCAGTGTGTGTACATGGGTTCTCCAAAATAGCAACACTCAAACTTCAGAAATAAATGGGCAACACTAGGGTCGAAGCTTTAAGCTACCCATACTATTAATGGCGTCTTTCCATGCTTGCACAAAGCGGGAGAGAGCCAAAGAAAAACAATCACCACAGTGCTAAGCAAACAATCACATTTATTGTGACTAATAATTTTTCATTGAGAAGTAAAGCTAAGAAGAACGATAAAATAAAATTGACAAAATTGCAATCCGTATCACAAAGCAAACTTCAAGAACAATGGCCACTTTCACAGCAAAAGGAAATAGATGACACTGTGCATCCTCCTCACATGTAGTTCTATTTTAAATACATGAACCGATAATCTATTGAAAGTAAAGCTTACAAAGTTAATGGGATCATGAAAGCTATCTAGTAACTTGAGGGTGTAACTGGATTCTGGTGGAAGGCATCAACAGAAGCCAAAATTGCCCTCACTTGAAACATTAGCATGCTCCCTCCATCAAAATATATGAACAATGTCATATGCAAATCTTTATTTTGTCAAAGAAGCACAGCATAATAGAAGAATTTCAGCACAAGATATATATACAAGGGGTATGTTTGGTTGAAGAGTAAAAAGTGGAGTAAAAATTTTTATCTCCATGGATGAGCTTCCTATGGAATTTTTATCTCCATTTTTACTCCCTAACGAAACATACCAAAGGAGTTAAATTTTGCTAGGTTATGTTTCAGTATGAGGACATAATCTGCCACAGCACAAGTCTGATGGGCATAGCAATCACAGCTCAACAGCATCTGAAAATTTCCATCAATTTATTTGGAACATTGGGAAATTGTTACTTGTTACTAGTACTACAACTGGAATTTAGATATCTACTCTAATTCACATCCATCCCAACCATTTTTTTTTTCTGTATTTATAAGTTAAGTTATGGTATAATTTAGAAGAACTTACTCCATTACTCTGATTCTAGACATACAAGTATCCGTTTTTAACAGATTTTATGGTGTTGAGTCAAGTTACAATTGCAGTTATACCCCACCAATTACTATAAAGTGAGGGATACGTCCAGAACAGCACGAATGACTGCAGAAGCTTAAAAAAGAAAGTTAAAATGCTGAACATGTGGACATATAAAGTGTGCACAACATCAATATAATACACACACATGCATATATATGTACACAATGTATGTTGAACTGGCCAATAAGAGCAGTAAGACTGTATAACAATTACATAGACCTCGTCTAGAAAACTACATAACCCATCCATTTTAAATATCAATACAACATAAAAGGTTTATCTTCTATGCAACTTCGTCAAACCTCGAGCAGCTTGATGTAATTTACTAGATATACTAAGCAAATTATGCACTGATTAAACCCTCTTCTCTATCCGGACCCACTTATTGGCAGATAGAAAGCTTCTTTTGCCTTCCGTTTACATATATATATATATATATATATATACACAGGTAACACTGCCAATAATATAAGGTAATTTTATGTTGCAAAGCTGATCTTTTGACTCCAAATACTGAGATTTTTTAAATAATTCAAATACTGGTAATTTTATGTTGTAGGGCTGATTTTTTTTAAATACTTC
This sequence comes from Dalbergia oliveri, assembly GCA_030441495.1. NCBI lineage: Eukaryota > Viridiplantae > Streptophyta > Magnoliopsida > Fabales > Fabaceae > Dalbergia > Dalbergia oliveri. The sequence goes on from JAMLFY010000009.1 coordinate 18,674,256, forward strand.
ATGTGGCTTCAGTGGTGGGTATGCAATGAGTTTGGCAAATGCTACATAGTTGATGTGTCTTTTTTTGCTTTTCCTGGCATTAGTAACATCTTATCCTCTGTTTGTATGTCATTACTATCTATCTTTCTTATCCAGACTAATTTTTTCTTTCATGAAAATAATAAGTTTCTTCTACACATATCATGCCCAAAGAAAGATGAGATGAATAGAGAAAACATACCATCAGACCACCGAGGAAGCCATCAAGCAGCACTCGGTTCCATGAGTCAAAGTAAGTGTAGATTGAAAATTTAGCTTTGGCTACAAGCCCAACTGAAGTAATTGCCATGAGAAGTAAGTAAAAGACAAATCCTTTCAAGCCTGTAAACCCCAAAATTCCAGCAACAACTCCACCAATTATAGACAAAAATGTTCGGCTGCAAAAAGACACAGAAAATAAGTTTTGATCCAAAACTTTGACAATGGTTAACATTTTGCTTCATTTTTATTCCCTTTCTCCTTTCTCTAATAGTGCTTTATAAATAAAATGCACGTCATACACTCAGGTGACAGTATCAAGCAGAAAGAACCAAACAATGCCATTGATACTGAAACCAGTCAAACAACCACCACCCCAAACCACCATTGCATAAGCTGGTAGAGAAAGAAAGGAAAGCAGCCACCACAAATATAATGCTCCTAGCTATATGTTTGTATTCAAAATAGTGTTAAATCAATCTACAGTCAAAACAAACCTGTAATAGATAATTTTCATGTTGCTTTGCATATTCTCAGCATTAAAAGTCAGTAACTCATTCACTCCATTGCTTGATTTCTTCTCCGATGAACCTGACTCGGAGTGTGCAGCCATAATATCTCTCTACCTTATCCAACTTGATTACACTTCTGCAAAGAGAAACGGAATTGAATGATTTTGGATGGAAATAGTGGATGAGTCCTTAAGGTAGCATTTGGTTAGTGATACAGGGATAAAAATCGACACTAAAGAGACAAATCTGTTTGGTGATGAAGATAGGAACAGGGACAGAAAATTATCCCTGGATAAGAAAAACATAAAATTTCTGTACCTCCAAAAAGTGGAAAAATTTAATATTTTTTTCTTCCAATAGTATCCCTATACATATTTATTATTTATATCTTCGTCTCAACTGCTCTATTGTTCCTGTATCTCTGTCCCTGTTCCCTACCAAACGCTACCTAAATGAACATCCGCAACAATTGTGCTGATGTTAACAATAGGCAATCTCGAAGGGGCATGACCAGACATGAACATGATGCACAACAAAGTAAGATAAGTAGTCCGGTGACTAAAAAGATACTTCACAAACACGCACACACGCCGAAATCCTCTGAAGATCCATAATCTAGAATAAGTTCCCAAACAGCTCAGTCTCAAGTTCTGCATACCTTAATCCCACCCATTCCCACCTGGATATTCTGTAGGCAACTAAAATTTCTAAACTGCAGAAAAACTTGACAGAATAAAAAAGATAAAAACCGAACGGAACAAAAAGTAATCAAAACGTAATTTCCATTTAAACACAACTGTGATTTAGGGGTTTTTCAGGGGGGGGGGGTAAATACTAAATAGCGCAGCAACTTCAGCTACGCTTGTGGCTCAACATTAAACATTGAGAATTCAACACCAATGCTATGTAAACTACGCTATTCACGGTCCAAATTTCAACGAGAGATTCACGAAGCCCTTTTTCAAGAGCAGAAATTTCGTCCAAAGGCAACACTTGACCTTTAATTAGTAACAACTGAATTGAACACAAAAACTGTCACTGAGACAACTGAAATCTCGTAAAGGGCTTGTAAAAGGAAGGAGATCGAAGCCGAAGGGAGAGAGGCATGATGAGATTGAGAGAAACGCAATTGGCAAGAAAATTGGAGAAACAAAGAGCTTACCTCACTTGTTCGTTTGTTGAAGGCTGTTGTTATTAGATGCACTGCGTGCGACTACTGTCACTGAGAGAGAGAGAGAGAGAGGCTCAACTCAGGTCGCACGTCTCAACCTTTGCCCCTTTCCGAACTTCTTCTTCGTTTATGTCAATATTTGTATAAGTATATTATTAATATTAATGAGTAAATACTACAAAAGCACCCAAATCACTCCCATTCTTCGTAAAAGTTTTCACTCCGTCCCAATCAAAATTTAAATAATTAATAAAAATTATTATGTTAAGTGAGTTTTCCCGTATTTTGATAAAATTTAAGATAATGATACCTCAGTTATTTAAGATTAAAATTATATTATGTGTCTCACTAATTTAATTTATTAAAATATAGAAAAATAAATATTCAATCATAATCATTGAAAATATGAGGATATTGGAGTAAAAACCTTGTTTTAATATAATTTTCTTTTTTTTTCATACAATATATGATGAAAATACAAGCTTAAAATATTCAAATATTTAGAAAAAGAATATTACATAATTTTAATTTTTATGTTTCATTAAATTAATAAATAATTATTAAAATTAAAGTAACCAATAAATTACATCAATATAAATTATAATTTTGAATAAAAAAATCAACCATGGTTTATAATAAATATAGACACAAATAATCAATCTTCAAATAATAATATTTTATTTTAAATTTATAGATAAATAATTAAAAATTTTATTTTATTATAATTTTACTTTTTTTTACATATATATTTACTTAAGATTAGAATTACTTGTAATAATAAGAGGATAATTGTATATAATATAATATAACATCTTATACAAAATGTTGACATCATGTCAAACAATGTATACTATTTAAATTTTAATAGGCCTAAGACTATGAGCAAACCTTATATTATTAGGTATTATTCTATTAGATATTATCCTATGATGCATATCAAATATAGGGATATATTTGTGAGTTTAGATTTTCAAATGAAAGAAAGAACTTGTAGTGCAGAATTTTATTATTTTTACTTATTATCATAATAATTAATGATAATTAGTAATAACATTAATAATTATTATTAATTATTAATAGAGTAAGTGGCAGAATACAATTTTTAAACAAGAAAGGGATGGAGTGCAATTTAGCCAAATGTTAACGGTGATTTGTGCTATTTACTCAATATTAATTGACTAAATATATCCAAATGAGTTCTTACAGGACAAATTAGTTTATTAGAATTTGAAAATTTCAAATTGATCCTCACAACTTAAATTTATCACTACAAGAAGAAATAAATACTTTTCATATTTGAAAATATCAATAAAAGTATTGTTAAGAAAAATAATTTTAACATAAAGTGGTCATTGAAAATATTTATAAGCTTCCATTGACATTTAATGTTTATAAGTATTTTCAATAAATACTTTATATCAAAATTATTTTTCTTGACAATATTTTTACTAACGTCTAAATTATTGAAAATAGTCATTTTTCTTGTAGTGTATTGCACAAAATAAAATGTCTGCTATATGTTTATCTGCTCATATTTCATTGTTAAATTTATTTATTTTTTACTATTTTATTCTCTAGAAGGTATTTTTGCTGTTGCTCTTTTTTGGGTTCAAAACATCTTAAAAGGTTTAAACAAAACACTTACACACACACACACACTTTGAGAACCCTCATGAAGATAATTTATTCCTAGTTGCTTGTTTTGTTTGGGTTAGTTCCAGTTCGGAAATAGAAACCTTTTAGATGAAGAATGGATAACAATTGTTTTGTTTAAGTTAACAATTTTGTAGCGATTGGAAATTGGAATCATATCAGAGTCAAATTACATGAATCAGGTAATCCCCACCACATTACTAGTCCCTTTATATGCTGATGCAAAACACAAATATAGTCCATACTTTCATGTCCACGAACACTTATCCATATATCGGTTGTTCAATTCGAAAATTAGCACAAGGCAATGCCAGCTTTATTTTATTTTTTTAAAATTACAGTATAATTTATATAGAGAACGTTTATTCTTAGTTTTGATTAGCCTGAAAAAGGCATACCAGTTTAGAGATATATATAATCTACAACGTAGAGACACTGGAATTTTATGCTTAGCTTTGGGGTTTCAAGTAAGATCTGGCTATAGCACCATATGCACCCTTAGGATAGAAGCCACCAGCGAGATGTTCATCACCTGTCCCATAAACTATCCTCAATATTTCCTGTGAGTCCTAGCATACGACAGTGAATCCTTGTTACAGCAGAATGTTCCTGAGATTCTATCCTCGGCACCTTCCTCTTTAGGGACTACAAGGCCCTCATCTTTCAAGCCTTCTTTTCCAAGCTTGTCCCTAAGCATTGAGATTCGTTTGTGAACTCTGCCACACTCACTCCATAGGATGTACGTCCAGTTCCTTGCGTTGGTAGAGCAATGCTCGAAGAACTGCATCTTGGCGGACTCTACTCCTAGAAGACCTTGACTGAGCTGAGCATACAACATTGTGTTAGATTATTAAATCATTCATATGTACGACAATATATGTATGTGTGTATGCATGCGCCTCTACCCATCATATTAAACTTTTGGGAGAGATGATTCATGACACATTGCACAATGTTACTATGTGAATTTGGTGAAGTGAAGAGTTGTTGGTACTTAGTAGGAAGGAAGAAGAGAGTGAAAAATGTAAAAAGGCGCATATCATTTTCTGTCTTGGCATTAAATTGAACTAAAGAAATGGGCAACATGCGATAAAAAGATGGGTTTAATTTTAAGCCATTGTTGTGTCAATCTATTTTACATACAAAAGTTGTGAGCACAAATTTAACATGTTATTCTTGTACACACTTATAATAAAATTGGTGAATCTCATAATCAAGAGAGTATATTTTAAATAAAGTTAGTGAAACCTATTTTTATTGTGAGTGCGTGTAAATGTGAAATATTGAACTTTTGTCTAGGCGAGAATTTCTCTTTTATATAGTCATGTAATAATGTGATCATATCATAAAAATATTTAACTTTTGGATTTAATTTTGATAAATTGACAATATAAAAGAATTTAACATGATTATCTAATAATATATTGCTACATTAGCAAATATAGTCAAGTTCAAGCCACTACTTAAAAAATCATGCAAATAAAGAGATTTGATTAAATAATTAGTTCATTAAAATTAAAGTCTTAACTTTTTGTTTGTGAGAATTTTCAATGAATATATAACATTTTGAATAGAGTCATCTAATCATATATTACTACTACACAAACATAGTTAATTCTTATATCTACTATTTAAAACCTATAAAATAAAAGGATTTGATTGGAAGTTTTTATAATATTAGAATGTCCATAAAATTTTTACTTTTATCTTTACTCCCAACCAATTTGTGATAAATTTGCCATAAATAAGCTCCATATCTAATTTTATATATAAAACACATTTATAAAAAATTTACCTTGTTTTTATTCTCAACCAAACAATCCTCTCAGCCTAAAAAATTAAAGTAAAATTTTATATGCTCTCAATTTTTTTTTAAGAAACAGTTATTACTTATTTTGGTGGTTATACTATTTTTACAATATCTTTGATTTAGAGACTCTTCAAACTCAGGTTTTCATGTTTAACCCTTAAACCTTTATAATACAGAGCATTAAATGGAAAAGGTGAACGACTTTTCTTTCTTGCACGGCATCTAAGAATTTCTCTCTTAGACCAAACACCTCCTCCTACATGATTTCAAAAAGATTTGGTGAGCTTAATTAGTTTGGAGCTTTACCCTTTTGGAAGCGGCATTTTGCAGCTGTGGATTGGCTCCAACATAACCAGTAAGGCCAACATAAGGAATCACATAAGATGCAAGCAGATAGTTTATATCATTGGCATAGGGATCGAATGGAGGGATGAGGTGTTTCCCGAAGGCACTATCCATTACTTTGGCAAATGATGCCGTGCTTAAATCCAGCAATGGCCTAGGGAACCCTTTCACTGTGCTCTTTATGGCCCTGCAATAACAAATAATTCAACTTTACCATAATTAGAAATCTTCTCTAGGACCACATAGACTGATCCAAAAGCTATCAAATAAACATAAGTAGAAAACTTTGGTTTAGCTCCTTACATCTTTGTTATGCAATTCTCAAATTAAACTATCACATGCGGATAATTTTTCAACCAAATAGCAAGTAGTTTTAGTACATAGAGAATAGCTTGATTTGAGAAGGGATATAACAAGGATATAAGGAACTACTCAAGTTTCATTCAACCAATATTATTTGCCTCCAAATCATGTCACTTTACCTGGCCCACCAATCATTTTTTGACACATGAAAGATAAACATTTAATAATATTTAATATAAATTGCTCATCTTCTACTTGATAAGAAATAATGAGGACAAAAAATGAGACATAATTTCAGTACATTTTCGTGTATTTTGTCATAAGGTTTTGCATAAGAAAATTTGTAGTGTGAGAGAGACTAGTGAGTGAACCTCAAATGTCCAACTTCCTGCAAACCAAACTGCAAGATAATATCCCTGACAACGGAATCCAGATTGGCCAATTTGGCACCAATGGGAGGGGGTCCTCCACCGGCTAAGTCTGGATTAACCTCATCCAATCCATAACCCAATGCCCCAAACAAGAAGAACTCAGCCTCCAGGTACTCCAAGTTCAGTGGAAATTCCAGAAGATCAACATCTGATGAAGAAGCTGATTCTGGGGCGGCTCTTGCAATGATCACAGGAGAATCATAATAAGATCCTTGGAGGATCAAGGGTAGGACTACTAGCAAAGCAGCAAAGGAGGAAGCGGTGGAGGTGGAAATGTGAAGTGCCATGTTTTAGGCTCTTTTTTTTCTGGATGAAGATGTGTTATAAGTCATTGATCTTTGGTTCACATATGCAAGTGTATATATATAAACAATGTTTTTGGTTCATGCAGTACTGTTGCAAGAAACTGCTTCGTGGCAAAAGGGTGTAGCTTATTCCTACATTTGCTATGTAGGGAAGATCCTTGCCCGATAATTGAGTTTGCGTGATTAAATGAATATAGTCTTAATTTGAGTGATGTTTGATGTACAATTAAATTGTACCAAATGCATAATCCTTTATTACTATTGGATTTGATAAGTGAGTGGGATGAGTGGAGCACATCACATTTAATGGTGATAAGTTGTGTGTATTTGTTGTACAATTTAATTGTCACCAAACATTATTCTCTTAATTTTCTTTTCTTTCTTTTTTTTTCAGGTGGGGGCACTTTCTTTGGAAAAGTCAAGCTGAATTTTTCTCTTCACTTGGATTGTGTTTGGCTTAGCGCTGGTGCTTGATAGATATATTGGTTTCACTTTGGGTTCAGAGTTGGGAGTGATTCAGTTATGAGGCACAGAAACTATGCATTCATGAGCCAAACTAAACTGGTGATTATATATATGTATGGTTGCAACTACTCTCATGGAAGTAACATGAATCGTCTTGTACTATACAGTACTTATGAGTGTCTAGAATTGGGAGACGGTGAAAATAGTTGTTGTATAACCTTATCAGGGAATTGGGAAACAGCTCATTTATTCAGGAGATTATGATAAAATACAATTCATAAAATCTACTACTAGACCTTTTATTCATGCATCATTTTTTACTATAGTTTTATTCTCAGATTTTTTTTTCTATTAATAAGTGATCTATAAATATTTTTATAAACACTTAATAATTTCAAAGATATATCATGACTCAATATTAAGACGAGTTTTTCACTCTCAAGTTAAACTTTTGTTTGCGTACAAAAGGAAAATTCATAAAATGCTTTCTTGTTCTGCCTGTACTAGATGTCATTACTTAGCCTTATGCCCATTACTTAGAACTTAAATGGGAGCCGGAAGGAACAATGACCGACTGGGGCCATTAACAACCGAAAAGCTGTTAGGTTCCAATTCCATGTGCAGTTTATTCACGCAATTTCCATCAAATATGTGGAGAGGCTATTTGACACGGCAAATTGAAGTCATCTTGCTGCAAATTGGAAGATGTCATTTATTACCATTATGAATTGGGAGAGAAAGTTGCACTTGACTAGTGCATAATGAAAGAAAAATCAATTTTTCTGAAAAGTCAATAAATATGTCATGATCGATCAAGAAGAAAAAGCAACTCACTACGATTGGTCTTTTGTTTCTTAGCGTTACACATGATTTTGGACTTTCAAAGGGTCAATTAGATTAGATGGCGGCTCTTCCTATGTGTAACTGCTAGATCTAGCTAGATATGTGAGCCCCTCTCCAAATTGTTGGTTGCAGCAAGTAATCTTCACCCCCAAAAAATGACACTTGAAAACGTAATCTCCCCATCAAGGTCGAATATTATAAGGAGACTCTTTGACTAAATCAAGGACCAATACAAGGAAATACCGAAACAGTAAAAATAATAAAATCTTATTTTTACTATTATCTTTATAAAATTCCGAATACAGAAGATAAAGACAAAAGATGCCCACTGACCCTGACTCTGGGCATAATGTCATTGCTTAATGTCATCAAATGAAAATTCCCTTCCACGTATGAGTAGGCCCATCCCTTCCTCATTGATTAAGTATACTTAGCTTTCAGTCACCTCATGGCCAATATCTCGGTTGTTAAAGACACAGCTAATTTGCAAGAGAAACGTTATCTGATACAATTTATGGGATACCTAATATATTCTGATCTATTATTAACTAATTTTGTTAGATATAAATATAATCAAGTGATATTGAAAAATAATTTATTGATCATTACTAAAAAGAAATAATAATTTAATTAAGTATACTTATTAAATTGAATATATAAATTAATTTTAAAAATAAGTTAATAGTTAAATAATTAAATAATAAATAAAATATAAAAGAGTATTATAAAATTTAATAAATAATTAGTATCATTTCAAAGAATGGTAAATTATGGAATTGAAGTCTTTTTTTAAAAAGTTTTAATGTTGAAAAATTGAAAACTTTTCACCCTATAGGTAAATTGATACTTATTCATTATTAATTTATTAATTAATCAACATTAATTATAAAAATAAAAATGGAAGTATCAATAACATATCATAATAACAATAATTATAAACTTTTTGGTTATAATCATCAATAGTTTAAGAAATTTTAAACATCATTTGGTTCATTTAGAAAAATAAAAACATTGACATTACAAAAACACCATAATAATGAGCAATAACATCAAAATCTTTAAATTAAAACTATTTTCATTTGAAGTAGATAATATCCATTCTAAATTAAATCAATCTTCTCCTATTTAATTGTCTTTTACTTCACTATTTATTTCAAATAGAATCATATATTTATTACATAGTCTTTTAACAAAACCAAATCAATCTCATAAATAAAATATTATGATTCACTAATTTATCGATTTTAATTTTTCATCAAAAAAATCAAATATTAAATTATATGTTAAAATATCAAAAACTTAAAAATTTAAATAACATGATATTTGAATTAATAAAGTTATATTGTAAAAAGTTGAAAAAAATTAAATGAAATATAAATTAAAAGTAAATTTAGATGAGTATAAAATAAAAGTCAATTTATCAAATTACCTCAATTTGATTTATTTATTCAGTATAATTATTTTAATCATTGTATTGTATCATCAATTAATTAATTAAAATTGACAATTAATTTACTTTAAATTAATTTTTTTACAATTAAATATAATATTCATATTAATTGATAAAATTTGATTTGATTTACAAATCACTTATATATTTAAAATATATTAAGTAGGTTTTTATTTCTTTCATAAGTTGTTAAGTGGTGTTTAAAATGAATAAAATAGACATCAATTTAATTTGAGTTTAAATTTGAAATAAAATTAAACCCCATCAATCAAATTTCTTTTTTAAGTGATCATCAATCAAATTTAATATGATCTTAAAACTAAAAATCAAATTTGATGAGATTTGTTAAATCACATGATGTATTATTTTTAAAAGAAATTCAGGATATGAATGATAAAAATATCTAATTTGGTCTTTATTAATGTTCAATTAGAACACTCACATAAAAAATTGTATTCAATTAAAGCACAAAATTCATCTATAAAATCCTATTCAAAATTGAGACAATAAAATTGTGTAACTAAATTCAAATTAATTAAATCCAAGATAATAAAAAAATTAATACAATAATAGTATATAAAGGCAAAATATGGAATTGAGCTTTACAACCTTGATTCAAATTTTGATTTAGCAACCCATAATTGAAAACATAATCATAAATATTTTGTAGATTGAATTTTTTTATTGAAATATATCAATAAGTTCACATCAAGACCATTACATTCTAATAAAATCAATATATATACATATATAATCTCTAATATTTTAGAAATCTATACCATTAAAACTTCCTATATTAACCATCAACATATCTAGTAGCTATGTCATTCATATTGTTTTAGTATGAATCCAAAAAAGATTATAATATTATGCTTCCAAACTTCATTACCATATGGAATTAGTCATATCACTTATAACCAAATTGATGTCCTTCTTAACTATAATATTCTCCTTGGAACAACTTGTACAATTCAATGTGTTTATTGAAGGATGTTTCTTGATCACATAAATTGTCCCTCTAATCTTGAATTATTTTCAAAGCTTCTGAAACAATAGGTGAAGACAATTCAAATGTGATAATGAATTGTAAAAAAATAAACACCTAAAATAAAGAAAAAGTATTAAATATATAACAAAAGATGAAAAATTTAAATGTAATAATAAAGAGAAAAAAATATGTAGAACTAATAGTAGTAAAATTGATGTAAATTAAAATAAGGTGTACTACTCGTCCATATCAATTTTGATGACATTGAAAATTGTCTTTTTCCCATTTCTCTTGATAGAAATAAAACTTTGAATTTTCATAATTTAGGATGTTCCATAAGTGAATAATTCTAACATGAAATTAGTATGACTCATTGTTAGAACTGATATGGAAAACCATATTGATAGATTAATTAATATTATATTACTATATAGATTAATAATAAATAGAGGAACATTCTATTAGTTGCAAATACAACAAAAAAATTATTATTTGAGTTTATATTATTGATGAGCCATAGAAAGATAGATATTGATAGTGACTAAGTGGTTGAAGGAAATATAAATTATTATGATATTGTTATTATTACAATTATAGATAGATTGTAAAATAATATGCATTAATTTAAAGAAGATTTAAATTTTATATCATAATATGTGTCATTAAGTGTATTTCTACTTTAATGAGAGAAATTTTTCTAAAAAATTTAAAATTACCAAAAAATAATACCTGACATTACAATTATTGTTTAATATTCCTAAATATTATATTTATATAGCTAGTTTAATATATTTTTTAAAAAATATTGTAGTGACAATTTACTTATGAAATTATACGATGCATCATTTAGACAAATATCAAAATTTTAATTATAATCAATTAAAATTTTGAATTAGTGACATGTTTTCAAATTCCATTTCAATAACACACCTAAATAACATCATAATAACAAATCTAAACAAAATAATTACTATATATAAAGGGTGATAGAAAAACACTATTTTACTACATTACACATCATAAGACACATATGCCAAAACTTTAACATTGATGAAGTTGTTTGAAAATATATATGATAGGAAAATATATTGAATGGACAAAACCTTGCAAATTATAGAAGAGCGAATAAATTAAAAGTGAAAAATAGAAGAGTGAAGCAAATAAAAGGAATATATAGCTAAATTGGTAATATGTTCCTATGCATAAAGAGGCTAGAAAATACAAAATCATAATACTAATATTTAAAATTACATGGAAAGTCTTCCATGTGTCATTCATAAAACAAATTATGTCCCACAGTTTCATAATCTTAATAATTAAATTAAGTTTTTAAATTTAATTTACTTTATAATTATTAATTAATTTTTCCAATTATACCTTCATATCTTCTTCCATTAATACAATAAAAATACCTACTAAATATCTCATTCATAATTATGTAATATGAAAATAATATAAATAAAATAATAATAAACGTATTATTATCTCATTAAAATTTTATATGTATAATTATTATAGTATTAATTAATGACAACAAAACTATTATAATTACGTTACTATAAAAAGATTATTATAATTAACAATAATTTTATTGACCATATATAACTATTATATAATTATATAAAAAGCTATTATAATATGTTTTCTAATTGGATAATAGGTTTATGTAGTTTTTTAATATTACATATGTTTTCTAAATGAAGAAATGGGTTAAATACATAAAGAGAACAATCAATATTCACACCAAATAAATGTGTCCATGATTTTAAATTTTTTTCTACAATTAGGAGTCATGTCAACAACATAAAAAAAATGCTACTCATAATCTTTTTGCATTTAAACCTCCAAAGAAAAAAAAAAGAGAATAATTCAACATTTAAAACTATACATAATTTTGAAAAAATCGCTCCATTGAAAATGGCATCACTAAAAATTTCACATCTTGATTGATATATACTTGGTGGGAAATTGCTAAGAAGACTAACAATTCAAAGTCTATGCACCAACTTCAAATATTCCAATTTGATGTGACTAATTTGTAAGTTTTAAACTTAAGGAATGGGTTAGAAAACATATAGATAATAATAAATTATGCCAAATATTATAAATCAACATCATTACATTTTTCTTTAAAGTTATCACTTCATAAAGTGCAATTATCCTTCATGCGCTGTATTTTCTTAGATTAGATGTGATATAAAGATAAAGACATGCACTATTTTCTATTATAAATGTTTTCTTCCATAATAGATTAATAATATTGAAAAAGAAATAAAATATATAGAATATATGATTTAAAATTACAAGGTATTCTTAATATCATTTGATGATATGTGGCATCATTTTAAAATTAAATTGTAAGATTTAAAACTAAGATTTATCATAATATTTTTTTTAATATAATAGATTTTTATATAATTACCAAATAATTATACATGGTCAATAAAATTATCGTTAATTATAATACTCTTCTTTGTGGCAGCATAATTATAATAGTTTTGTTATCATTAACTAATACAACAATAATTATACATATAAAATTTTAATAATATAATAATACATTCAATTATCATTTTTTTATATTATTTTTATATTATTTTCATATTAAATAATTTTGAATGAGATATTTTGTAGGGTATTTTTATTGTGTTAATGGAAAGAGATATGAAGGTATGATTGAAAAAAATTAATTAATAATTATAAGGTAAATTAAATTTAAAAAATTATTTTAATTATTAAGATTATGAAAATGGTAGGGCATAATTTTCTCTATGAATGACACATGAAAACTTTCTATGTAATGAGTCTTAAATATTGCTATTAGAGATTATAGATTATAGATTTAGCTCCTCCTTAATATTTTGATAGACTTATTTTTATTATTGAATAATATAATTAGAACTAATTTATAAATGATAAGGATCAATTTGTCTTACAATTCTTAAAAAATATTGAAGATAGACTAATTTATCCTATATTTTTAATTATGATGAAACACAAAATATATATTTTTATTCTTGAGGAACATTTTGTTCAATGTTATTTTCATGGATTAAGTTAGGAAGTCTCACTACTTTGACTGATAAATTATTAGTGAGAAATTACTATAAAGACTAATCTAGGGTCAATTTTCCAATTCGATGTGACTTAATTTACTTAATTTTCTAACTGAAGAAATGGATTAGAATACATAAAAGAAAACAATCAATATTCAAGTCAAATAAAATGTCCATGATTTTAAATTTCTTTTTCTACACTTAGGAGTTATGTCAACAACATAAAAAAACGTTGGTCATAATCTTCTACATTTAAACCTCCAAAGAAAAAAATGAGAATAATTCTACATTTAAAACTATACATAATTTTGAAAAAATTGTCTCCATTGAAAATGGCATTACTTGGAAATTTCACATCTTGATTGACATATATTGGTGAGAAATTGCTAGGAAGACTAACAATTCAAAGTCTATGCACTAGCTTCATATTTTCCAATTTGATGTGACTAATTTATTCAATTTTCAAACTTAAGAAATGAGTTAGAAAACATATAGATAACAATAAATTATGCCAAATATTATAAATCAACATCATTACATTTTTCTTTAGAGTTATCACTTCATAAAGTGTAATTATCCTTCATTCGCTATATTTTCTTAGATTTTTATAAATGTTTTCTTCCACAATAGATTAATAGAATTGAAAAATAAATAAAATATATAGAATATATGATTTTTTTATTGTTTTTAAATTACAAGGTATTCTTAATATCATTTTATGATACGTGACATCATGTTAAAATTAAATCTTGACTATATATTAATATTTAAAATTTGTAATTTAGTGTGTGTTTTTAAAAACCTGTAAGATTTATTATAATTTTTTTTGTGTATAATATTTTTATATAATTATGTAACAGTTACATATGGTTAATAAAATTATCGTTAATTATAATAGTCTTATTTTGTGGTCGTAATCATAATAGTTTTGTTATTATTAACTAATAATATAATAATTATACATATAAAATTTTAATAATATAATAATACTTTCAATTATCATTTTTTTATATTATTTGTTATTATTTTCATATTAAATAATTTTGAATGAGATATTTTATATGGTATTTATATTGTGTTAATGAAAGAGAGATATGAAGGTATGATTGAAAAAATTAATTAATAATTATAAAGTAAATTAAATTTAAAAACTTACTTTAATTATTAAGATTATGAAAATGGTAGGACATAATTTTCTCTATGAATGACACATGGAAACTTTCCATGTAATGAGTCTTAAATATTAGTATTATAGATTATAAATAGATTATAGATTTAGTTCCTCCCCAATATTTTGATAAACTCATTTTTCTTATTGAGTAATATAATTACAACTATTTTATAAATCGATAAGGATCAATTTGTCCTAAAATTCTTTAAAATTATTGAAGACAGACTAATTTATCCTATATTTTTAATTATAATGGAACACAAATATATATTTTTATTCTTGAGGAACCATTTTGTTCAATGTTATTTTTTTCATGGATTAAGTTGGGAGAAGTCTCACCATTTGACTAATAAATCATCAATGAAAAATTACTATAAAGACTAATCTAACATTGATTTTCTACTTTGATGTTACTAATTTACTTAATTTTCTAACTTAAGAAATGTGTTAGAATACATAAAAGAGAACAATCAATATTCACGGCAAATAAAAGGTTCCATGATTTTAAATTCTTTTTCTACACTTAGGAGCCATGTCAACAACATAAAAAAGCATTGCTCATAATTCTCTACATTTAAACCTCCAAAGAAAAAAAAGAGAATAATTCTACATTTAAAACTGTACATAATTTTGAAAAAATAGCTTCATTGAAAATCGCATCACTCGGAAGTTTCACAACTTGATTGGCATATACTTGGTGAGAAATTGCTAGGAAGACTAACAGTTCAAAGTCTATGCACCAACTTCAAATTTTCCAATTTGATGTGACTAATTTGTTCAATTTTCAAACTTAAGGAATAGGTTAGAAAACATATAGATAACAATAAATTATGCCAAATATTATAAATCAACATCATTACATTTTTCTTTAGAGTCATCACTTCATAAAGTGCAATTATCCTTCATTGCTGCATTTTTTTAGATTAGATATGATATAAAGATGAAGACATGTAGTATTTTCTTTTATAGATGTTTTCTTCCACGATATATTAATAGTATTGAAAAGAAATAAAATATATAGAATATATGATTTATGATTTTTTTTAAAATTATAAGGTATTCTTAATATCATTTGATGATATATGTCATCATGTTAAAATTAAATCTTAACTATATAATAATATTTAAAATTTGTAATTTAGTGTGTGTTTTTAAAAACTATATGATTTATTATAATCTTTTTTTATATAATCAATTATGTGCAAATCAATTTAATTATATAAGTAATGATAGTTTATTATTGGATTTACGGTGAATCATAATATGTTAACCATTAAATGCATAATTAAAATTAAAAATATATAAATATTATAAAGGTACTCATTGAGATAGTACATGTAAGATTAACCATAAATTCAAGTCTATATTAACAATTTTTTAATTATATATCAATTCTTTAAAAAATTGTTATAAGATAAATTTTTTAATTTGGATTATATGCAAAATATTGATTTTGTATGGTAAAATACTAGAAAAGTATGAAATGATACAGTAAAATATTGATTTTGTAAAGTAAAATTTGATTTTTTGTTTTTTTACATGGATTTTTTATTTTATTTAAAAATATATAGTTATAGATGATATATAATGTAAATGATAGAAGATATATCATATACATGTTAATTTGATCTAATCTATTATCTATAAATCTATAATACTAATATTTAAGACTCATTATATGGAAAATTTTTCATGTGTCATTCATAGACAAAATTATATCTCATTTTTCATAATCTTAATATTTAAAGTAATCTTTTTGATTTAATTTACCTTCTAATTATTAATTATTTTTTTCCCAATCATATATTCATATATCTTCCATAAACATAACAAAAATACTCTACAAAAATATTTTGATTGAAGTTATTTAACAAATAGTATCTAGGTTATATAATACTAACCTATAATCTATCTATAATATTAATATTTAATACTTATTACATGAAAAAAAATTTATGTGTCATTTATAGAGAAAATTATGCCATCTTTCATAATCTTAATATTTAAAGTAAGTTTTTGGATTTAATTTATCTTCTAATTATTAATTTTTTTTCTAATCATACCTTCATATCCATCTTCCATTAACACAACAAAAGTACTCTATAAAATATTTCAATAGAAATTATTTAATAATAAAAAATAAAAAATGATAATTGACTGTATTATATCATTATAATAATTATATATATAATTATATTATTAATGATAATAAAAATATTATAATTATGTTACCAAAAAAAACTATTATAATTATAAATATTATGATAACAAAACTATTATAATTAGAATAATTAATGATAACAAGAAAATCTTAGCACATGTTTTTTTATATGATCTTTATTAGATTTATATTATGTATATATTTTTTTTAAATTTGGATTATATTTCATGTATTTGTTATTATTGATATTTATATTTTGAATTTCAAAGTATTTTTTAAATTTTTTTTATCTTTTTTGAAATTTTTTAATAAATCCATAAATATCCTCCATAAGTATTTAAAATTGTAATAAGAAAATGAGGAATGAAGACGCATAATGTCTGATGAGAGACAAAACTCTAAATAATGACGGGTTGGGGAAAAGTTATAACTTCAAATATAGAACTTTTAAAAATAAAAAAATATCTATTTAGGTATTCTCACTCTACAGTTATTTAATTTTTTTAATTTAAAACATTCCAAATTATCAATTCCATAATAGTTTCATATTAATTTATTTGAAAATTTTTTAAAATAAATTCCATAATTTACTCTTCTTTATGATGCTAATTATTTACTAATTTTAAAAAAATAAATAATTGCATTGTTTATTAAAAATAATTGTGTAATTGATATAATACTCTAATAATTGAGATGATGAAAATTAGGGTTATAATTTTTTTTTACTAATTATAGCACATTATTTATAACATATATTTTAGAATTGATATTTTAATTTACCAAAAGGATGTAAAGAAGGAAAGGATGTGGAATTGAAATCACATAAATTAAATTTATTTTATTAATTAGAAAATACATTTATGTTTTTATAAGTTAAATATTTTAATTTACAAAAAATATATTAATGGCTAAGGATGACCAAAAAGAACCTACTAAAGTGGGTACACACAAGGATTACTCACTATGGGGACAGAAATGGGGATATATTTTATCTTCGTGGGCAGTGGACAGAGCTGGCAGCCCAATTTGCTTTATACTAATTGCTTTAGTTAGCTAATGGATGAATTGAATTATCTTTGTGTGAGAATTAGAGGTATGTGAAAATAATATTTTAATGGGCGTTTCATGTTTATGTTAGTGATTTTGTATGTGAAATTATTAGACTTCTTCTACTTAGATATACTTAATTGATAAACTACACTTCTCGTACACGAACACCTACTTAAAAAAAAAATGAAAATAAAAGCCCAAACCCCAATTCTCAACAGGTTACAACACACATACACCGCCCATTCATTCTTCTTCTCTTCGTCTCAATTCCTTTCTTTCTCTCCATCTCCTCCATCATCCCAACCTCCTATCTTCTTCAATTCTTCACCAAATCCAACAAATAAATACACTTCATAACTCTTCCACCCAAACAAACTCAAATCCACCATTAGTTTTTCAAGAAAAGCCTCCTTCTACCTATTCTAGAGCAAACTAAAATTTAGGATTAAGGAAAGAAAAAGCTTTTAGTTTCCTTCTTGGAGATCAAACTTCAGGAGCTTGTGGTTGTCTTGATCTCTAGTGAAAACTATCTTTGGTAGGGGTTTCTACGCTTACTTTCTCTTTATTTTCTTTATTGAAGCAATTTCAGATTTGTAATTGGGAACCATTTTATACCATGATTTGGTTGAGTTTTTTGTAGGATTTTGAAGAAAAATTGAATGTTGGCTGTATATATATATATGTATACCTTTGTTTTTTATGCATGAGAGCTTGAAAATGTAACCTTAAGTGTGGTGTTTGTATAGGTGAAGCATTATGCACGAAAATGAGTAAGTATGCATGCTATGTGTTTGAGAAAATGTCTAAATGAAAGTAAATGTTATTTGAGGTTAGAGTTATTGTATATTTGTTGGATGGATAGTTAGTTTAATGCAATACTAATGTTTACAAAAGTAGAAGGCTAAGTTGATGAGGGAATCTTGGAAGTTACACGCATAAAAGTGTAAATTGGCCATGTGTTGGATAGGTCTATTTTACCATGTTTTTGTGATGCTTTGAGTTGGATTTTTATAAAAATTAAGTGTTTGATCTATATAGATATATGATTGCCTGTTTTTAATGCATAAAAACTTAGAAATATGACTTTTGGTGATGTTTGGGTAATAGGCAAAGTTATGCATGAAAATTGCTCATTATATATACTATTTGTTTGATTAAATGTCTAAGTTAAACTAAGGATAAAAAATTAGAATTAAACATAAAGATTAAGGGTTGACTTATGTTAACAGAGAGGGTCAAAGGACACTGAATTGTTTTGAAGGCCAGTTAAAGCTTGGGCATTGACTTTCTTTTATAGTGCACATGAGGGTTTCGGTGTCGCATTAAGGAGGACTAGTGACGAGGAATTAAGCAATAGAGAGCTCATAGCTTTTAAAGTATCTAAATAAGATCAATGAGAGAAAAGGATAGTGATATTAATAGAAACACAAAAGTCATGAAGTAGATAAGACCAAAGAAAAAAAAACCTTAACTATGATGTATTCGAATGTTTTGTATTAGAATAGTCATTTATGCATGTTATGACATTTAATGAATAAGTCTAATCTTTTCCATGCTTGCATGTCTCTTTAATTATACTAGTAAAGTTCTTTCATGCATGCATGTACATCTTCAATACCAAGACCATGCTAAAAGACACCT
>JAMLFY010000009.1:18694347-18729075 GCA_030441495.1 Dalbergia oliveri
AGTATTTCCTTCATAAAATTTGAAAAATTGAAAATGAAAACTAAAAAACTGAAAACTCAAATCAAACAAACCTTAGTGTCTATCTGGTTACTGATTTCATTTTCACAAGATTAAAATGGAAACAGAATGAAAACTAAAGCAAATTGGCCCTTATATTCATTTCATCTGATTCTCAAATCAAATAAGGAGTTGTACACATTTTTCTCAAAATGATTGCACTCTTTTGACTTTTCACGAGAAAAAGTATTCACATGTTCTTGCAACGTCTTTACCTTTTCTAGGTTCATGGTTTTGGTATGATTGATTCTAATTGTATTGACTAATAATGGTTTGGATTGCGTTATTTGGTTGAATTTCAAACAGCTGTTGCAGCTGCTGCTGAAAGCATCCCAGGATAAACGCTTTGTGTGTGAAGAAGCTGATAGGGCACTTGGCTCAATGGTGGGATCCATGACCCCTCTTCCCTTGCTTCGGAAACTGAGGGCATATGTGGGTCATTCCAACCTCAGAGTCAGGGCTAAAGCTGCTGCTTCCCTATCCAACTGTGTCTCCAAAATGGTAAATAAACATTGCAATATGCCACTGAACTTTGACTAGGGGTAATTCTTAGTTAGCAAATCATTACTTGATATGTGTAAAGTTGTGCAAACCAAAATAAAAGTGCATCTATCACTAAAAATGTTTCTATACAGTAAATAATGATCTGTGTGCCTAAAAGATAATGTGGTAGACCATGCCTACTTAATGATCTGAGTTCCTAAAAGATAATGTGGTAGACCATACTTACTTAGTTAAGGGCTTAGGGTGTAATGTTTTTTATACTTCTTCTGCTGGTGTTTGTGCAATGTCTCTAAAGTGTGAATTCATGGCAGCAGGGCCTTCGAGAAATGGAGGAGTTTGGGTTGACAGAGTTGATTGAAGTAGCAGCGGATTTACTAAATGATAGGCTTCCTGAGGCAAGAGATGCTGCAAGAAGTATAGCAACTTCAATATATGAAGCATTCACCAAGGATGTAGAACAGAAGATGGAGGTGTGGCAGAGCTTCTGCCAATCCAAGTTATCACCAATTCATGCTCTTTCAATTTTGAAAATAGCTAAACCTTAGTGCTTGGACATGAGGCATGACCATAGCTATTGCTAAGATTTAGGGATTAATCATAAGTGAAGGTTTAGCTAGGAGTGAGACCTTTTGAATCATGGGTTTGATTAGTTTAACCAGTTAAATTTATGGTTGAACCTAATAGTGTTCGAACTAGAGACAGAACTAGTTCCTGGTCCAACAAATTCAACTGGCTTAGGCTGTTTCGTTTTTCAAGAACATTTTGTTATAGGCAGAGTTTAGCTTTCTTCTGTAAAAATACTCATGATTCTGCATGAGTTGTAATGAATTGAAATAACATTCATTTAGCTTCGTTCTCGGTGTTCAAACTAATGAGAAATGTTTGTAAATAATTGAGTTGGTAAAGTAATATTACATGCTATTGATTCTTGAATGAATAATGGACCTTACCATTTCACTTTAATTGGAAAGTAAAATGCTTGGTATGAGAAATGTTTGTAAAGAATTGAGTTGTCAGATTAATATTAATATGACGTGTTATTGATTCTGGAATGAATAAGTGCATCTCACTTTATTTAAAGAACTCTCATAATGATAGGGATTATTGCCCAAAAATTTTAATTGAGTAACATTTCTCAATTTAAAATCTGTCATGCTATATATATTGTTTGGCATATGTGCAACTCAACAACTTTGAGCTTGGTTACACACAATAGTGTTACATACATAATGTGGAACTCTATGGTGTGTTATATTTGAAATATCTACCTCCTCGTAGGTTATGCGCTTGAATCTTTTATAGGTGTGCGAGATTTTACTAAAGAGAGGGTTGCATATACAAATTTAATTCCATGTACAAGACGCATTCACAGTAAAACTGGCCTCATCAATCGGTATCCTTAGTTTTACATTTATGAAAAAGGAAAAAAAAAAAATCATTTTTGCCATTCCTATTCAAATCAGCGTCATTCTACTCCTTGGCAATTGAAGCCAAAGTCAACTGGAGAAGATTATTTTTGACTTGGGAGCTTATTATTGATTCAATGTGGGATTTGGGCATCCGAGGGCCTATTATAAATTTGATTTGGATGCCCAATGGCTTCTTTATTTTCATTAATTTCTTTATAAAATTTTTAAAAATAAGAATAAATTAAAAACAAAAATGCAAAAAAATAAAGAAAATAAAGGCCCTAACATTTTTTTCTACAGCAAATTTTCTTGATTTACTGAAAAAATAAAATAGAAAGAAACTTTGGTATAAAAATATATAATTGAATGACTATGTAAACACTAAATGTGGATGAAAATTAAATAAAAAATGAAAGATTAACGGAAATTAACAAAAAAAGAAGAAAAAAAGATGGTGTGGCTTGAGGGTCAATTTTTTATATACGGATTTTGAGTGATAAAATTATGAGAATATGGTGTTTAGGTCGAAATGATTTTTGTGTCAATAAAATCCGCTCCTTCTTTGTTTAGTTGTTCAACTTGGACGATACAAGTTCTCCTCCTCCTCGAGTGGTAATTGATTCAAGTCTAACCCTTCTCCTTGGCAGCTAGCACCAATGTTGTATCCCAACCCCTCATTGTACACCTGCCCCTAGGCAAGTGTGAACCTACCCTGGATCACAGGATTGGTAGGCCAGCTTCTACCGCTCCATAGCTATGTGAGGACCATGTGAACGACTGACTAGGTGGTGGTGACTAGATGGTGTGTGTTGTCCTAATCTAGTGGTATCAACCATAGAGGCACATGAGTATTTTACTTATACCATGACAAGTAGGAATCTGTCGGCAGGAATCAATGGGGCGTGCCTGTAAGGGCTTTCCTACTCCCGCCGCATCCACATCTCCACCCATTAATGATGCACTAGTAACCAATCATGTTGTCTTCCTTCCCTCAAATCTTTAATGTGAGCCCTCCCTAGATTTGGTTGTGGATTAGGAATAGGTTGGATAAGCCCAAATTACTACCTCATGCGGTCAAATGGGTTCCACTCTATGATCTCAAAGCAAATTAGCATAACGCTATTGCTCCAATATCCCTACTTGACCCATAGGTAATATGGAATCAGGGCCTCAACTTCAGCAATCCTATATGGCCCCTGCATAATTTGCAATAAAAAAAAAGTATATGAAACACAATATTGTTTAATTAAACTTTACAGGAAATTATATAATGTTTTACTTGCTACTTGACAAGATTGCATATGATCTAACAACCGTCTTAAATGTAGATGGTCTGTAAGACCCGCACCATGATGAGAAAGTGGGTTCAACCATCTATTAAAAAAATACCAATTAGTTATAATTATGACAATATTAACACAAAATAAATCAAGAACAATTTTTACTTAGAAGCTTGAGAGAATCAAGTGAAATTGGGTGGTATCAACATAGGAGCCAAGTAAAGGAGCCGACTCCATGCCCATGCTTGTAACAAAACTAGGGTACTACCAATTTGCTTTGTAGATATACGCGTCGCTCGATCTAAATTGTGATAAAGATAAGCGAAGCATGTCAAACCCCAACTAAAAGTCCCAACAAGGTTCAAATCCTCTAACAATTGCAAGTACTCTCTCTGGAACTCATTATTGATCTTGTTAAGCATTATGCAAGTGCCTATGAAGGTCAACATATACCCACGTGTATTCATTTCTACTGATGCTGCATATTAGTGTCGAGACTTCTTAGATGATATTGTAGCCGATTTAAATTTACTACACCTCTATTAATCAAACATGGATGAGGCACACCACCAAGAAAATTAAAAAATTTCATTTGTAGCCGTTCAATGCTGCTAGAAGTAGATTCGCTGACAGGTAAACCATTGGCATGGAGTCCAAATTGCATGACGACATCTTGTAATGTCATTGCCATTTCTCCCAATGAAAAATGAAAAGTGTATGTCTCCAATCGCCACCAGTCAACCAGAGCCTTTATGAGAGCTCTATTTAACTCCACTCTGCGTATCTGTGCACCAGCTAAAAATCAGCATGCTTTTAAGTGGTCAACAATAGCATCTTTTGATGGATAACTAAGAAAAATATGACATGGCTCAAACCGTCTTTCTTCATGTTTCAAATAAAAAGTAAATAAATATTAACTAAAAAAAAATTATTTATTTGTCATTAAAAAACGTAACCATTCTATTCAATAATTGTATTAATAAGTAAACACATAAATTGCAAAAAGAAAAAGTTATTAGAACATAAATAACATAAAACTTTACTTAATACAAAAATAAAACCAGTAAAACTTATAAAGTAAACTAATAATAAAATCAGGCGAAAAATATACTCACATGTCTACTAAAAATGTCAATTGCGATATGATCAATAGCATCCGTCGTCGACTTACGGGGTCGTCGAGGCATTTCTCTTACTAGTAAATTCTCTCTCTTTTTCAAAGTAATACCTATCTAGTGTTTTTATCCCCTCTCAAAGAACACGCTCGAAATATCCCTCTCTCGCGGTTATGGTTTCAGCGTATCGATTGGTTGAGTATCCCTTTTATAAGGATTGAAGTTTTGCAGCAGTGTGGTTCACCATTTCGGACCTCTGCAGAAACTGCTGATGGGAGGAACCAGAAAAAAGCTGCCTCGAATGACCTCCCCCTGCTGCGTTTCTGAGGGTGGACAGCTGGAAAGTGACAGGTGCATAATCCGCTGGCCGCGGATTGAGTTAATCGAGTGTGAGGGTGAGTGATGGGAGCTTAATCCACCGGCTGCCACTGCTTTTCCCTGCCGCACGTGCCAGTGATGGGTGCTTAATCTGCTGGCCGTGGACCCCTGCCATGTGTGACAGTGTGAGAGTGATGGGTGCATAATCTGCTTCCCGCGGATTCCTTTCCCGAGGCCTGCCTCCGCTGCGCCTGGCAGGATGGATATGGTGGGTTCAACATGCTTGTTTGGCCAAATTCTTTACCCATGCATCTGAGTTGGTTCACATTTTCCATGCGGTTCAGAATCGAAATCTACCATTATTCATCACATTGGGTTGCGTTGTTTCTTCTGGCGATTTCTGTGGTGGTCATCAATTGCTTAGTGGCCAAATTGGTGTCATATTATATTGAAATTCAGTAACAAAATGACCATTTTATTTTTTGTTTCTTTAAATCTTCTCTCTTTCCCTTCTTACCATTCTTGCTGCAACACTTGCAGGGTAGTCCCCTGCATTTTCTCAAGTTTTTAGAACAAAGCAGCTTCCCCTCCTATTTGATCACTGAGAAAATGAAGGAAAATACGATTAAGAAAAAAATAGGAAAACAGTCAAACAAAGGAGACCTAGATTAAAACAATCTTATCCTATTACATTTTTCACTCAAATAACAAAATAAACTTTCAACCTACGTTCCTTGCCATCCTTGCAGCTCTACAACTAAAACAATTACTAGTGTTATCTTTTGACCCAAACACCAACCACCATTTTTTCCTGCATAATTTACAAATTATGAACTTGGCAATAACCAAGGTGCTCATGCAAGGCAATCAAGAGGAATAAGTTTAGTTTTTGCCATAGACTCATCTTCAGCTAGTGCCTTTAACAAAATTTTCAACCTCCCTCTCAAAAATTTCTTGAATAATGAAAAAACCAAGAACAACTTAAATCATAATCTTTAACTAGAAATAACAACCCAAAAGTTTAATTCTTTGAGGGATATGGCCAAAAAAACAGATAAGAAACCGACATGAAAATTGGATTTGGCAAGGTGAGGTAGTTAGATCTGGAAATCAAACAATGGATCTTTCCCAAAGTCTGTCACCTTGGGAGCTAGAAGCAAAACCCCATGGCCTGCTTATCCTTCTTTTGTTCGTCCTCTTTGCGAGCATGAAAATGGTAAGGGGATGTGAGAGCGGTGGCGTATGATAGGGAAGAGTGCAGTGGTAGAAAGTGGAGGCGGTGAGGCCAGTGTTAGGGGCGGCACCACTAGCGTCAGTGGTGGCGACACTAGCACTAAGCGACGGCGTTGCACTGACAAAGTTGAGGGAGATGGTGAGTGAAGGATAAAATGGGTAATCTATATAAATTTATTTTTTAAAAAGTCAAAATACATAAGTAAATATTTATAAAATCATTTATTATATAGTAAAAATTTTGAATCTCAACCATTTCTTTCATTTTCAATGGCTAAGATTTTAGTCACCAAATTGATGACTAATTTATCGATGACCACCTCAAAATTTGCATGTTTCTTCTTTAATTAATTTTTTCACCACGTTTTGTAATGTTTGGTCTTCCTATTGCTACCGCTGTTTGATTGATCATGAATCCGGATTCGGGATTGTTGAGTGGGTTTTACCATGTGATATATGATGTGTTTGATAAATTGTCAAGAGAAAGTTGGAAGTGTTTATGACACAATGATTTTTAATATGAATGTAGAAGAGGCTTCATATCAGAATATATTATTTTTAGAGTAATTAGAATGGGATGGGACGTGGAACATAATTCGCTTCTAGCATATTATTTACCAAAATCACCAACAAAAAAAAATCCAAAATACATAATCCGCGCCCAGATTTCGCTCCCTAACCATGGCTGACACGTTGGCTTGTATCGAGAATATGCGAGCATGTTTGCAATGCTACAGCTTGCCTCGATGTGAGTTGTTTATATAGAGAGAGAATGAAGTATTAAAATATAACCGTGTTACTTCTCCCAGATTCGCATAGTCCTGATAGTAAAAAACTGGTTCATAATTCGCTTGAATCGTATTTTCAACCAACAAATATATATAAAATTATTATTTTTTTCAGTTTTGATCTTTCATCATTTGTTGGTAGCAGATTTTTTGTTTAAAAAATTTGGCACATTTTCCATTGCCAACGAATTACGTTCTTAAGTTTTTTTTGTTTTTCGATTTTTTCTACACATAATTCGCACCCAAATTGTGTACCCAAAATCACCCCAAAACATTCCCACACATATACAATATCACTGTAATTGTGTCGGCCAAACTTCATATAAAAAAAATTGAGCCATTGTTTGTTTGCTTTGTGCTTTGTTTATGAAAATTTTCCCTTGGATCTTTCAGTTTTGCTTTTGAACATAAAAATAGAAACTTTACTTGTGTTGCATTGTTCTACTCTTGTTGGGGACGTGGTTTTATTTCACATTTTCAATTAAACATTTAAAACTTATATAATCACTTTATATTCTCCAGAATGTTTTTCAAAATAAATTGTAAAAGTTGCTCAAGTGTGGAGTTGGGCAGCATATTCATTGTTTTATTCCTTCATCTTTGTTTCTTCACGGTACATGATACAATTACAAAGTTACTGTCTAAAACCTCATTTTTGCATGGCCTTAATGCTTTATTTCTGATGGTTTGATGAATTAGTCTATCTACATTTCTATACTAACCTGCAATATTAAAGAGATTAAGCTTGCATCAACTTTAGGAATCACAATACAAGCACACAGTTGATCTTCCTAAGACAACATTTGGTATAAGAGCAAATGCTTCAGCAAGGGAGCCTGAAATTCAGAAAAAGGAGAATCAAATTTTCAAAAAAGCTGTTGGTAAATATAGTGGAGTAAGTTTTGGACTTTCCCTCGATAATTATATGAACCTATTGACATACTTGAAACAACTTGATCAGGGAAATTTCATTCTCCATGATGGTCCTTCATACGCCAATGGTGATCTTCACATGGGCCATGCCGTAAATAAAATTTTGAAGGCTATTAGAAATTGTTATAAGGTATCTTTTCTTCCCTTGAACTGGGACTTACAGTTTATTACTAGTTTGCCATCACATTGGATATGAAGCAGATTTTGTTTTAAGTTCACTAGACACGTGGTCAAAATATGAAGTTCGATAATCTGTAGTGTCATTGTGAGATCTTATATACCTGATATGCTGTCACTTAAGTGCCCACAGGACTCCAAAGTGTGGACAACACACTTGCCTCATTTACATTTTGCTGGAATTATTTTAATTATGAAAATGACATGGCAAGCTGTTAGGTACCCAAATAATATAAGTAATTTTCCTGATGATAGTACCCACATGATATATCAAGATTAACGAGATCACTGCCATTAACTCAAGTTC
This sequence comes from Dalbergia oliveri, assembly GCA_030441495.1. Taxonomy (NCBI): domain Eukaryota; kingdom Viridiplantae; phylum Streptophyta; class Magnoliopsida; order Fabales; family Fabaceae; genus Dalbergia; species Dalbergia oliveri. Next base: position 18,702,469 of record JAMLFY010000009.1, read on the forward strand.
TCTTTTCTTGTAATTCATATCTCAAAAACTAACTTCCAATTAAACTGAATAAATCTAAAAGTTTTGAATTTATATAATTCTAACAATCTGCTGTCAAACATAACTAGGGTTCTAAAATCATGCACAAGGGATAGCCAGATTGTAGACATGGTGATTAGAAAACCCAGAGTATGTGTCTAGTCAATATTCATAATCATACTTAATTCAATACCTTTGATAATACAAAACTGAAATTCTAAAATCATGCTTCAAGTTGACGTAATTTCATAAACATGGAAACTCATAATTCATAGTAATATGTTTATCATTGGAGATAAATCATACTCAACTCAACATTCTTAATAAAACATAGTGGGGTTTCTAGAAGCATAATAAGAGATTTCAAAATCTTGAAAACATAGTAATTTCATCAATTCATATTGTGTCTAACAATTTTTGTAAACTTGCTAAATCTCGTATTTTCGAATAAATCTTTTTATGAGCATATAAAACATTTTCATAGCATACAACATATCAATCACAGTCTCATGGTTTTCTATAACATATTTTTCATGCTATAACCAAAAATCACAATTTTGCTAGCTTAACATAACGTGTAAAATCATATTCTATACATATTTTTACTTCTAAATTCATGTTTAGCAATTATAATACTTGGAACATATCATAATAACTGAAAATAAGTTATGGGTTCAAACCTATATACTAATTAGAGTAGGGAGTGCATGGGTACTATCCACTTGACCGTGGAAATTAGGAACGACACCAACAACTGTCATAGAATCATAAACAACTCATAAGACACTCAATATCATGGTAGGAGATTTGCGTGAAGGAAAATCATGCCAAATTCGTACATAAGAGAGCCCTAACTCTATACATGGAAGAACATAGGAGAAATTGACAAAAGAACACGAAAAAATTTACCCAATAATTAGGGAGGAGGAATGAGGCTTGGAGTTGAGTGTGAGGGAGGGAGAGCTCCTTGGGAATGTTAGGGTTAGGTTTAGGGGGTGAAAGATTGAGTGTGGGGTGTATATATAGGGTTGGGGATCATAAAACGAAACTGTGTCGTTTTGAACTAAACTTGTTATAGCAAACCTAATGTCCCTCTTGCTCGTTGTAGTAAGAAAAACTCACTGAGTGAACTTCCTGACTCCCTACTCGTTGCAACGAGAAAAGCTTGCTGCGAACCTCTGAATAGAAAAATGTAGATTTAAACAAAGAGATGATTTTCTCTAATTTTGGGGTTTTCGAGTACCCAAGGGTTGTGTGAGGCTTAACTAAAGATACGTAGACCTAAGGTATTATACTTCTCCTCAAGTGATTGAGTACTATCATGGTTACTTTGTTTCATTAGTTTTAAAAATCCAATTTAATTATGCTGGCCCATTATGTTGATATGGGAGAAAACTAGTGAAATAGAGCAAGAGGGAGTTTTGCTCTCATAGTACACAAGAATATCTCCTTTTATTGTCACTAGGTTGCTGAAGTTTAAGGATGTAGCAAAACTCAAGAGGGGGAGCAATGGGCTTCACAGGGTGAGTGTTTAGGCAAAGACTCTCCCACCCCTCTAACACTTTCTTCTTGTTATTGGTTCTTTCTTTTATCCTCTTTATTACTACCATCTCATGAAGGCTCCTTTGTTTGGGGGCTTTTACCTCGAGCAGCACCACCCATATGTAAAGCCTACTAAGCCACTATATCATCGAGTTCCTTTGTGGAGGACTCTTCAATCTTGGGCTTGGGATAACACCCTAACCTTAAGCCTAAGTGATAGTCACCGTCCTATTCAAACTAGACTACATTCACAACCTCTGAAAAAAACCTACACTACTTTGAAAGAAATTAGATCCTAACTTGGCTTAAGTAGTTAGCATTTCTCTCTTCCATTGTCATAATTTGGGTTTGATTCTCAAGTTTTTCTTGTTGTGGCTCATATATCCATGTAAGTTTTCAATGAGTTTGAAGATAAATCTGAACTAGACTAGGATGGAATTTCCACTAGATTAAATTTTAGTCTATCAATAAAAATAAAAAGAGATTGATTTTGAACAAAACTTTTTGTTGTATATTTACTAGTTGTTTGAACCGTGCGATACACAGGTGATAATAAAATTAATTTGTTGATCATTTTCAAAAAAATAAATAATTTATTTAAATATATCTTATAGAAAATTGAGTGTATAAATTTATTTTAAAAATAAGTTAATAGTTAAATAATTAAATAAATTGATAAAATATAAATGTGTTATTCTATTTTATATTTTATTTTGAATATCATGTTTATAAGTTTGAAAAAATCTCGATAAATGACCTATAACAATAAAGAGCCTACTATTTTATGAAAATTTTACACATTTTGAAAGTTGAAATTGTTGAATAATAAAAGAGAATAAGTAGATAATTTTATTATATCATGAACAATTTATCGGGATGACAATGGATATCCATAACAAAGAGAACATGTCCTATGCCTCCGTCTCCATTTAGAATTTTGCATCTCATCCCTCATCCTTATATATTTTGGGAATGTAACATAATCCAAACTAAAAAAATAAAAAATGAATGCATAATGCAAATCCAATATAAATAATTGAAAAAATAAAGATGTGCTATTTTTGTCCCTACCTCATTTAACAAACGGGGACTCCACCCCCATGAAGATAAAATATGTCCCTATTCCCATCTCTATTGTGGATAATCTCATCCCATGTGTACTCACTTCAATATGTTTTTTGTCATCTTTAGTCATTTATATCTTTTTAATAAGTTAAAATATTTTATTTATAAAAATATAAAAATATATTTCCTAATTAATAAAAAAATTAATAAATTTAATATATGTGATTTCAATTACACCCTATTTCTTTGTATATATTTTTAGTAAATTAAAATATCAATTTTAAAATATATGTTATAAATAGTAAAAAAATCACATATAATCTTAGTTTATGTCATCTCAATTATTGAAGTAGTATATCAATTATACAATTATTTTCAATAAAAAGTGATATAATTATTTAATTTTTTTAAATAATTAATATCATTATCAAAGAAGTGTAAATTGTGGGATTTTTTTTAAATATTTTAATGCTGAAAAATTCAAGTCTTGTTTTTCAAAAAAATTAATATGAAACAATTGTGGAGTGGATAAATGGAATATTTAGGTTGTAAAAAATTAAATACGGTATAATGAGACAAGTAGATTTTTTTTAAATATTTTCAAAAGCTCTACATTTGGTTAGAAACTTCTCCTCTCCAACTTCGTCCTTATTTAAAATTTCGCCTCTTATCCCCATTTTCATCCTTGTCACGGATTTCTATTTCTCATTTCAATGGAGATTTGAATCCTACTATATTCACAAATTTATTAAAAAAATTTCAAAATATTTTGAAATTTGAAATACAAATATCCATAATAACAAATGCGACTAATGCAACATAATTCAAATTAAAAATAAAAATACATATATGATGCAAATTAAATCTAAAAAAGATAATTAAAAAATAAAAGTGTGCTAAGATTTTCTTGTTGTCATTAATTATTATAATTATAATAATTTTGCTATCATCAATACTATAATTATAATCATTAATTATAATATTTATTTGGTAACGTAATTATAATAGCTTTGCTATCTTTAATACTATAAGTATATATATAAAATTTTAATTTTATAATATATTCAATCATCATTTTGTTTATATTATTTGTTATTTGTTAAATAATTTTGATTGAACTATTTTGTTAAATAATTTTAATGAAGAGAGATATGAAGGTATGATTGGAAAAAAGAATTAATAATTAGAAGATAAATTAAATTCAAAAAATTATTTTAAATATTAAGATTATAAAAATAGTGGGGCATAATTTTCTCTATGAATAACACATAAAAAACTATTTATCTTATGAATCTTAATTATTAGTATTATATATAGATTATAGATTATATTAAATCCTTCAAAAAAATGTTAACTATGATATTAAGTTTTACTAAAATATCAAAACTAATATAGTATAGCATGTATTATTATATTTTTATTATCAATATCATTACAGTATAATGTGGAAAATTTTATATATTATAATAATTTTTAATAAATTATATATTGTACAAATTAAATCTAACATGCAAAAATAAAATGATATGTAATTAATGTTATTCTTTAAAATTTTAATTTAAATTTGAGAGTGATTGATTGATCATATTTATGTGTTGATTTGCAGTATTAAATTTTTAGTTATAATTTGTTGACCATGATAATATTTGCTATGATTTTAATTGATAAAATAATTTAAAGTTAATATAACTGTTATGTCAATGATAGTACAAATTTAAGGTTGACTCAATAATATTGATTTGACATCTCTTCTCTAAATTCATGGACCAATCCAAAGCTAACATAGATTATGATTAAAATATATATATATATATATCTCATTAATTTTTACAATATATTGTTTCAAGGATTTAATTTTAATGCATTGTTAATGTAAAAAGATTTTACAAAGATATTCAATTATATAAAATTGAAGTATTCAATCGCTAATTACCATATTTAAATGTAATTTAAATATAACAAAACAAAAAGAATATCATATTTAAATCATATTGAAAACCTTAAAAAACCTCACGAATCCCATTTAAAATAAGTGAATAACTTCCATACTTGAAAATTTCATATTAAAATTAAATGATAATAGAGTATATGTGAGTTTATAAAAAATACCAAAGCATTAAATATAGAAAATTCTCTAAATTTAAGTCAATATAAATATATCATACTAAATATTTTATATTTTTAAAAGTAAAAATATATTTCAAAAGGTAAACTAAATTATTTAAATCAGTATTAAATTAATTTCAGAAGATTTTAATTTATTTATCTTGATAGGCATGTTTTCAAATAATACATATGATTTTAAAATATCCATCTATTATTTATGATTAACATTATTGCAATAGCTTACTTTAATTACAAATTGATAATTACATTGATTGAAAACTATCATATAAGTTAATTTAAAATTATACATTCATTGATAATATATATCACGTGTTCAATATAGAACTATAATATATTTGAAAGAAACCATGACTATATATTGAGCCAAATAATTTTTTGATAAATAAGCTAAATAATATAATCATAAAAATAATTTGAAATGTATTGGAATGAAAAAGTACTATTTCATAAATTTAAAATATAGAATAAAAATTTACAAAGTCAATCAACAAAAAAGAATTGCAAACTGATATTGTACTATCTAATAATGGGTTTTGAAATTAGGTTATGAAGTAGAAGTGAGATTATGATTTATAATTGATATTCATAATTAATAATTAATTATGATTGATGTGATTGGTATTTATCAATTAAGTGTAATTAACATAGATTAAGGATTGAAATTTAAATGAAAATTGTGGGCCTAAATCACTTTGGAAGTGACATGTAAAAGTTTCCCTTATAGGAGTATGAAATATTAGTATTATAGATTATAGATAATGTAGACTCATTTCAAGAAAAATTTTGTCAGATTTTATTCATTGAGAAATTTATGCTTCTATTTTCTTGACATATCTATTTAAAGTAAATTGTTTAATTTTTATTTGCATTGTAATTATTAATTATTTTTTAATTATACTTTCATATATCTCTTCTATTATCACATACTCTATATTGAGTATTATGGCAATGATAGTTCCACAATTTTTAAACATTTAACATATTACAAGCTTTAAAATATTATAATTGAAATTTTTATAACTTATATTTGACATTGCAATGAATGGTTTTATAACATTTAATATTATTAATAAAAAGAAAAAATAAATTGAAAAGTATAAAAAAATAAATGTATTAATATATTTAAAGAAAAAAAATGTAACATTTGCACAAATATAATTTTCGCAAACCACCATAAAAAACAATAAATCAAACTAAAATTTAAAATTCATTCCTCAACTTAAATGTTGAAAATTATTTCTTCATTCATTTTGTATAGTTAGTTTTTACATACATATTTCACAAATCCATGCATACTTTCTCCAAAATCTTACTCTTTCCTAATAGTTATATCAACAATCTATTTTTCAATTCTTTCTCTTTACCAAAAAGTTTATAACTTCAAATCAAGAGCTTTTGAAAGTTAAAAAAAGAAATTATCTATCTACCTATCTTACCACACTATATTTTATTTTTTGCAACTTAAATATTTTAATTTATCAATTCCACAATTTTTTCATATTAATTTTTTTAAAAGAAATACTTTGATTTTTCAACATTAAAATATTTAAAAAATATATTTCCACAATTTACACTTCTTTGATTATGATACTAATTATTTATTAAATTTTTCAAAAATAATTAAATTACTTTTTTATAGAAAATAATTGTGTAATTGATGCACTATTTCAATAATTGAGATGACATAAATTAGCATTATTTATCAGTTTTAATAATGATAACACATTGATTATAACATATATTTTAAAATTGATATTTTAATTTACTAAAAGGATGTACAAGAGGTGTAATTGACATCACATAAATTAAATTTATTCACTATTTTTTATTAATTATAAAATATATTATAATGAATTTATAAATTAAATATTTTAATTTATTAAACATATGTAAATGATTAGGGATTACAAAAAAACTATTGAAGCGAGCACCACTGGGATTACTCATAATGGGGATATGTTTAGTCTTTAGGGGATAGGGTGGAATCTCTATTTGTTAACAGGCAAGTCCTGAATAAGGTTCTTGCCCCATGAACCCCAACTCCCCATTTATATAAATGATTTAAATATCCATATATGTGTGTGTGTGTGTGTGTGTGTTTGTGTGTGTGTATAACCTTAGCACACTCCAATTTTTTTAATTATGTCTATTGAATTTGCATTATGTATTTTTATTTTTATTTTGGATTATATTATGTTAGTAGTATTTGTTATTATGGATATTTTTGTTTTGAATTTCAAACTATTTTAAAATATTTTTCTCTTTGAAATTTTTTTAATAAACCCATGAATACCAATAGGGATTCAAATCCCTATAGGGAATTTGGATCTATGATGGGGATGAGAATAGGGATGAGAGGCAAAATTCTAAACGGGCACAAGGGATTAGGAACATGTCCCCCTCTCATGGATATCCAATTATTATCCTATAAATGACTCATGACATAGTAAAATTATTAACTTATTCTCTTTATTATTTAACAATTTCAACTTTCAAAATGTGTGGAATTTTCAAAATCGGCTCTTTATTATTAGTTAAAGGTCATTTACTAAGATTTTTTCAACTTTATAAACATAATATTTAAAATAAGATATAAAATAGAATAACAATTCATATTTTGTTCATTTATTTAATTATTCAAATTGTTAATTTATTTTCAAAATAAATTTATATACCCAATTTTTATAAAATATATTTAAATAAATTATTATTTATTTCGATAATGGTCGACAAACTATTTTTCTATTATTACCCGTGCAATGCAGTCAAACGACTAGTGCTTGAAATGCTTTACAAAGCTAGATGTATTTCATATTCAATAATAAAGTGACACTTTAGTTAGGACTTATTTTTAACTTTTATGCTATATTTGGTTAGGGGTAAAAATAATGAAAATTTTAGGGTAAACTACAACAACCTCCCTTGAGACTAGTTGATATTACAGTGATCCTTTCTTAGATTTCAAAATTATACTTATCTCCCTTTATTATTTAAAAGTTATTAGAGCAACCTCCCTTACTAATAATAAATCATTAATAATAATACAAAAGGTAACTTTTAAAAATTAAAAAACATATGCAATGACTATTATGCCCTTAGATGTTTCTCCTATTTCTATACAGTGCCATCCACCTGCAAGAAATTCACCTGCAACAAAAACTCATTAACCTTACAAGTAATCCCAAATTATCTACACAAAAATAAACTTTAACGGAAAAATAGTTTAACATATCAACCATGGCATTATAGTAATCCCAAAAACTAAGTAAAGCTAGAAAAATTTCAGAACTTTAAATTTCAAATAACACACCACCATGTCATTTCTTATTCAACCCACAAAACTAAGTAAACCCAGAAAAATTCATGCTTTGGTTTAGAGTTCTTATTTAACTCAAGTTTTCTTTCATTGTCTTTTAACTTTCTCATTACTAGCCGTTTGACCCATGCTATACAAAGGTGATATTGAAAAATAATTTGTTGGTCATGACTAAAAGAAATAACAATTTAATTAAATATACCTTATCATAAATTGAATATATAAATTAATTTTAAAAATAAGTTAATAGTTAAATAATTAAATAATGAACAAAATATAAAAGAGTATCATAAAATTTAATATCATTTGGACAATTGTAGTCAATTAGAGCACAAAATTCATCTAAAAAATCTTATTCAAAATTGAGACAATAAAATTGTGTAACTAAATTCAAATTAATTAAATCCAAGAATAAAAAATTTAATACAATAATAGTATATAAAGGCAAAAAATGGAATTGACCTTTACAATCTTGATTCAAATTTTGAATTAGCAACCCATAATTGAAAACATAATCATAAATATTTTATAAATTAGATTTCTTTTTATTGAAATATATCAATATGTTCATACGAAGACCATTACATTCCAATAAAATCATTAGTATTGATAACTAATATATATACATATATAATCTCCAGTATTTTAGAAATCTATACCATTAAAACTATCTATACTAACTATTAACATATCTAGTAGGTATGTCATTCATATTATTTTAGCATGAATCCAAAAAGATTATAATCATATGCTTCCAAACTTCATTACTATATGAAATTAGTCATATCACTTATGGTGTAACTCCCTAGTACTCATTTCTATGTCTCGAGTCACATAAAAATTAATACCAAGGAATCACGTCCTATTTCATGAGCCTTTCCATATTAAATATAAATGTTGCTAATAGTTCTAATAAAAATTCGGCATGGTAACGACGGATTGTGCCTTGGAGACAAAAATTATAAACAAATAACCAATCATCCTTAGCCAATCTGTTGTTCAAAATACAACATCCTAGTATCTTACATACCATCATCATAAGGCACTTAGAGCCACTCAATTCACAACATGAACATAGCAATGTCATATCAGAATTAGGAGCCTAAGACTACAAAATACAAAATATAGAAGAATAAATGTCTCACAACCCAAATACAAAAGAAAGATCCAAGTATCAACTCCAAAATAAAAATGACATGTAATTCTATAAGCATTTCAAAATATCAAAAGAGATCAAGTGACATAGCGTAATTTCCAAATCAAAGCAAAAGCAACAGTTTTAACTGTGAGTTTCTCATAAGGGTTACCTGATTTAGAGATGATATGGAAGAAGGGAAAGGGTGAGAAATCAATTGAAATCTCAGGAGAATTATATGCAACTAACATGACATCAATTATTCTCTAGTCTACCTTGGTTTCTTTTGAAATCATTAATATACAATCATGAGATTCAATTTTAAATTTCAAACCATCATTATCAAGGTAAGGTGTCTTTTAGCATGGTCTTGGTATGAGATGTACATGCATGCATGAAAGAACTTTACTAGTATAATTAAAGAGACATGCAAGCATGGAGAAAGATTAGCTATTCATTAAATGTCATAACATGCATAAATGACTATCCTAATACAAAACATTGAATACATTATAGTTAAGGTTTTTTTTTTTCTTTGGTCTTATCTACTTCATGACTTTTGTTCCTATTAATATCACTATCCTTTTCTCTCATTGGTCTTATTTAGATACTTTAAAAGCTATGAGCTCATGCTTAACCTCGTAAAGTTCTTAATGCGAACCAACACGAAACCCTCATGTGCACTATAAAGAAAGTCAATGCCCAGTATGTCCTGGCCCTCAAAACGTTCATGTCTAACCTCTTTGTTGACATAAGTCAACCCTTAATCTTTATGTCTTAATTCCAATTTCTTATCCTTAGTTTCACTTAGACATTTAATCAAACAAATAGTATATATAATGAGCAATTTTCGTGCATAACGTTGCTCATCACCCGAAACATCACCAAAAGTCATATTTCTAAGTTATTATGCATTAAAACAAGGGATCATATATCTATATAGATCAAACACTTAATTTTTATAAAAATCCAACTCAAAGCATCACAAAAACATGGTAAAATAGACCTATCCAACACATGGCCGAATTTACACTTTTATGCGTATAACTTCCAAGATTCCTTCATCAACTTAGCTTTCTACTTTTGTAAACATTATTTGCATTAAACTAACTATCCATCCAACAAATATGCAATAGCTCAACCCCAAATAACATTTACTTTCATTTAGACATTTTCTCAAACACATAGCATGCATACTTACTCATTTTCGTGCATCATGCTTCACCTATACAAACACCACACTTAAGTTACATTTTCAAACTCTCATGCATAAAAAACAAAGGTATACATATATATATACAGCCAACATTCAATTTTCTTCAAAATCCTACCAAAAACTCAACCAAATCATGGTATAAAATGGTTCCCAATTACAAATCCGAAATTACTTCAATAAAGAAAATAAAGAGAAAAAAACGTAGAAACCCCTACCAAAAGATGGTTTTCACTAGAGATCAAGACAACCAAAGCTCCTTGAAGTTTGATCTCCCAAGTAAGGAAACAAAAGCTTTCTTCCTTAATCCTAATTTTAGTTTGCTCTGGAATAGGTAGAAGAAATTTTTTCTTAAAACTAATGGTGGATTTGAGTTTGTTGGGTGGAAGAGCTATGAAAAAGTGTATTTATTTGTTGGATTTGGTGAAGAATTGAAGAAGATAGGAGGTTGAAATGATGGAGGAAGATTAGAAAGAAGGAAGGAGAAGGAAGAGAAGAAGAGTGATGGGTGGTGTATGTGTGTGTTGTAACCGTGAGTGAGGGAAATAATTGGGGGTTTGGGTTTTTATTTTCATTTTTTTTTAAGAGTTAATGTGTATGAGAAGGGTAGTTTATCAATTAAGTATATTAAGTGAGAGTAGTCTAATAATTTCACATACAAAATCACTAACATAAACATGAAACGCCCATTAAAATATTATTTTCACATACCTCTAATTCCACACAAAGATAATTCAATTCATCCATTAGCTAACCAAAGCAATTAGTATAAAGAAATTGGCATTACATATAGTCAAATTGATGCCCTTCTTAACTATAATATTCTTCTTGGAACAACTTGTACAATTCAATATGTTTGAAGGATGTTTCTTGATCATATAACTTGTCCCTAATCTTAATTATTTTCAAAAGCTTTGAAACAATAGATGAAGACAATTCAAATTTGATAATGAACTATAAAAAAATAAACACCTAAAATAAAGAAAATTATTAAATATATAATAAAAGATGAAAAATATAAATGTAATAATAAAGAGAAAAAAATATGTAGAATTAATAGTAGTAAAAATTATTGTAAATTAAAATAAAGTATACTACTTATCCATATCAATTTTGATGACATTACAAATTATCTTTTTCCCATTTTCTCAATAAATATAGAACTTTAAATTTTCATAACTTAGGATATTCCATAAATGAAGAATTCTAACATGAAATTAGTATGATTCTTTGTTAGAACTAATATGGGAAACCATATTGATAGATTAATTAATATTATATTACTATATAGATTAATATAATTATATTATTGTATATAATAAATAGAGGACCATTCTATTAGTTGCAAATGCAAAAAAAAGAATTATTATTTGAGTTTGTATTATTGATGAGCCATAAAAGATAAGTATTGATAGAGTGACAGAGTAATTGTAGGAAATATAAATTATTATGATATTGTTATTATTACAATTATAGATAGATTGTAAAATAATATGCATTAATTTAAAGAAGATTTAAATTTTATATCAGAATATGTGTCGTTAAATGTATTTCTACTTTGGCAAGATAAATTTTTTCTAAAAAAATTAAAATTACCAAAAAAATAATACCTAACATTACAATTATTATTTAATATTCCTAAATATTATATATATAGCCAGGTTTAACATTTTTTAAAAATATTTTATGTGAATTTGCTTATGAAATTGTACGATGCATCATTTGTACAAATATTTATAATTAAAATTTTGAATTAATGAATATTTTAAAATTTAATTTCAATAACACACCCTAAAGAACATCATAATAACAAATCCAAACAAAACAATCAAAACACATCCATATCCAATCTAATGGTACAAATTGATAAAAATGTATATTATATATAAAAAAAGGTGAAAGAAAAATACTATTTTGCTACATTACACATCATAAGACACATATGCTAAAACTCTAACATTGATGGAGTTGTTTGAAAATATATATGATAGGAAATATATTGAATGGCAAAACGTTGTAAATTATAGAAGAGTGAATAAATTAAAAGCGAAAAATAGATGAGTGAAGTAAATGAAAAGGAATATAACAACTCAACTTGGTATTTGTTCCTATCCATAGGGAAGGCTGAAAAATATAAAATATTTAAAAAAGATATCAATCTTAAAAATTCAAACAATACTATTTGTTTACCACAATTGATATAACAATGTATAATAAAATAAAAGAATAAAAATTTACAATGAAAATTATGGGAGAATGAATAGATTAGAATAGTGAAAGAGTATGAAAGAAAAGCAAATTTAGAGAAAGGAATAAAACTCATCTAACTTGAAAAATAATAAATGAATAAACTCGTCTTTGAACATGAGATAATGTTTGATGACATTGAAGCTGTTATCAACAAACTGTAAAAATTCTACAATGGCCATTAGTGAGAGAAGAGAAGTGAGAAAGAGAGAATGAAAGATATCTTATAAGAAGGAATGCAAGAGTTGTAGAATAATGATAAGTAAATCACAAAATGAAATCAACGTACTACTCATTAACAGTAAAATAAGATAAAAAGAAATTAAGGTAACAATTGAGGGCTATGAAAAGCAAATAATCATAGAGTCTTTCACATAGAAAATTTTAGAAACTGAATAAAGATAAAAATAAAAATAACCTAACAAATTAAAATAATATTGAGAGCGTTTGTGATAGCAAAAAATGACCTTGATAAAATTTTATATTGGAAAATTTGAAACTTAGTATTTATTATTGTAGATATGAAAATATTATTATACATTGATTTAAAGTTGATATTGAATTTGAAATTTAAATTTTGTATTTGTTAATTGATTAATTATATGAATTTTGAAATATGCTTTCTATTTTTGAAGTAAATAAAGTTTAAAAAAATAATGAAAAAATGACACATGGTATGTAAATGTAGAAGAAAATTTTTTATGGAATATAGATTTGAATTTTTTAAAAATTTAACAGAGATGTAAAAATGCAGGTAAATCACAGCATAATAGTTTTCTCATATTCAATAGGTTCGGATTTATTTTAGATTTGATTTTTTTATAAGTTTTAGAAATATTTTCTTATTTAAATATGATTGTGAATTTTGTAATTGATATTTATTCTACATGTGAAAATATATGTATTAATTGAATATGATTTTCAATTTGAAATTCAAATTTTTTAATTAATTGTATTCATATTATATGAAATGTTAAATATACTTTTTATTTTGCATAAAAGAGTACCCTTTATTTAAGAAGTAAAAATAATTTTCTAAACAATATAAATTATGAGAAAATGACACATGGTGAAACAATTTCAAAAAATCTATTTTAATAACTTTTTTATAATAGTTGTTTCATTATCTAATTATTTGTTATTATTAATTATTAATATTATAACTTTAGTATTTTAATACTATAATAATATATTTGACTATCATTTCCTTTATCTTCTTTTTTTTATCATTTTAAAGTTCAATTTTTTCAATTATAATATTTTATTTAGCCTTATTTCAATTGCCACTTATAATAAATGCCATAATATTTTATATAGGGTATTTAGGTTACATTGATGATAGAGAGATATGAAGATGATTTTTTTAAATAATTAATAATTAAGATTATTTTTTAGCTCTTAGTTTTTCTCTTTTCTATATTTGTGTCTTGATATTTTGTTTGTTTTGAAGTATTCATGTTGACACATGCTATTGTCTCCTTTATTTTTTGTTTATTTTTTAATAGTCTTATATGCATAATAAATCAATTCAAGATATAGTACATTAAGTTGATAAAATGCAGTTTAAGAATATGCAAATAAAATATAATAATAATAAAAAAGGATTATAAAAAATAATAAAAGGAAGGGTTTGGTGACATTCAAAATAGATAGATCATCATAGTATTATTTAAATGATAAAAGAGATATTTCATTAAATGTTGATAGTCTTCAATGAGATTTTAATGATATATAATAATTATGATTGTGATTTTTTTAAAAATAATTATAGATTAAAGTTATAAAATTGTGGGCCCTAAATTATAACAAATGACAAATGAAAAACTTTCCTCAATAGAGTAGCAAGAAATATTAGTATTATAGATAAATTATAGATTATAGATACCTTTCAAACTATTACGTAAATACACATGCAAACAGCAAACACTTAATTATGATATATTTTTTTTGACGCGACTTAATTACGATAATTGTCTGTTTGTCCTCCACAGGAAAACCGAGGCAGCCCAACCATATATATATATATATATATATATATATATCATTATATTATGTACAATATCAAAGACTTGACAAACTTAAGTTTTCACCGCCTTCTACAAATTGTCAACACTATCGTGCAAAATAAACAATTTAGATATCTATCAAACAACATTTTCTTGTCCTCATGATTGTCTTTCCTGTAGAGGTAGCATTTCAGTTTTCAACGGCGTAGAAATAATATTAACCTAATTGTGATTTATATTAAATCAAACTAAAAATCTACTAATGAAAGAATAACAGGAGTAAAAATCTTCACATTGTGCTCAAATATAGTGAAAAAAATATCAAAATCAATAATAAGTAAAAGGAAAAGAATAAATAACCTGTTGTCCTAATATATTCTATTTGACATTAATTTAATTTTAATAAAATTTTTATATCAATTAAATATTTTAATTTTTATATCAATTATTCCTAACAAAAATTTATATATATATATATATATAGGCACATATGAACGTTTAACATTACTGTTACAATTATGAAAAACTAATATTATTATTCGTTCAAAATGAGTGATCAAATAATAATATTATTATTTTTTATAACAAAAGACTATTTAAACTCTAGTAACTAATATATATTAAAAGTTAAATGTAACAGCTTATTATCACCCTAAAATTTATAGATTGAATAATGCTGGACTGAAAATATAATAAAATTATTGGTATAGCACAATTACACCCATCCGAAATAGTGTATGACATTTGAAAAATATAGTCGTTTACTTGTTACCTATGCATGAGTATATTGAAAAATAATTTATTGGCTATTACTAAAAAAAATAACAATTTAATTAAATATACCTTATAATAAATTGAATATATAAATTAATTTTAAAAATAAGTTAATAACTAAATAATAAATAAAATATAAAAGAGTATCATAAAATTTAATAAATAATTAGTATCATTTCAAAGAATGGTAAATTTTGGAAATAAATTTTTTAAAAAGTTTTAATGCTGAAAAATTAAATGCTTTTCACCCTATAGGTAAATTGATACTTATTCATTATTAATTTATTAATTAATCAATATTAATTATAAAAATAAAAATGGAAGTATCAAGAACATATCATAATAACAATAATTATAAACTTTTTGGTTATAATCATCAATAGGTTAACAAATTTTAAACATCATTCGGTTCATTTAGAAAAATGAAAACATTGATATTGCAAAAACACCATAATAATGAGCAATAACATCAAAATCTTTAAATTAAAACTATTTTTATTTGATGTAGATAATGTTCATTTAAATTAAATCAGTCTTCTCCTATTTAATTGTATTTTACTTCACTATCTCTTTCAAATAGAATCATATATTTATTACATGGTCTTTTAACAGAATCAAATCAATCTCATAAATAAAAAATATTACGATTCACTAATTTCATCGACTTTAATTTATCACATTAACCGTAAGAAATCAAATATTAAATTATATGTTAAAATATCAAAAACTTAAAAATTTAAATAACATGATGTTTGAATTAATAAAGTTATATTGTAAAAAGTTGAAAAAAATTAAATGAAATATAAAATAAAAGTAAATTTAGATGAGTATAAAATAGAAAGTCAATTTATAAAATTACCTCAATTTGATTTTCTTTATTCAGCATAATTATTTTAATCATTATGTTGTATCATAAATTAATTAATTAAAATTGACAATTAATTTACTTAAATTAATTTTTAAAAAATTAAATATAATATTCATATTAATTGAATAAAATAAAAGTTGATTTGATTTACAAATCACTTATATATTTAAAATATATTAAGTAGGTTTTTATTTCTTTCATAACGTTGTTAAGTGGTGTTTAAAATGAATAAGAATAGACATCAATTTAATTTGAGTTTAAATTTGAAATAAAATTAAACTCCATCAATCAAATTTCTTTTTTTACGTGATCATCAATCAAATTTAATATGATCTTAAAACTAAAAATCAAATTTGATAAGATTTGTTAAATCACATGATGTATTATTTTTAAAAGAAATTTAGGATATGAATGATAAAAATATCTAATTTAGTCTTTATTAATCTATAATACTAATATTTAGACTCATAAGAGGGAAACTTTTACAAGTGTCACTCCTAGAGCGATTTAGGGCCCACAATTTTAATTTGAAATTTGAAACCTCAATCTATATTAATTGCACTTAATTGATAAATATCAATCATATCAATCATAATTAATTATTAATTATGAGATATTAATTACAAATCATAATCTCACTCCCATTTCACAACCCAATTTCAAAATCCATTATCAGATACTACAATATTACTTTTCAAATTTTTTTATTAGTTGACTTTGCAAATTTTTATTCTATATTTTAAATTTATGAAATAGTATTTTTTTCATTCTAATATATTTCAAATTGTTTTTTATGATTATATTATTTAGCTTATCTATCAAAAAATATTTATCTTAATATATAGTCATGGTTTCTTTTAAATGTATTATAGTTCTATATGGAACACATAATTTATATATTATCAATGAATATATAGTTTGAAATTAACTTATATGATAGTTTTCAATCAATATGTAATTAATATAATGTATTTATCATAATGATATCAATCATAAATAATAGATGGATATTTTAAAATTATATATTTTTATTTGAAAACATGCTTATCAAGATAAATAAATTAAAATCTTATGGAATTAATTCAATATTGATTTAAATAGTTTAGTTTACCTTTTGAAATATATTTTTAATTCTAAAAATATAAAATATTTACTATGATATATTTATTTTGACTTAAATCTAGAGAATTTTCTTTATTTAATGCTTGAGTATTTTTTATAAACTCACATATACTCTATTATTATTTAATTTTAATATGAAATTTTCAAGTATAAGTTATTCACTTAATTTAAATGGGATTTGTGAGGCATTTTAGGTTTTTAATATGGTTTAAATATGATATTCTTTTTATTTTGTTATATTCAAATTACATTTAAATATGGTAATTAACGGTTGAATACTTTAATTTTATATAATTGAATATCTGTGTAAATATCTTTTTACATTAACAATACATTAAAATTAAGTCCTTGGAATAATATATTGTAAAAATTAATGAGATATATATATTTTAATCATAATTTTATGAGATATATTGTAATAATTTATGTTAGCTTTGAGATGTCAAATTGATATTATTGAGTCAACCTTAAATTTGTGCTATCATTGACATAGTAGTTATATTAATTTAAAATTATTTTATTAATTAAAATCACAACAAATATTATCATCATGTCAACAAATTATAACTAATAATTTAATATCATAAATTAACATATAAATATGATCAATCAGTCATTCTTTAATTAATCAATCACTTTTTAATTTAAATTAAAATTTTAAAGAATAACATTAATTACATATCATTTTATTTTTGCATGTCAGATTTAATTAGTATAATATATAATTTATTAAAAATTATTATAATATATAAAATTTACCACATTATATTGTAATGATATTGATAATAAAAATACAATAATACACGCTATACTATTTTACTTTTGATATTTTAGTAAAACTTAATATCATTGTTAACGTATTTTTGAAGAATTTAATATAATCTATAATCTATCTATAATACTAATAATTAAGATTCATTACATGAATAATTTTTTATGTGTCATTCATAGAGAAAATTATCCCCCTCATTTTCATAATCTTAATATTTAAAGTAAGTTTTTGGATTTAATTTATCTTCTAATTATTAATTATTTTTCCAATCATACCTTCATATCTCTTTTCATTAAAATTATTTAACAAAATAGTTCAATTAAAATTGTTTAACAAATAACAAATAATACAAACAAAATGATAATTGAATGTATTATACCATTAAAATTTTTTATATATAATTATAGTATTAAAGATAACAAAGCTATTATAATTATGTTACCAAAAAAAATTTATAATTATAGTATTAATGATAAAAAAAACTATTATAATTATAATAATTAATGATAATAAGAAAATCTTAGCACACCTTTATTTTTTAATTATCTTTATTGGATTTAATTTGAATCATGTATGTATTTTTATTTTTAATTTGAATTATGTTGCATTAGTAGTGTTTGTTATTATGGATATTTGTGTTTCAAATTTCAAAGTATTTTCAAAACTTTTCACTTTTTGAAATTTTTTTAATAAACCTGTGAATATTGGTAGGGATTCAAATCTCTCAGGAAATGAGAAAAGGAAACTGTGACGAGAATGATAATGGGGATAAGAGGTAAAATTTAAATGAGGACGATGTCAGAGGATGGGAGTTTCTAACTTCAAATGTAGAGCTTTTGAAAATTATAAAAAAATATATACCTACCTATGTCACTATACCATATTTAATTATTTACAACCTAAACATTTTAACTTATCAATTCAACAATTGTTTCATATTAATTTTTTTGAAAAAAAGACTTTAAAAAATCAATCCCATAATTTACACTTCTTTGATAATGACACTAATTATTTATTAATTATTTTAAAAAATTAAATAATTACATCACTTTTTATTGAAAATAATTGTGCAATTGATATACTACTCTAATAATTGAGATGACATAAATTAGGATTTCATATGATTTTTTTTACTAATTATAACATATATTTTAAAATTAATATTTTAATTTATTAAAAGTATGTACAATGAAAGGGGTAATTGAAATCACATAAATTAAATTTATTAATTATTTTTTATTAATTAGGAAAATATTTTATGTTCAAATAAATCAAATAATTTAACTTATTAAAAAGATGCAAATGATTAGGGATGACAAAAAAAATACTGAAATAGGCACACGTAGAATTGCCCACAATAGAGATGGGAATAAAGACATATTTGGTCTTTATGGGATAAAGTCCTTATTTATTAAACGGGGCAGAGATAAGAATAACACATCTTTATTTTTTTAATTATCTATATTGGATTTGTATTATGTATGGATTTTTTACTTTTTAGTTTGGATTTTGTTGCATTATTAATATTTATTATTATAGATATTTATGTTTTAAATTTCAAAATATTTTTAAATTTTTTTATTTTGGAATTCTTTTAATAAATTGTATAAATATGCGCAAGGATTCAAATCCCCACGGGGAATGAGGAATGGTGACCTATGATGGTGATGATGATGGGGGATGAGATGTAAAATTAAAGGGGCATAGGACATGTCATCTTAGTGGATATTCATTATTATCTATAAACGTTCATGATATAATAAAATTATCCATTTATTCTCTTTCATTATTAAAAGATTTCAACCTTCAAAATGAGTAAAATTTTTATAAAATAGGCTATTTATTATTATAGGTCATCTATGGAGATTTTCAATCTTATAAATATGATATGATCAAAATAAGATATAAAATAGAATGACATATTTATATTTTTCAATTTATTTAATTATTTAACTATTAAATTATTTTCAAAATAAATTTATATACTCAATTTTCTATAAGATATATTTAAATAAATTATTTATTTTCAATAATTGTCAACAAACTATTTTTTATCATCATCTATTTCAACAAGGGTAAACGACTAGTAATCAATTAGAACACTCACATAAAAAATTGTATTCTTAAAGCAAAATTCATCTATAAAATCCAATTCAAAATTGAGACAATAAAATTGTGTAACTAAATTAAAATTAATTAAATCCAAGATAAAAAAAATTAATACAATAATAGTATATAAAGGCAAAATATGGAATTGAGCTTTACAACATTGATTCAAATTTTGATTTAGCAATCCATAATTGAAAACATAATCATAAATATTTTGTAGTTTTGATTTTTTTTATTGAAATATATCAATAAGTTCACATCAAGGCCATTACGTTCCAATAAAATCAATATATATACATATATAATCTCTAATATTTTAGAAATCTATACCATTAAAACTGCCTATATTAACAATCAACATATCTATTAACTATGTCATTCATATTGTTTTAACATGAATCCAAAAAAGATTATAATCCTATGCTTCCAAACTTTATTACCATATGAAATTAGTCATATCACTTATAGCCAAATTGATGTCCTTCTTAACTATAATATTCTCCTTGGAACAACTTGTACAATTCAATGTGTTTATTGAAGGATGTTTCTTGACATAACTTGCATTCTAATCTTGAACTATTTTCAAAGCTTCTGAAACAATAGGTGAAGACAATTCAAATGTGATAATGAATTGTAAAAAAATAAACACCTAAAATAAAGAAAAGTACTAAATATATAACAAAAGATGAAAAATTTAAATGTAATAATAAAGAGAAAAAATATGTAGAATGATGGTGGTAAAATTGATGTAAATTAAAATAAGGTGTATTACTCGTCCATATTAATTTTGATGACATTAAAAATTGTCTTTTTCCCATTTCTCTTGATAGAAATAAAACTTTGAATTTTCATAATTTAGGATGTTCCATAAGTGAATAATTCTAACATGAAATTAGTATGACTCATTGTTAGAATTGATATGGAAAATCATATTGATAGATTAATTAATATTATATTACTATATAGATTAATAATAATTATATTATTGTATATAATAAATAGAGGAACATTCTATTAATTGCTAATACAAAAAAAATATTATTTGAGTTTGTATTATTGATGAACCATACAAAGATAGATATTAATAGAGTGACTAAGTGGTTAAAGGAAATATAAATTATTATGATATTGTTATTATTACAATTATAGTTAGATTGTAAAATAATATG
Source organism: Dalbergia oliveri (assembly GCA_030441495.1). NCBI lineage: Eukaryota > Viridiplantae > Streptophyta > Magnoliopsida > Fabales > Fabaceae > Dalbergia > Dalbergia oliveri. The sequence goes on from JAMLFY010000009.1 coordinate 18,723,952, forward strand.
TATTAATTTAAAGAAGATTTAAATTTTATATCAGAATATGTGTCATTACGTGTATTTCTACTTTTGGTGAGAGAAATTTTTTCTAAAAAATTTAAAATTACAAAAACTAATACCTGCCATTACAATTATTCTTTAATATTCCTAAATATTATATTTATATAGCTAGTTTAACATTTCTTTCAAAAATATTTAGGTGATAATTTGCTTATGAAATTATACGATGCATCATTTAGACAAATATCAAAATTTTAATTATAATCAATTAAAATTTTGATTGGTAACATTTTCAAATTCCATTTCAATAACACACCCTAAAGAACATAAAATAACAAATCTAAACAAAATAATTATTATATATAAAAAAAGGTGATAGAAAAATACTATTTGCTACATTACACATCATAAGACACATATGCCAAAACTTTAACATTGATGAAGTTGTTTGAAAATATATATGATAGGAAATATATTGAATGGACAAAACCTTGTAAATTATAAAGAGCGAATAAATTAAAAGTGAAAAATAGAAGAGTGAAGTATATAAAAAGGAATATAATAACTCAATTGGTACTGTGTTTCTATGCATAAAAGAGACTAGAAAATATAAAATATTTAAAAAAAAATATAATCTTAAAAATTGAAACAATATTATTTGTTTGCCACATATTGATATAACAATATATAATAAAATAAAGGAATAAAAATTTACAATGAAAATTATGGGAGAATGAATAGATTAGAATACTGAAAGAGTAGGAAAGAAAAACAAATTTGGAGAAATAAAGGAAATTCATCTAACTTGAAAAAACATAAGAAATGAATAAACTCGTCTTTGAACATGAGATAATGTTTGATGGCATTGAAGCTGGCATTAACAACTGCAAAATATCCATAATGGCCATTAGTGAGAGAAGAGAAGTGAGAAAGAGAAAATGAAAGAGATCTTATAAGAAGGAATACAAAAATTATAGAATAATGAAAAGTAAATCACAAAATGAATCAACAATACTACTCATCAACAGTAAAATAAGATAAAACTGTAACACCCAATTTCTATATACTAATTGCTTTAGTTAGTTGATGGATAATTAGTCATTTATACTTAATTTTAACATCTTAGTAAAATTTGATTTCCCTCTATTTGTTTCTTTTTGAGATTTAAACTTCAAAATAGATGAATTAAATAATCTTTGTTTGGAATTAGAGGTATGTGAAAATAATATTTTAATGAGTGTCTCATGGATATTTTAATGATCTTGTGTGTGAAATCATTAGACTACTCTCACTTAGATATACCTAATTGATGAACTACCCTTGTCATTCACACCACACTTACAAAAAAAAAAAGGAAAAACAAAAAGCCTAACCCCATTTTTTCCCTTTTATTGCAACCCCGTCCCCCCAATTATTTCTCTTTTCATTTTTCCTTCTTTAACACAACACTCTCTTATTCTCTACCTTCTCTTCACCTTCCATTATCCAAACCCCCAACCATCACCACCACTTATCTCTTCCAAGACTTAAACTATCAATCTTCCCCACCAAACACCACATCACCCTTTCCATTATCACATCTCAAAAAGCTCACTTCCCTCCCTCTTTGAAGCCCCAAATCCATGGCCATTTTGGAGCTAGGAGGAGAAGATTTCTCCTCCATTCAACTTGTGGGAGCCTTGTGCTTAATCCTCTCCATTCTTCATAGTTGGTAAGGTTTCTATGTTTTGCTTTCTCTTTATTTTTTTTGTTGAAGCATTTTCGGATTGGTGATTGGGGACCACTTTATATCATGTTTTGGTTGAGTTTTTGGTGGGATTTTGAGGAAATTTGAATGTTAAATGTATATATATATGTATACCTTTGTTTTTTTATGCATGAGAGCTTGAAAATGTAACTTTAAGTGGGGTGTTTGAAGATGTGAAATAAGCTACCCGAAAATTAGGTAAATATGCATGTCATGTGTTTGATAAAACTCCTAAATGAAAGTAAAGGTTGTTTGGGGTTGAGCTATTGTATATTTGTTGGATGGGTAGTTAGTTTGATGCAAAACAAATGTTTACAAAAGTACAAAGTTATGTTAATGAGGTAATATTGGAAGTTATAGGCATAAATATGTAAATTCGGCCAAGTGTTGGATAGGTCCATTTTATCATGTTTTTTTATGCTTTGAGTTGGATTTTTATAAAAATTAAGTGTTTAATCTATATATATATATGTAATCCCTTGTTTTTAATGTATAAAAACTTAGAAATATGACTTTTAGTGATGTTTAAGGTGGTGAACAACCTCATGCACGAAAAGTTTATTGAGGTTATGTTCCCTTTTATGAATTATAATTCTTGAGTAATGAAGCTTAAGTTAAGATAATATTCTTTTTGTTGGAAGTGAAAAGGTGAAGTTTAGATGAGTTTTGGTTATCACATGGTAGCATTTTAGTCTTGGTATAATGGATAATTGATTACTAATGTTTATGCTACTTGTTGAGTTGTTATTGTGATCTTTCTTATCTTAAAGATAAGGATTTTAAATTTCATTATTAAAATTTATACTTATATTGCTTATGAGAGGAAAAAGAGGAAAAATTAAGGATAAGAAATTAGGATTGAGACATAAAGATTAAGGGTCGACTTATGTAAACAAAGAGTTCCGACACTGAATCGCTTTGAGGTAATTACTGGGCATTTACTTTCTTTATAGTGCACATGAGGGTTTGTGTCATTCATTAAGAATTGACGATCGGTTAAGCATGAGCTCATAGCTTTTAAAGTATCTAAACCAAGATCAAACTAGAGAAAAGGATAGTGATATTAATAGGAACAAATAGAAACACAAAAGTTATGAGGTAGATAAGACCAAAGAAAAGACCTTAACTATAATGTATTCAATGTTTGTATTAGGATAGCTATTTATGCATGTTGTGACATTTAATGAATAAGCCTAGTCTTTTTTTCCATACATACATATCTCTTTAATTATTAGTATAAAGGTTATTTCATATATGCATGTGCATCTCATGCCAAGACCATGCTAAAAGACACCTCTATCTTGGTAAAGGATGGTTGCGAAATTCTAAAATTGAATATCATGATTGCATATTAATGATTTCAAAGGAAACCAAGGTAGACTAGAGATGAATATGATGTCATGTTTATTGCATATGCCCTCCTGAGATTTCAATTGATTTCTCATCCACCCTTTTTCCATATCATCTCTAATAGACGGATGATCCTAATATAGAGACTTAGCTCCTGGAGTATTGTTGCTTTGCGTTACTTGGAGATTGTGCTATACCACTTGATCTTGTTGGATATTTTGAAATCTTCGAGTTATTTACTTTATGCTTATGGAATTATATGTCACTTTTATCGTGGAAATTGATACTTGGAACTCTTTTGTATTGGGGTTATAGACCCTTGCCCTTCTATGTTTTGTATTTTGTGGCTTGAAGCCATGACTTAATGTACTCTTAGCTATTTGACACATGAGGCCGCATATCTTTAGATATTATATTATTATGTTCTATAGTGTGGATTGAATGACTGTATGCCTCATGATGATAATTTGTGAGATACTAGTATATTGAATTTTGGGTAGGTTGAGTATGGATGACTGGTTATTTTGTTTATGATTCTAGTCTTATAGTAGGTATGGTATCTATGTCGTTACCATGTCAAATTTTCATTAGAATTTTTAGCAATATTTATTTCTAATATTAAAAAGCTCATAATATAGGGCGTGATTCCTTGGTATCAACTTCTATGTGACTCGAGCATATAGAAATGAGTACTACAAGGTTACAAAAACAAATTAAGACAACAATTGAGGGTGATGAAAAGTAAATAATCATAGAGTCGTTCACATAGAAAATTTTAAAAATTGATGTATCAAATAAAAAATAGAATAACCTAACAAAATAAAATAATGTTGAGAGACGCTTATTGATGAAAAATGATCTTGATAAAAATTTATATTGAAAGATTTGAAACTTAATATTTATTATTGTAAATATGAAAATACTATACATTGATTTAAAGTTGATATTGAATTTGAAATTTAAGTTTTGTATTTTTTAATTGATTAATTATATGAATTTTGAAATATACTTTATATTTTTGAAGTAAATAAAGTTTAAAAAAATTATGAATAAATGACACATGGTATGTAAATGTGGAAGAATAAATTTTATAGAAAATAGATTTGAATTTTTAAAAAATTCAACAGGATGAAAATAAGCTAACTTATAACATAATAGTTCTCTCATATTCAATAGGTTCAGTATTTAGTTTAAATTTGATTTTTTTAGAAGTTTTAGAAATATTTCCTTATTTAAATATGATTTTGAATTTTGTAATTAATATTTATTGTACATGTGAAAATATATATATTAATTGAATATGAATTTCAATTTCAAAATTTAAATTTTTGTAATTAATTGTATTCATATTATATGAAATGTTAAGTATACCTTTTATTTTGCATAAAAGAGTACCCTTTATTTAAAAAGTAAAAATAATTTTCTAAAAAATATAAATTATGAGAAAATGGCACATGGTGAAACAATTTCAGAAAATCTATTATAATAACTTTTATAATAGTTGTTCAAGTTAACTAATTATTTATTATTATTAATTATTAATATTATAATTATAGTATTTTAATACTATAATAATATATTTAATTCCATCGTTTATTTTCTTTTTATCATTTTAAAGTTTGATTTTTCAATTATAATATTTTGTTTAGCCTTATTTCAATTGCCATTTGCAATAAATGCCATAATATTTCATATAGGGTATTTAGGTTGCATTGATGATAGAGATATAAAGGTGATTTTTTTTAAAATAATTAATAATTAAGATTATTTTTCAGCTCTTAGTTTTTCTCCCTCTATATTTGTGTCTTGATATTTTATTTGTTTTGGGGTCTCCATGCTGACATGTGCTATTGTCTCATTTATTCTTTATTTATTTTTTAATAATCTTATATGCATAATAAATCAATTCAAGATATAGTACATTAAGTTAATAAATGAGTTTAAAAATAAAACAAAATATGATAATATTTGTTTAAATATCTATCTTTAATAATAAAAAAGATTATAAATAATAAAAAAGGAAGGGTTTGGTG